>OZ026613.1:23261720-23634220 GCA_964020975.1 Hermodice carunculata
TACGCGTCCGTCTGTCTGTCTGTCCGTCCATCCTGGCCGAGGGATTTTTGATCACTGATCGGCTTTTAGGTTACTTTTATATCGTGACATACCGGCCGTTGAAACAAACAATCCCAGCACTGCAAAATTAAATGAGAATCGAAGTTACATTGACGACACTTTGCAAAGTGCTTTTAATTCAAGAATACGTAGATAATAAGTCCCTATTAGGCCTACATTAAGTATCTGAATGAATTTATCTGTGCCTGTATGATGTATCTACCCAAGAGATCAAATTGAAACCCCTAGGTATGTAAACATGGGCATTTTCAGCAATTTGCATATCTGCAGTTACCTACCTCCTAAGAAAGTAATGGCAAGGAATTTGCACAGAATAACAATTTGTGTAAATCTGTTGCACAAATGAACAAAAATATTCAAATTTTACTAACAATCGTCAACTTCGAGTATTTATTTGCAATTGAAAGTCGAAGCTGGAAAAGCTTAACAGCGTTATTTTTCCTCAGCCGTTGGTTTTGTCAACAGACAAAGCAACCAGCGACTTACATTGAAATGTTTCATTCATATTATGCGTGTTCTAATGTACTAAAAATACAATGCCAACTCCGTTTCACAATTGTTCTATAACTATTTGATGGATTTAATGCACCTTGTACCCTCCTGTATGTTTCCCTAATTAGTTCTGACGCACACACACACACACACACACACACACACACACACACACACACACACATATATATATTTATATTTTATACATAATATATATATATATATATATATATATATATATATATATATATATATATATATATATATATATATGTAAGCTTCCCTTATGCAAAAAATGAAGTAAAAAATTATATGAAGTGTGTTGACTCCATTACCATATGTCAAATCCATTACGAAGAATCAACTCCGTTACACAGCAAAAAGCTGATAAAGTACGTATTCACTGTAGAATTATTTACATCATCTATCTATCAATCTATCTATCTATCTATCTATCTATCTATCTATCTATCTATCTATCTATCTATCTATCTATCTATCTATCTATCTATCTATCTATCTATCTATCTATCTATCTCTCTCTCTCTCTATATATATATATATATCATAATGTAGTCCACGAAACTGTAATAATGGAGTCTTGTAAGAAATGACTTGTCGCCATATTCGTCACCATTCAGAGATGTCAACTGTCCCTAACCACCTGGGAGAGTCCCTAATATCATCTGAAAATTTGATCAATTTAAGATGTGTGTCCCCCATCAAAATTGATTATTTGCTGCTATGTTCTTTGTTAAGTATTTCGTGTCGTTGATGGCTGTGACTGCTTGTCCCTGAAGTAACACTTCGAAAGTTGGCATCCCTAACTATTTTTGTCATTACGCTAGCACTATTTGGGTTGTGGGCTCCATTCTGGCATATTGAGGCCGTCCTGCATTTAAAATGTAAAAATGTTAATCTGTGGATAAAAAGTAATCCGAACAGCACGTAACTCAGAAAACAATTTCAATGTCCATGATGAGACGCAGGCAAAGAAAAACCGAGCACTCGGCTTGGCTGTAGAGATGTTGGGATCAATCGGATTCTCTCACCAAATAGGAGTTCACCAAATTCGTATAATGGAGACTTGTACATGAGTTGTAGCCATCATTGTCTCCAATTTGTCAGAGGGGAATTGAGCTCAGTGGAGGGACAATAACTACAAGGTGCATAAGTACGTCCCAGTTACTTAATTGCTCTTCACAGTTCACACCCGGTTGGGGCAATCTGAGACAGAATTTCTGGTCGGCTCTCTCTCAGTCCAAAACTGCCTCTCCACACAATCATTACCAAGCCCCTAACCAATTAATTTTGGAAAGAAATTTGACCCAAAAAACCACCCCCACCCCCCACCCCCCAAAAAGTATCTGTATCGTAGACTGAGGAAGGGATTTTCACACTGTTTGGCATGATGGACTATACTTTACAAATGATTAATACTGTATGGTCATATTGGTATTATACATGTATTTTTCTGAAAATAGATTTTCTGATATTTTTCAGACAATATGAAGATCAAGAGAAGAATAGAACAAGGGTGTGTGGTCATTTCAAGTTTATTTAATGTTTTTATTGTTGATTTACCGAGTAATTTATGTGGCCCATTATATTTACATGAAAAGAGACAAATGAATACTTCATGCTGACTATTTGATACTGGTGTCAGCAACTATGACCAGATTTCGGGTTACTGCAGAGAATAGGACCTCATTATTAACATTAAAAAGCCAAAGAAAATTTACCACAAATTTTATAGTTGATGTTACACTAGAAATTGTGACGACACATTTGAATCTTGGAATTCAATTATCTATAGCATGTTCTTTTGATGGTGCAATAGAGTTCTTATGTGAATTAACTTATGCAACCTTGCCAAGATTGGTGTGGTTATAAGTCAGGATACAGCTCAAAGTTATGCTTATTCTTGTTTGGAGGTTACAGTACCAATATTGCTGTATCCATCAGGAGTATGGTGAACCTATTATCTTACTTATATATATATATATATATATATATATATATATATATATATATATATATATATATATATATATATATATATATACATACATGTAAAGCATGCAACACAGCAGTATTTGTCGAGATAGGAAGCATTCCATTGTCACTTAAAAACTCTACAAGTCTGTTAGAGTGGTTCATACTGTATATATGGAACAAAATTCTGTACTTGTCGATGCTTTCAACTTTTATGTTGAATTATTTTCACAAACAGATTAGTCAAAATGGCTTAAATCCGTATAAGGTATTCACAATTTATTAGGTCTACAGGAAGAAGAGAGTAATCACGAACATTCTTTCAATGATTTTCCCTTCATTTGCTTTAAAGCATGAATAACTGTAAGTCTTGGTGTCAATGGGAAATGAAATTTCATTGCAAATTAAGAAATCAAAAGTGACTAAAAATTTATATTTAATTTGAATGGTATTTTGACAGTATGAGAAACGGAAAAGAAAGAAAAAGTTTATCACACAACTGCAAATAAGAGTCACAGTTTATTTTTTAAACCGCTATGTGAATGTGTCCATTCAAACTTCTTGTGGATTTTGAGTGTATGTGATTCATGTGATCAAGGTGGAAAGGAATATCATTTTAGAAAGGATACAAAATATAAAAAGCAATTAGAAGAGATTAAACACAAAACTTGACTTGAAGTTAAGGCTGACGTCTCACCATCTTGTGTCTGGACCTAAAGCACATTTTATGTGCAGTTTGTAGACCATATTTAAGTGCTGATGCTGAATAAAGCGGGCGCCACACACAAAACCTTGAACCTTTTTAAATATGAAAAGCAAAAATGGTTGCTAGGGAAA
Source organism: Hermodice carunculata (assembly GCA_964020975.1). Classification (NCBI taxonomy): domain Eukaryota; kingdom Metazoa; phylum Annelida; class Polychaeta; order Eunicida; family Amphinomidae; genus Hermodice; species Hermodice carunculata. Next base: position 23,265,105 of record OZ026613.1, read on the forward strand.
TATGAATTGGTCAAAATGAGTAAATATATAACCATAAAATAAATAATGATTAACATCAACCATTCCTATCTTTATTTGGGCATGAAATTTACTGATATGCATGCCCATTTAACCAAAATTTACTCCCTTCTAAAACTGGATGAAGATCCTTAAAAGTTCCGATTCGTAGCATGTTCCAAATTTTGCATTACTGAAGAATTGGCAGTATTGTTGTCTAAAGTCTTGAAGAAAGTACAGGGATTTTGATTTAGTTACTGTTGTCAGCTAGAAGCATCTTCCGGTATCAACAGGTTTTGAATTTTGCCTAATTTAAAGATCCTGTTGCACAGTTAAAGGGTACTGATAATCATTTACCTTTTAAACTGATTTCTTCTTGGTACTTCTTCACATTAAAAACAACTAGTCCTCATTCTGATTTGAAAGAATGTATCAAGTCTCACACATGTAAAACATATGAGAAAAATAAATTTCAAAGAATGATCATACCTTGTAAAGGTACATCTTTTGGTAATATGATAGCCAGTCTCCATTTCAATATGATCAGTTTGTTGAGTTGTTGAACTTTTCTCATTTATAACGTTTATGTCAATTTTGGAGGTTTCATCTTTAGACAAACAATTGGTATTTCAAAGGGTACCAATTGTGCAGCTCCTTTGGCGAATTTATATTTATTTTACTATGAGTATAAGCTTCTTATAAAGCTGTCAAAAGAAAAGAAATTTCATGATCAGCATTAGCTTACATTTATATATATTGATGACCTATCAAGCATCAATAATAAACATTCTTGAGAAGATATTTCATAAATACACCTTGATGATTTGGAATTAAAAGAAACTAGAGAAAATGACATGGAATGTTCATTTTTAGACACAATGATGTATAATGCTAATAGTGATTTGAAGTTGAAATTATATGACAAACGTGATGATTTTGAATTTAACATAGCAAATTACCCCCATGTGGATAGTAATACTCCCCTTAGGCCAGCTTATGGTGACTTTGTGACAAGGTTATTTACCTTTGCTAGCGTATGCACCGATTTTGACAACTTTGGCTCTTGTCAATTACTGCTTTTTAAAAAATTTCTGAAACAGGAATATTTGAAAATGAAATTGAAACAATCATTTCTGATGTTTCCGGGTAAAAATAAAAATTTATTATACAGATATCCAGTCGATTGAAGACGTTATATGAATGATGTCTGCTGGTCATTTTTACAGCACAAAAGCCGTTATGTCATTTGTTGTAGGCTTTAATACGGACATATGTATGCCAAATCACAAATGCACGAGTTCACTGGAATAAAAATCTTTCATGTTGTACCTGATATTATGTTATGGCAACACAGATTCGAAAGAAAAGCAGCATGAATCTAACTTGCACCAATTAGAAGTCAACGTGCAATTGAAATTCTGTGTACTTGAAATCAAATAAATCACAGTTAAATTATTTTATGAAGTAATGTTTAGGTTAAATCATCTTCACTTTCCCCAATCTCATCCTTGTCCACTCTTGTTGGGGTTTTGACAGCTCGCTTGGGCCATGCATTTGCAAAATTCTAAGCACAGCTGGGAAACTTTGGTTTGTGAACATAGTGTTGTTTGACGCCATGTTTTGCAGTCAAAGCTGATCAGATTGAGAACTGTATCTGGTGCAGCCAGCTGCCCTGGAGCCGTAAAAACTGGTCGTAGTTCTGAGCCAAATGTTTCCCAACCATGCTGCAAAGGTTCCAAGCCAGGTGGCACATGCATGCTTTCAGCATTCGACACACCTGTTTGGAAATGTGCTGTTTGGCAGTGCAGCTTGAACATACCCATAGTGGGTGGAAGGCTGCTAATATTAGGGGGGGGGGGTATGGCAACTGTCAAAGATTTTTCTTTTGCAAACTGCAGCACCCATATTGTCGAATGCCATATGAGGTCTCTGGTCATACAACATGGCTACAAACACCAAAGCAGAACTGTGTACTTCATCTAGAAGTGTGTAGGTTATCTAAGCCAGTTCTTTCAGGGAACACTTCAAGCTTTTTTAAGACTGTTGCCGTTCCAATGCCCAAAAGTGATAAAACTACATCACATCCACCAACAGTGTGAGCTGCAAGAATATTGATCACGACAGCAGCATACTTTTTAACCACTTGATTTACACTGATTAAAGAGTGGCTCCCAGAACATGCTTCCATGGTTACTCCCACAGTATTCAGCAAATCATTGGTAGTGCATGCAGATGGTGTGGAAGAATGACGAGTACATCAGTGTCATCACAGACCACCCAGACAGGGTAGAAACCTGCAGAACCTTCCTGGATTATGTAGCATACCATGTTCACATCTGCCTCCTCAGGCACAACTGCTGTATGCAGTTGACTCACTGTGATTTACATTAGATGGGGGTCAGTGTCAGTTACAACCGCATATTTCCATCCAGGACCTGAATGGAGCACAAACGTTTGACAATCGTGTTCATAATTTGTTCTTTGTGCTTATAGTCAACAACACCATGGCTCTCTTCGGCAAAGGAGAGTATCCTGTCAGCTTAAAAACATCACAACAACCCATCTTTCTTGCAGATGGAAAACATGACTTCTTACTAAGCCTGTATAACCCTATGTTTGCACTCATATGACTTGATACAGGTACCAGATACAGCTGTGTGATAGTGTGCATTGTTCTGATATGACTGTTGTTGTAATTTCTTGCTTGGAATGAGTGAATGAAGTGGGTCAGCATTATCTGTTATGTCAAATGACATGAGCAATTTGGTCAGCAGGTGCATCAATGTTGACTATAACTCCACATATTTGCTATGCAGATCAGTTTGAGGCCATTTTACATCTTTGAATACTCGTTGTACAAATGTCACATTGTTTGACCCAAAATGCTGTATGTTTGCTTTTTTAACATAGGATAGAAAGAATCTTAGATCTCGTGCCTGTGTCTCGATCAACAGATGTGACGAGCTTTCAGACCATAGACAGGACAAAGCCCCAGGGTTAGACACGAGAGACTCTCTATGTACCTGTCAAGTACTACATGAAGGACTGATGTTATACCTATATATAACACAGTTCGGCTTACTGCAGCCCTGGTGAATGTAGACATCTTAGCAGGTAATGCTGGCCAAGGAACTGTCCGCAACACAGCACAGCCACCAAGGTTTACCAGCACCGGGGAATGGCTGCTCCTTGCACTGCACTCTACTTGCAGTTTGGTCTTCAGAACACACCTGCTAGTTCTTCATCTGACCACTCTCATTGAGCAGAGATGTCAGGTGTCTAGCCAGTTCAAAAGAGAAAGAGTCTCTTCGGAAAAAGTTTTGTTTTTGTTTTTTGTTTTTATGACACCATTATTCCAATGATCCGTGCATGTGTGAATTCAGTATCAGCAGTGTGCTGATTTTGACCAGGTGTGGTAGCATGTTTTCTTGCTTTACATTGACTGTTGGGTCATCAGCAACTTGCCCAGAGGATATACCAACAAAACGAGTGGTTGAATACTTATCATTTTCCAATATTTCAATGCAAGTTTAAACTGCATTCTGAAAGCTAATTCTATAGCAACCCCAACTTTGCTTGAATTAGCTGCTTCTCTTTGAGGAAGGTGGCCACATGCTATGATTCAACATCGTTCATTGTGGCAAGACCCTTCATTGGCAGAGCACATGCTGTGAGACAGTATTTATATGAAAAGGGTGGATTCATTCAAGGTAGATTCAATTATGCCAAATAGTCAATGGCCATATTGCATGTAGTTTGTGTCATTAAACAGATCTGACCATACAACATTTTATAGGTCATTCCTTTGACGCAAGGCAGGCTTTCCAGACATAAACTTCTACAGATTTTCAGGGTAATGGCGTTTCAATGACGAGAGATAGTAGAGCCCATAGCAAGCATAATTGATATGACCAGAAGCAATAAAAGTGTGAAAGTATTTAAGCCTCTACAAACAAATGGAGTGGCCAGTCATCTTTTCTCTCTATCCATACAAATGCCATCATGATGAAGGCATGTTCAATAAAACAATCTGCACAATCTTGGATGTGTATTAACTTCCGGCATCAAGGTATTGCTTGACACTAGGCGATAAAACGTACAGGAAACTGCTTCTTTTTTATTTTCTATTCATCCTCTGTTTTCATAGTGTCAGACATAGGCAGATATGTTTCGTCTGTCAGTCACTGTATACCCAAACAACTGTGTGTGTCCGGCTTTTAAGCATTTATTTAATTTTATGCCATGTGTCTAATACGGGCGATTTTTATCTATTCCTGGGTGTGGAGCATATTTAACTACGTTTTCAGTTTCGGGCAATGCAGTTGAACTGAATGATTGCAATATAGCGAGGAACCGTATGTCGATAAACCAGTGTGTCTCGCATATTAATTTGTTTGAACGAAAGTAAACCCATTAGACTAAGTGTAGTTATGAAGGTCTGTAATACATGAGTCCATTGCCTGTGAAAGCCATTAGTCAATGTTGTATCATATTGACAACTTTCCTGGAACGAACGTAATGCCAGGAACAATGTTCTGTGTTGTCATGTTAATGTAACCAAAAGACCTAGATGTAGACGGGTAACGAACTTGTAGATTGCCAGTGTCCCTGTGTATTTTGCTTCGCATCAGGTTTACAAAAGGACTATATAATTTGGGGCCTTTAAGCTTTGATGGATAACACGGACACAATGCAGCCTCTGTCGCGTGCTTCATGGACAGTATCTCCCAAATGTCAATGAACATTTTTAAGTGCAAGCTGATCATCACTCAGCAACAACGGCACTGATAACAGAGGGACAGCTGAAATATATGTTGCGATATTAACATAGCGATGCGTTAGCCCATGCCCCAATGGTGACAGAAGTCGACTGTGACACACGTGGCTCAAGTAAATTGTATAATTAACAACTCAAGCACAGACAGGGTTGTGTGGCATGCAGAATTTTACATCAATTTTTACAGTGAAAATTCTGAACGTCAAGAAGACTGGAATGAAAATGGGACTGAGCTTGCCGAAATACATTACATGTTTAAGCACTTTCGCTAACACGCTTAATTTCATGGAGCCACGACTCGGTCCCATAAGTCGGATTTGATGTGATTAACGACCACATTGAATTTATTTGGCCAGGGATACTGCAACAATTTACCGTTAATAGGAATTCCATTCTGTTTCTTGGACAGTTGCAAAAAGTTCGGGCAGCTTGATGTACAAGTCTCGATGCACAACTTATAAGCCTAGAGCCAATCGATGTTGATGATGGACTGCTGGTTTTGACGGGGATTAAAGTACAACTTGATGTTCCAAACACTCACAGACTCAACGCCTTGAGAACATCAAGGTGGTATGTATACCCAGACTACTGACGGCTTTCTGCCATCAGCATGGATAGCATTTGACTGACATTGTACACACCAAACTCTCTCCCGAGAAAGACGTACAGCGACACGCACGTAAGCGCAGAGACCCGCGGGCATGGCGTACCAAGGGCCGACTTTTTCGCAATCGGATAAAACAAATGAGGCTGTTTTCTTTGGAATAATTATCGTAGCATCAGTTGTCTTTAACGTTATTGAGGTGGTTATCATATGCAAATCAGCAAAACTTCGTACACTAACACATGCTTTCATCGTCAGTATGGCTATTGGAGATATACTAACCTCAACTGTTTGCATGCCTGTACATCTGCTTGTGGACTCCGGGACAATTCCGACTACCGAGTCGACTTGTCTTGTCGTTACTTCACTGATAATGACGATCCCCACCTCGTCTTGTGCTAATCTTTTTCTTGCTACAGTAGAACGATATTTAGCCATTGCCCGTCCCTTCAGATATGTATATATCGTTACTCCGAAGGTAGTGAAAGGTGCGATGGCTTTTATATGGATAAGTTCAATGTTGGTGGGAACACTGCCTAGCATGGGGTGGAATAAAGTTGCATTCAGGAAGGAACATAATATCACACTGGTCCACTGCAATGGCTTAACGGCCCTGTCTAAAGGTTATGTCTTCTCCATTTTTTTGGTGGGTTTACCAACAGTAATGATACTGATGAGCCTTATCTATGGTCACATATTTTTTATAGTCCGACGTCATCAAAAGCAGATCCAAGCACAACAAGTAATACTTGCAAATCCACGGAGTATACAAATATCACATCAGATCAAGTCAGTTGTTCTTATCGCGGGTTTAGTCGGATATTTTGTAATGTCCTGGACTCCAGCTACAGTCAACGTTATATTACTGCAGTTTGGCATCGCCAAAATATCGGGCGGGACGTTGGTATTCGGGTACATTGTAGCCTACACAAACTGTGCTTTAAATCCAATTTTCTATGGTTTAGGAAAGAAAGAAATTCGCTATGAAATCATCAAACGATTAAAATACCGGCATGATGACAATTCATAATACATACATTGGAACATTGTCTACTTGAGTTTCAACCGTCTTGCAGTAAAACCGCGGTCTGAGGGGAGGGATCTACCATAAATACATATGCCATGGAACAGTCATTAGTTCTTCACATAGACAGAATTTTCTTTGTTTTTTTGCTTTTCTTCACTGACACTTTGTACTTATAAGAAATGACAGAGTCTAAAAAACATTGCTTCATCTGTGAAGCGTATCTGAGAAAAAACCAGAATCATATTTCATGTGCAGCCGGCACTAAGGAAAATCATGCCAAGTGTCTATTATTTTCAGTGTCTGATGTTCAACATGCACAAGATACTCAGTGGTTATGCAATGACTGCCTCGCAACTTGCTTGCCTTTCAATCACTTTGATGATGAAGATGATTTTTGTTCTGCTCTTTCGGAATTATTGTATCTACTAAACTTTTTTCAATTCTATTTGTTGATGATACAAGTTCGTTTCTGAGAAATAAGAATTTACATAATTTATTCAACGGTATGAATTGTGAACTGTCTCATGCAGCCAAGTGGTTCAAATGAAACAAGTTAACTTTGAATATTTCAAAAACCCCAACTATGTGTTTTTTTCATACCAAAAGGATAATCAATGCCGCTGATTCTCTCAATTGATGGTAAACAGATAAATCTTATTTCTCATGTAAAATTTTAAGGCGTGATTTTAGATTCCATGTTAGATTGGAAACAGCATGTGGCTTATACAAGTGGTAAATTAGCAAAATCCATCTGTCTTATTGTAACATTGTTTGGGGAAGTACTTATGACAGTACGCTTGAAAAGCTGAATGTATTACAGAGGCGCATTATTCGCATCATAACTTAATCACATTACAGAACTTCAATGAAAGCATTATTTAATCTGTCTTATTGTAACATTGTTTGGGGAAGTACTTATGACAGTACGCTTGAAAAGCTGAATGTATTACAGAGGCGAATTATTCGTATCATAACTTAATCACATTACAGAACTTCAATGAAAGCATTATTTAATAGCCTGCAAATTTTGACTCTACAACAGATCAATATTTTTCAAACAGGGATTTTTATGTATCAACACACTAAGGGAAAATCTCCAGATGCCTGCTTACATATGTTTGTACAGAACAGTTCTATCCATAATTATTATACAAGACAACGTCAGAATTTACATGTAATAAGATGCCGAACAAAAATTAAACAGTTTTCTACAAAACATCATGGTGTGAAAAATTGGAATGACATCCCGCCACTCATTAAAAACTACAGTTATCATATGTTCAAAAGTCATTTAAAATTGTATTTACTGTCACTATGATCGCCCGATCCGTACTATATCCTCTTGTGTCTGTTTTTGTGTATGTGTTTGTTTGTTTTACTATTAGGAAGTTAATCTATGTACAGTGTTATGTAACTAAAAAATTTGAAATATATAGATATGTATTCCGATATTGCACCAGTGTTCCGTAATGTAAATGTATTAATTTGTATCATAAAGGAAGTTCGATAAGCATGTATATGCTTCTTTCCCTCCTGCCAGTATTTGTGTAATAGATTGTATATATTAAGATTTGTATTGGATTATTTGGCGAATAAACAAATCAAATCAAAATCAATGCAGTAGACTGAAGTTTGAAATAATCTTAATCTCAGCCCAGAACAGTGTATTTCAATACGAGGCCCGTGATCTAAGGTCGTGTGTACCGCCATCAAGGCACTGAAATGTAAGTGGTTTGGTGATGTAGCATTTTATATGATTGAAACGCTACTGAAGTCTTCTTATATTAATTTATGATCATGACAGCTCAGTATTGTATGAAATTAACTATTCATTTTAGAACAACCAGCATATGTTTCTTGTTGGTTAATTTGAATTTCTAAAAGTACGTTTTTATCATAGGTTGATTCAGTGGCATACAGGGAACTTTGGTTTACATGAACAGGGTTTATTAAACTGGTTGTACGTTTTAAAACTGTAGCTCATATTAAATGACCGATTGCTATGGCAAGCCGTTTGAACATTTAATCCGAATTATAGCAATCTATACATCAATTATAGATATCTTTAAAGATGACCGAATAATAGATATCTAAAAAAGCAGTCACTTCTTGATATCACGAATCTGACTTTTTTACATCAAGAAGTCACTTCTTGATATAAACTATTCATACAGACTTTTTGATATCTAAAAGTCGATTTCTAGATATCAAGAAGTCGATAGTTCATTGTTTGAATTGTTGACTGCTCACTTGAATATTCCCAGAGGATTCATTACTCAATGAATGTACAGAAATTTTAAGATAGAAATACCCATACACGTACACATAGAAAAATATATGGGGCAACGTGACGTTTTTAATACTACCTATGCTACTACTCTAATAATAATAAAAGGAAACAATCTTCTCTAATAACGTGTGCTGGACTATGAATGAATCTTCCCGTCAACAATATGGCTGCTGAACCTGCGGGCAACTGATGCTGACTAGGATGATTTACTTAGATTTATTGAAAGGTCAATTGTAGCTGGCAGGAGGTGTCGTGACAGGGTAGTTTTTTTGTAGTGTCATGTTAGCAAACCTTAGGCTGTCTTCGAGAAATTTATCAATCGCAGAAATGCGAGTTTGCGCGCTTTCTCTGTTTATTGCAGCCAAAGTTGTAGAGAACTTGTTCTCTTCCCGCTCTTTTGTCATTTTACAACTTTAGAATAGTTTCGCAGTGAAGGGACCGTTCACTGTATTACTTTGTGCGGGAATTATTGATATCAAATTGTCGCAGCCTTGATATCAAGAAATCATTTCTTGATAAAAAAATTGACTTCTTGATATCAGCAAGTCAAATTTTTTATGTCAAGAATGACTTTTTGATATCAAGAAATACTTTTTCGTATAAAAAAATACTGGTTTTCACGAACTGGACTTCTTGATATCAAGAAATACTGGATAAATCGATAAATAGCAAAACGGCGCCCCATAGATATCTATTATTGATTTTTAGATGTCTATAAATGGTTTTCAAATATTTAAATCTGATTTTTAGATATGTATAACTGGAATTTTTAAAACCCATTTATAGATATCTGTTATTTGGCCATTTTCAGATATCTAAAAAAAAATCAGTTTTAGATATTTTTAAAGGTGGCCGGCGGAGTAACGTGACATGGACTGCTCCACATAGTCTCTGATGGGAGCTAGGCTGGTTTCCTGCCCAACGTCGTGAGCTTGTGCTTTCTGTTGAAGGGAAAGGTCTCAATAGACAATATAACACAATGAACATATATTATGTTCACATAGGAGGATGAAATCTTCGAATTTGGATGAAATTGTACAAAGCAATATTTTTCACCAGTTCTACTAACATCTTATATCATTTATGTGAAAAAGTGAAAACAAATAAATCCTATAGATGTTACATGCCTGGCAGCCATAGCTGGTTATGCAACCATAATGAAGTCAACATGAAATTTTTGGAAGTTTTGAAATTAACATTGAAAATCACTTTATCTGCTATTACATTCACACACCACAACTGGGTGTACTGATATTTTTCAAGATTATAGACATTTCCCAATTTGATTACTCTTTCGCATAGGTCCCTGAGAAGTTAGTGAGAGGTAAGCAAGAAACATGAATTATTCTCTAGATATTAAAAGTCGGCTATCTTTATAGATATCTACGATTTAATTTTAGACATCTGAAAAGACTGCGAATTATCTTATCCTCGACTTCTGAACCGCCTGCCCTGTACACTTTCTTGCTTGAAATCATGATCATTATCATTGATAAACAAACAAATAAATGTATACAAACAAACAATACGAACATTAAAAATGGGGTGTGTGTGTGTGTGTGTGTGTGTGTGTGTGTGTGTGTGTAACAGTGTAATTCTCTTCACGGACCCTGTATTACAAATATAGTTACTAGTAATAACGTAGAATTGAAATTGTAGATGGGTACTACAAAATACGCTCTCTTTGCAAAGATTCCTTTGTGTATCTGTTGCTGGGGCCTCCTCTGAGGATGATGGTTTACGCTAAGGCATGCTTATTGCTACACAAATGCGTGATATGCATCCCAGTTTTATAGCTTATTATCTGTGTAGCTAGTAAACAGTGTCCATATACTGGCTTACTGCTCCAGCTACGAGTGGTGACCTGAAGGGGAACACAATTCTTAGATTTTCTTTATGATAGTCTCTTCTTTTTACCACTTCCGTAATTATTTGCTCCTTTAAATTATTTTCATACTCGGCACTTCTGAGGGTCGGAATTTCCGAATACATGCTTGTCTTGTGAAACAGCAATCTTTATTGACAAGGATAAGAAGTAGGCCTAATATAAGTTATATATGAGGTTGTAAGATAATAAAATCTTGTATTGACGCGCCTTACAATACAATCTTTTCTGCGCAATACAACCCCAGGCTGGCTGAAGAACAGCCAGCCCCTTGAGATATTTATACCAGCCATACTTGGTCATGTGACCACCTGCATCCACTTTCTCTAATATGAAATAAAGAAGAAAATACTTAAATGGCCGAACTCTGACATTTGAGATATGTATATGAAAATATTTAAATGTGACTTTGGGTGTGTTTGCCAAAAAGTTTTGCACGTAGGCCTAAAACATGAACTTGTCTTATGATTTGTATCACGTGTGAAAAGTTTCCCCTCTAACTGTGAAGGACAGATGTTCTATAAACTAGATACATGCTGCACAACTGGTTTACAATGTTTTTCAATGAACATTCTTATTTCCTTTTATTTACCATTTAATCTTACTATTTCTTGAAATAAGATTGTTATTATTTTTGATCATGACATTAAACATTTTTATTCCTTTTTTATTCCGCATTTAATCCTCTAGTTCTTGAATAAGATTATTTATTATTTTAAATCATAAAAACGTTCCTAATTCACTTTAACCTCAGCGAGGCACCTGCAAAATCCAAGGGAAAATCCATGTTCCTGCTCACTTCCTCATTTAAACATAGAAATTTTAAAATTTATATATCAAATTGCCTCTCACACCAAGATCTACGAGTTGAAAATGAAAAAATAAGGGGGGGGGGGGGTCCTGCATATTTTAAAACAGAAACAACGTGTGTCCGTTTCATCATTTCATGACCCCTGCCGGTTGAATATAACGATCGACCTCTGATCTCCGTGGACTTGACCCACACAGACCAGCGTGCTTAAAAATATACTCAATTATAGTAGAAGTCCAAATTATTATTTTGATTTATGAAACATAACCTCTGGACCAAAATTAATTTTCGTTTCATCCACAATAGGAACAGTTATACCCGGAAGTGCATGTTTACTTTCGTTGTATCTAAAGGGAAATATTAGAAATTAAAAGGACTAGGGTGTGATCTCGACAGTGACCTTAAAGTTGAAAAACACATACAACAAAACATAAACCACTGAATGAAATATGTGAATTCGCAAAAAGTCATTTCAGTATCTGGATGGAGACACATTCCAATTATTATTCAAATCAATGGTGTACCCACATCTTGAATATGGTAATCAGCTTTATTACATTCGTTTGAAGAAACATATAGATCCATTGGAAAGCGTTCAAAGAAGGCGGTCAAAGCAGAGGCATGGAGTTGGTACCGGCTCTAGAACGACTTGTGTTATCCGAAAAGACCAAAATAAATAAATAAATAAATAAATAAATAAATAACAAGAAAAAAAAAAGTAAAAAAAAATTAAATAAATAAAAAATAAATAAATAAAAAAAAAAAGTAAAACATAAAAAAAAACTTGTCGCCACCAGCATATAGGAGAGTACGGGGAGATACGCTTGACGTCTTCAAAATTCTTTTAAATGATTTAAGATACGACCATGCAGTTATTTAGGTTGTTACCCTTTGGAGTGGTTTACCCGGTGCTTTGGTATCAGCACCCACAATAAATCCATTACATTACACATCCACTGGAAAGACACACCCACAAGGTTTAATTAAACAGAGACTCTCTTGGTAAGTAACAGGGAACTGCGAAATTGTAATTTTATCACTGAAATTTTGACTTGAATTTTAAATCGCACAACTTATGTTTCACAATTTTTAAGAAATGAAATTCATTCCTTATATATATTCCCCCCCCCCATTGTTATACGCTAACACGTGAATATTTTTTACTTTCATCTGCTCATTCTGTGAAGATCTATTATTTATTTATTTATTTATTTATTTATTTATTTATTTATTTATTTATTTATTTATTTATTACAATATATTTAAACAGGGTAGCACCATTCTGATAAGTATGTTTTACAAGATAGCCCATGTCAATGCTCAAATATAAACCAAGTAGATATGAATACAATTTAAGAAGGACCAGGAAAATAAATGTGTAGTACAATTAATATGCAACAGGTAACTAAATCTAACAATAACAAGAACTAGCCAACTGTTTCTAATTAAGGATTTCAATTTACGTTTGAAGGTATCAAGAGTAGCACACTCTTTTATATCATGCGGTAGTTCGTTCCATAATACCGGCCCATTGTACAAAAAGGTATTTTTAAATAATTGCAGCCTGGGGAAAGGTATAAAGACATCCATAGGGTGATACCTTACATTATCCGTCTCAGTGATCTCTCTACTCAGTGTAATTTGGTTTGAAAGGTAAACAGGGGCTAGCCCATGTAAACATTTAAACATTACCATACAGTCAAAATATCTACGTCTTTCTACAATATTCATCCAATCTAACTTTTTAACAATATCTATACCCCTACAATTCACATAGTCAAAATTGCCACTCAGTATACGTGCAGCATAATTTTGTATGCGTTGAACTTTAGTTATGTTGGTAGCTGTGGTGTGACCCCACATGGTTATGGCATAATCAATTGATGGTTGTATGACTGAGTTGTATATTTTAAGTAGAACATTCTTTGGAGTTGATATTCTTAGTCTGGCCAATTCAGCCACTTTACACGATAGGGATTTACAGAGTCTAGACACATGCTCATCCCAAGATAATGACTGATCAATTTTAACTCCTAAATAATCAACAGTAGAGGCCTGCGCTAGTATATGTCCATTCAATTCAATACTTAGTTTGTCCGTGCACTGTCTCAGTTTGGCATTTGAAGATATAAATATTGTATTGGATTTCTCTCAATTAAGCACCAAACGATTACCAAGGTACCATGAGTTAACATGGTTAATACACATTTGCAGTTTCTTATTTACTTCATCAACCGTGTTACCTGTACAATAAATAATAGTGTCATCTGCATATAGATTTGCTGTGCCTAAATAAACATGTCTACTTAGATCATTTACATACAACATAAACAGAATAGGTCCAAGGACGGATCCTTGAGGAACACCTAATAATAAGTAGTTCTTATCAGTCAGTATTCCATTTAGATTAACCACTTGAGCTCTATTTTATAAGTAAGATTTAAACCAAGCTCCTTCATTGTTCTTTATACCATAAAATTGCAATTTGTTCAGCAATATATGATGATCAATGGTGTCAAAACATTTGCGTATATCCAAGAGACATACCCCAGTCAATACACCATCACAAATATTTTCAATCCAGCCATCTACTACACGATGTAAAGATGTTTGAGTATTGTGAAACTGTCTATCTGCTGATTGATCAATAGTAATAAATTCATTTTCGACTAGATACTTTAACAATTGTTTTTGCACCTCCTTTTCTAAGATTTTGGCAATGTGAGTGATTACAGATATTGGTCGATAGTTTCCAAGTGCATCCTTATTACCTTTTCCTTTGTATATAGGAGACACACATGCAAACTTCCGATCACCAAGAATGACTTTCATCTTTATGGAAGCATTGAATAGTTTTGTTACAAAAGGTGCTAAAACTCTGGCACTCAAAGACAATAAGCTTGCATAAAACCCAAGTACATCTATATTAGTTCTGGTGCCTAAGGATTCCAGCCTTTTTTGTACATCATTGGTCGTTAGATGGGAAAACTTAAATTAGATTCTGCTCGCGGGGCTCTTCCATGACACTTCATCACGATGTTCCGGCAAAATCTCAACAGTAGTGGGGCCAATCGAACAGAAATGTTCATTAACTGCATTCGCTGATATATTATTAATGGTGCAAGATTGGGTTTTTCTGTCATTTTTTGTAATTCTATTAATAATTTTCCACATTTTTTGTGGATTATCACCTTTAGCCGCAATCTCATTTTCATAATAATCTTTTTTCCGACGTTGTATCAAGGAAGTTACTTGATTCCTTAATCTTGTGTATTCATCCCATAGAATATTGTCTTTCAAGTTCTGTGCTTTGACTTTTACATAGTGTCTACTATACATAAGTTTTATAATATCTGGTGTAATCCATGGATTAGATCTGTTTTTCAGGCGTCTAGTGACCATAGGAATATGCTTATCACTTAGTAAGCAGAACGCTTCTTTGAACTTTAGCCATCGGTCGATAAATGTATTCACTTTAAATTCTTCAAACAGGATATTTATATTACCCAAGTCATGCAAGAAGTTTGTCTGATCAAAATTTTTATAGTCTCGGAAAGTTACTTCCTTATGTTTCTGTTTATTTTGATTGCTTCCGCACCTAAGAACAGTAAATACAGGATATTGATCACTCATTGATACTTTCAATACTTTTGTTTTGATATGTCATTCATATACACTTGTTAATACAATATCAAGTATTGTTGATGAGGTAAGTGTAGTTCGTGTGGGTTCAGTAACTAGCTGTTGTAAAGAGTACAATTCCTCCATATACTTAATAGGGTTAGTAGACAAGGATTCATCCAGTTTGTAGTCAAAGTTTAAATCACCAAGTAATACCATATCCTCTGAGATAATTCTGACTTTTTCAATCTGATCAAGGATTGAGTTATAATATACATTGTCAGCTGACGGTGGTCTATACATACAGCCAATAGCCAATTTTTCTTTTTCAGATTCAAGAAGAACCCATACACTTTCAGCGATGTTATCATATGTGTTATCTAATATCTTGTATTTTAAAGACTTTTTAATATACATGCATGAACCACCTCCACATCTATTACGATCACACCTTAATATATCATAATCAATGATAGATACCTCCTTGTCAGAAATCGAATCATTGAGCCATGTTTCATTAATTGCCAGTATATCAAAGTCATTAGTTATTAAGAATGATGATATTTGATCAATCTTGTGAAATAGGCTCCTAACATTTATGCAACCAAGTTTTAATTCATGTTCCGTTGGATGTGTAGGAGTATTGTCACTATATTCATGTGTTGTCAGTTCACATTTCCTAAGTGTTGTTTGGTCACTACCACATCCGCTTCTTTTTGCGGATTCTTTAGCATCGCCACATCCCTACAGGTAACGCCAGCATAGTTTTTCTTTATGGCCTTGGTGTCCACATCGTTTGCAAGTTAGGGGGGTAGTGTGTTTGCAGTCTTTACGTGGGTGATTCATCTCACCACAGTTCCAACAGGCTGGGCCATCATTTGTACGCCGTTTTGGGTAGTTGAAACCATTTCTTTGCTGGGGTCTTTGCTTGGGACGAGTGTCGTGATCACTTGTTGAACCGTTACCATTGTTTTGTGTTAACATTTTGCTAACTCCACCGTAGGGGCGACAATATACATCTTGACATCCCTAGTGTCAACACCAAGGTTTTAGGCGAGACTCCTGGTGCCGTCTTTACTGAGATGTAGACCATCATACAGGAAACCATTATTGGCTGATCCATCTTTTAATTTAAAGGTAGCATCATTGTCAATTAACTGAACATTGTCCCCACAAAGTTGTTCGAGTTCACCATTCAGTTCCGAAATAGTATCAAGTAGCTCTGGAGTGTCAGTGCGTGGCAGGACACTTGATATTATTATGTTATCAGCATGGTTTTTAGTTTCCGTGATGAGCTCCGTGAACATGCCGACCACATCTTTGACATCTGTTACCTCAGGAACCTCATTGGTACCAGCCACAATAATTATCTTCTGATATTTATCTTCAACACTTATTTCGTCATGAATGTCTTTAATTTTTCCACCAGGGAAAGACTTCACTTTGGTAGAATTCAAGGCCTTTTCATTCAGAGATCTAACAATTGAGTCGCCAATAATAAAAGTGTTAGATTTATTGTCGGCTTGGTCTTGGTTGGCGTCCCTAAATGACCTCCATGTACTGGCATTCACATTCCTGGTAAGCTCACAAATTTCAATCTCAATTCCACATTTTCGTTTACTAGCCTCTTACATTCTTCTTCTTTATCATTCAGTCGCTTTAACATTTCATCCTTGGTACTAGTAAGGGTATGTTTCATATCATCAACTTTCTTGACCAGCTGTGCCACTATCTATGGCATCATTCTGCAGCCTGGGCAAGAAAATATGGATACCTGTTGCTTCTTCGTGACACCAACACATTTTTACACAGACTGCACTGTATCGAGTCCTTGCCAATTTCATGTTCAAATTTACACTTCTCAGTACATGTGATCGCATCTTTAGCCATGGTGAATCAGCAATGTTTAAAATACTTTCCAAACAATATAGGCAATGCTTCCTGGCATGGGCGATAATGCAGGTGGCGGTAAGATCTGCTTGCTATTAAATATGGCCGCTAAATGACGTAAACAGACAAACACGAGGGCCAAAAGTAAGTTCACGAATTGATTCAATTTTTTTTTATTTTATTCTTCCTACATAGCATCTATAGATCAAACGTTTACACTTTCAGCTTTTAAAGATTAACAACAAAAGTTAATAGGGAAAAGTTTTGGGAAGGCAGGCCCGCAAGTCCCCACAGCAAAAAAAAAAAAAGTTCAGCTCTGATGAGCCTTTGTACTGTAAACAAACATGGCCATCTCCATGGACTGTTTGGGCCACATCGACAGTTTACGCATGAAAATCATGCAAAATTTGCTGTAATAAAGTTGCACAACATTCCTACTTCACAATAATCTTATGGATATTTTCAATATTGACAACATGTTAAGCAATATTTTACAGTATTGACGACGTATTGAGCGCAATATTGACAACATGTTGAGCGATATTTTACAATATTGACAACATCTTGTGCGATTATATTTGCTTTCAATCGATCAATTTCATTGCCGGGAATTGCAAGACCATTCACGATGTGAGAGAGGTTCACAACCTTAAACTTGTTTGCAAAATCTCTATACTGGTAAAAGCTGGTAAAAACGTTTCTGGGCTGCGTACAACCAAATAAGGCGTCGTATGACTCTGAAAATAAAGCTGACTCTAAAGTGGATGTTAACCGCCTTGAATCATTAACGGTAAATATGAAAACAATTGAAAGCACGATATGGCTTATGCTGATAAGTTATGGAGCAATGGGAAAGTTAGAGTAACACAAGGAATCAGTGCACATTGTAAACAGGCAACTGATTGTGGTCATTAAGAAATGAATTCCGTGTGCTGTTCCTATTTTCCTAAAGGCTAAAACCCAAACCATATATGTATTATTATTATTATCATCATCATCATCATCATCATCATCATCATCACTTTTTATGCATAGCCAAAGATGCGAGCGTAGTATCAATAATAACGTTGGTGGATCAGGTAGTAGCACCTGGTCGTTAAGTCCCTCTAGCGGCCATTTACTAAACCAGTTTGGAGGGGCGATGCCATACCTTGAACAGCTGAACGAAATTATCTGCCGTATAGCCTGTCTTTTTGTTGGACACTGTTCCACAAACTTACGCATTGTTTCCAAGAACTTTATATCGCCATAGAACTAGTGCCGTATCCTGTGGCAGAGATGTAGTGCGAAGGGGACGTGATTGTTGGAGTCTCGCAACACCAACATAACATAAAGCTTTTGGCGGACTCAGATGAAAAACTATCTTTTGTCTCCACAGATGTCACTACACATCCAAAATTCTACAATCCGGACGGTATACACATGTCCCCCATTGGCACAGCATTTATCGCCAGAGCCTTCCTACAAAGTGTCCTTGGGAGGATAACCAAACCGGATCAGCGACCATTTCAGGAAGGAACTTTTAATGGATACCATAGGTCTAGTGCCCCAAGACCACAAGGCCAGTGGCAAATGAACGGACAAACTTTATTCTTCTCTCTATTTATAAGTGAATCATCACACACTCCACATCAGGTTCTATTGTAACCTATCAAAATGGTGAAAAAACATTTATTTAAAGAAAATTATAGTAGGCTGAATATATGTCATTGGAACGTGGAAGGCCTGAAAGGAGCTGATGGCCTTAAACTGAGTGACTCAAAATTTAATGAACACATCAGAGGATATGACATTATAGCACTCACCGAGACACACTCAAATGCAGATATGAACATTGGTGTTGAAGGGTACTATACCTTCCAAATAAACAGGCCTCGTCACCCAAAAGCCAAAAAGGACTCGGGTGGCATAGCCATTTTAGTCAAAAAAAAAAAAGAAAAATAGGAATGGTACATCCTTCTACAGAAGTGAAATTCCAGACATAGTATGGATGAAACTGAAGAACGAAAATTTTAGTCTAGAGTCTGATATATTTCTAGGTGTAGTTTATATAACCCCCCAAGAATTCTATATATACCCAGAGAATGGAAGCAGACAGCTATGAAATCTTAGAGAAAGAAATCTTGAAATATTCAGAAAAGGGTAAAGTTATACTTGTAGGAGACTTTAACTCGAGCTCTGGGGACTTAAATGATGATACCAAGACTGATAAATTTGATGACCATTTTTTCGGTTTTGATGATGTACATGAGCCAATTCCAAATAGGCAAAGCAATGACAAATATGCATGTGTTTCTGGGAAAAAACTGCTTGAGCTATGCTCTACAGCTGACCTTAAGATCCTTAATGGTAGAATGCTTGGGGACATATCTGGTAATATAACCTGTCATCAATGGAATGGGTGTAGTGTGGTTGATTATGGTATTGTACATAGAGATATATACAAATGTGTAGATTATTTTAAAGTACACAAATTTGATGGGCCTTTCTCAAATCACTGTAAAATATTGTGTATAAAAGTAAAATTTAGCACTGAAAGCGAATAAATCAATATGAGCCCCTTCCCCTTGGGCTACAAATGGAATGAAGGTGCATCCAGATCATATGCAGATGCTTTCAAAACACCAGCTGTACAGAATAAATTGAGGAATTTGGTGTCCAACCTTGAAAATAGCGTGGATGTACATGAGGCAGGGGTTGATAACTATGTACAGGAACTCACAAATATAATGGTTCAAGCTGCTGATTTGTCACTCACCCCACGTAAGAGAGGTAAACACAAAAGTAAGAAGTGGTTCAAATTAAAATGCTGGCAGTTGAAAGATGAGCTGAAATGCCTGAGCAAATTAATGAGTAGTAATTTTAATGATCCAGCTATTAGGAGTCGATTCTACGCTGTAAAAAAGATGTACAAGGAACAAATTAGAAGAAGTAAGAGGAATACAAAGATAAAATAACCTCACAATTGGAAAATATGGCTGGTAAGAATCCAAAACTATACTGGAAATTGGTTGACACACTGAGAAAAGAAGGTGAAAATGAAACGTCATTTGAACTGGACCCTAAAGAGTTAACTGACCATTATTGCAGACTACTGCAAACTACAGATGAAAGTAGGACAGCAGCAGATGATTTGGATCCTCTCATTCCTAAAATGAAACAAAAACTGGCACCAAATATTTTGGAGGATGACATAAAATTGAGTGAAATCCAATGTGCAATAAAAGAGCTAAAAAATAACAAAGCATGTGGTTTAGATAGAATACGTCATGAAATGCTGAAATGTGTAACCTCCTGGATTCAAAAACCATTGCAATATCTATTTAATGAAATATACAGACAAGGGATCTTCCCAGAGAGTTGGAATGTTGGATATATAGTCAGTATACTTAAAGGTGGAAACATGTCTGAGTTAAAAAACTACAGAGATATCACTATAAACAGTGCCCTTGGGAAAGTTTTTAGCATTATTCTCAATAAAAGACTGGAATTGTTGTTAGAAGAGCAGAAGTTAATGAAAGATAACCAAACAGGATTCAGAAAGAAAGCCTGTACTGCAGATCATCTTTTTGTAATGAAATCTCTGTTCGACAAATATGTAATCAAAGGAAAATATATATATATATATATATATATATATATATATATATATATATATATATATATATATATATATATATATATATATATATATATATATATATATATATATATATATATATATATATATGCCTGTTTTGTTGATCTACAAAAAGCGCATGACAATGTGTGGCGCAAAGGTCTTCTTTACATGGTGCTTGAACATGGCATTAGTGTTCGCTTTTTCAATATTCTAGAATGTATGTACAACAAACCTCAATCATGTGTTAAAATTGGGAACAAAATATCTGACCGATTTGTAACAGATATTGGGGTTAAAGAAGGGGACGTAATGAGTCCGACCCTCTTTAATCTATATATAAATGATCTGACTGATTTCTTTGAAAATGGAAAAAATACGCCAATGTGGGACGACCAGGAAATTAATGGATTGTTATATGCAGATGATCTGGTCCTATTATCCTTATCTGCAGATGACCTTCAACAGAAACTCAATAGATTACATGAATACTGTAAAAAATGGAAACCGAAAATAAATATTGACAAGTCAAAAATCCTGATGTTCAACCGCAAAGGAATAGCATGTGCAATTATTTTTTATGTTGGTCATCAAAACTTGAAAATGTTAATGAATACAAATATTTGGGGGTAACCTTGATTGCTACCGGAAATTTGATGAAAGCCAGAGAAAGTAAATATAGGAAAGCATTAAAAGGTCTATTTAAATTAAAAGCATGTCTAGGGAATACAAATGTCAACCCAGGCACTAGTCTGAAATTGTTTGATCAGTTAATCAAACCAATTTGTTTATCTGGGGCAGAAATTTGGGGATGTATCAATTTAACTGATAGGAAAAACAAGGAAATTCATGGATTGAAAATCTCTACGAAATGTACCTAATCGAAAAAATCAATTTAAGTTTTTGTAAATCTATTTAGGAGTAAATAGGAAGAGCATCAATGCTGCAATTTTTGGGGAACTGGGAAGGTACCCCCTTGGTATTCACATCCTAATATCAGTAATCAAATATGTTAAACATCTGAATGAATCAGACAATGAAATGCTAAAAGGTGCAGTGAGAGAATGTTTGGCAGTGTGCGACCAAGGTAAAAATTCTTGGTTCAGTTTGTCAAAGAAATTTGTAGAGAACTTGAATTGATGTAAAATTGTTAAGGTGTACACAAGAAGAAGTACCGATCATGAAAAACAAACTGAAGGAAAGATTTATCAACTTTTGGGAAAAGAAAATTGGCAGAGGCCTAAATTTAGAGGGAAAACTTTGTACTTATCGACAAATAAAAGGAAATCTCAAATATGAAAATTATCTAGATGACATAAGAAGAAGGGACTACAGGATAGCACTCCCCAAATTGAGAGTGAGTGCTCATGATCTTGCAGTAGAAAAAGAACGAGACAAAAGACCACTGGTGCCTAGACAAGAAAGAACATGTAAATATTGTAAAGATATTCTACATGTGAGTGTGGTGGAGGATGAGTTTCATTTTTTGATGGTATGCTCTTTATTGAAAGAAAAGAGAGAGTATTTATTCAACGCTGTTCAAGCCGAATGTATAAATTTTGAACAAATGGAAAATATCCATAAGTTACAATATCTACTGAATGGTGAAGATGAAATTATAAGAAATGTTGCAAAATTTTGTTTCGAAGGCTTCAAAATGAAGACAGATTGGGGTTCAACCACACTACACCCACCATTGCTAATGTAAATATTTACTTATATTGTATGACAGATTTATCTTTTGTTTACCCGTACTTTTTGATATTTATTGTATGTATAAGTACCCTTTTATTGTATGCCACTTTGTAGTTGTATAGTCGTACATTTGGCCCCCAGAGGGCGTAAATGTGTTCATAGAATTCTGTATTCTAATTCTCTATTCCAAATCTGAGCAGGCTTTGGCAAAATTGCATTTTGGGGCCTCTGGGGGAAAAGTGTAACTGGAAGTTGCGATCTGGAAGGCCCCGAGAAGTGACCTGCTGACTGCATAGTGTGCATATTAGTAAGGTGAGACGCAACATGCACAACAAATACTACATACTTTGGGATTCCCCAGATGCATAAAAAGGTAATGACTGCGCCCATGTGTGCATGCGCAGTAGGGGTGACGAAGAAAACCAACTTCGTTGGCTAGATACTGAGTACTCTTCTGACTGGATAATTTACTGTTCTGTTATATCCAATATTCACATGTGTTTATGGTCAGAGCTCGCTGGCACTCGCTATTATTATTATTATTATTATTATTATTATTATTATTATTATTATTATTATTATTATTATGTTGGGCACAACCTGTACAATAATACTCTAAACGCGGGAATAGTGAAAGTTTGCAAGTTGCAATTCACCATAGCCCCGCGAAAAGTGTGCGTACCAGTTTATTGAAACGATGAAGCAGGGGAACCATACCAAAATACCTACTTTCGTACTTTCGGTACAGCAGACGATAATTTCCTCGGCTGACATTAGGCCAAACAGGGGTGGCGCTGGCTGTATTAGGTGCTGCTCATTTACTATGTAATGGTGTAGCCCAAAAGCCGGGCAAAGCTTGTCATCAAGTGTGTGTGCACAAACGCTAGGAATGGATTGAAAATGGCACATGGGAACCATCCTATTTAGAAAAGGTGAAAACGAGGTGCACAACCATTCACCCGTGCACCAAGCCCACGAAACGTCGCATCGCATGCAGATCACTTAAAATACAGATTTCAATTGATTATTTATTTATTCCCGACTTTGCAAACGTGATTTATGCAGAATTTAATTCAACAAATTTTAGTTTGTTTAATTCAACCAATTGCCAATGGGTCGTAGATGTGGCAGTGTATTTGTCCCTGGGCCAGGTTTTCGCAATGCAACCAGCCAGTGAGCTCACTGGAAGTTAGGATCAGTTGTTGGTTCTCACAATTTGCTTGGTTAGTGGCCAATCAGAACCAAAAACTGATTGGAACACATCCAATCAGTACATAGGCCATGGCAATGGCGATTACCAATGATGGCCGCCATTACAAAGAAAATCCAAACCCAACCCCAACAGCTCACTGGCTGTAATTTACACTTGTACATATATATTGCTATAAAGCCGAGCTTCACTTGCTATTAGGTTACAACAAGTGAAATCCTGAGAGCTAACAAAAGGATTGTGTATGATGATCTCCACTTACGCGGGCATATGCACACATATTCATTATAATAATTATCATAATAGATATGAACAAGTCCTTGGTGCTTGTCCCTATTTTCCCATCCTGCGGTCCCACCCAGGAATGCGATACTTTCCCCCTCCACAAACAACAAAGTTAACTGCATAATATTTTGCCAACTACCATTATACAGTATACTATTATTGCATACTGTATTTTTTTCAAATTGGTCGACACTGCCGCCGTGTTAATATCAACTGCAGCAGTTATTTAGTTCTAGTCAGTTTTTTTCCCCATTATTATTGTAATCAGGGCCTGTATATATGTAGGCCTATGTCCACCAGCATCGAAGAAGCACCATATATTGATTGATTGATTGATTGATTGATGGGGGGGGGGGGTAAATCTTGTCTCAAATAGCTTGGCCCATGGCTTCGACCATGCTCAGGAACCATTCCTGGTACCCCTAGACCACGGTGGGACTTAGTTACATGTATGAGTTAAATATCAATGTCAGCAGTGCCAGAGGACTGACTGTTCACACAGCCATATTAAAAAGCCTTGTTCAAAAGAAATACCCTGCAAAATACCCAATCACTATTTCTAGTTAGTTGTATCGTTTATTCTCACCATCACTTCCTTTGATGTGATTAGACTGGTAAAGCTACATTTATGTGCCTACCCACATGTTTATAAAGTGTCAAACTTGCCTGACGTCACACTGTGTGAATCACACAGGGGTTTTTCTTCATGTACACCTCAGACCAAAGGCTACCACGTGGTCCACAAACACTTTGCCCTTACAAGAGTAACCCAGTAGGTGTATGTCTCTTGGGTCAATGCATATCTGTCTGTAGGCTCTCCCCGAGTCACCCTTGTAAAGTATCATGATACTCAACACGTACACTTGTGAAATGGTCTACATTAGTTTCAGTGAGTTAATTCTTAAGACTTCTGGATAACAAAACACCACTCTCTTGCAGCGTACTAACTACCCTTGACTTGTCACATCTTGTGTTACAACTCCATGCATCCTGACCCGTTGCCATTAACCCATGTGTGTTACTACTAGGGCCGTCATATAGTCAGTCCTCCTTGCAGTCCCTGATTTCTCTTATAGATCGCCCATGATATCTATTGCCTTTGTCAGACTCTGGGTAGGCACGCTGCACTTTGTCCACTAAAAAACCAAGTTGTAGAAAAATGGCCTACCATGCACTTTTTCCATGAACAAAACCTGGGTGCTCTTTACCCTTATTGCATTCACCACTTTGAAATGGTTTGCAAAAAAGCACCCTTGCTTGGGACAGCAACAAGCTAGAATTACTACTGAAACCGCTGCTCTGCCTGTTATGTGGGGTGGCAGCTCTGGCCTGGTGTAACACTTTGGATTTAAGATCAATGAATGAATCCCCCTAATTTCTGTTCCCCTCTCGATTTCCGTGAGAACTGCTGCGTGAAACTCAAGCACCAAATTCCACTGGTGCACTGATGCCCAATTCATTTTTTGTACTCTAATGGTGTCCGCTGTAAAAATGTGTATTTGGCCATCCAAATCAGACAACTGCTGCCTGAGTTGTTATATTGAGGCTGCCTTCCTGGCCTTCTTCAGGTCTCTCTGCTTTCTGCTCAACTGCAGATTTAGTCTCTCTATTTCTTTGTCCAATGACTCCTCCTGATCGGCCTCCCCCGAATCTGGACAATCGTCATCTTGTTGCCTGCTGTGGCTAGTGCCCAATTTATTTATGTTTTCCTGGTCGCTGAGGCTGGCAAAGATCTTCCCGATCTAATCTGTCAGATCTGCTGCGGCTCTTCCTTAAGCAATTGCCTTATAATCTGGTCGGCTGTCCCTCTTAATAAAGGTTCTAGGCATCAATCTGTGAGGAAGTATCACACATGCAACCATTAAAATCAAAATCAATTTCTCCAGCAAATGTCCTATGAGCATGACAAAGATTTGGCGAATGATTTGGAAAGGTTAACCAAACCACATTTGACCAAAAGTGTGAAAAAGATATTAAAACGAGTCTGCCAAACAGAGTAACCTTAGCCTTCTGGGAATTGATGCCTGTGAACAGACTAAGAGGGTGTTCTCAAGTATCATTCAGTTGCAATTATAGATTTTGTGCAACAAAATGTAAAACCGAACACCTGGCCAGTAAATAGCACCAACACTCTCTAAATTACACTGATTCTAAAATCTAACCAACTGCAAATGTCAGAAATTATTATCTCTGCTGTCTAAACATACATTTGTGGCCAACAGATCTATAGAAACTGGATCAAATGAGCACTGACTCAAACTTTAATAATTATAGAAGCAGTTGGGACGCCCGATACAGGCCTAACTTGTAACCTCAATGTATTTAGTCTTTGCATTAAAAGATATAATCCTATCTATTCTTTGCATAAACCATAGCCATTGGCCTGACCAGGGAGGCAGGCCCAATAAACATAAACACATGTAGACTGTCTAAGACTGAGAGGGGAGAGACAAATAATATGAGACCATTATGTGTCATTATTGCAGTGAAAATCAGTCAAAATTGAAAACCGTACAAATCTTGAAAAGCCCATCAACATGAATATCACCATATCTAAGTAACAGCAAGACTTTAATATCCCCGAAGCAATACATATTTCATTGAATATCTCAAGATGATAAAATGTCATGTTGACAAAATACTTTTGGTTTCCTGTCTCACAAAAATCAATGTTTGTGGAAAACTCCCTGAAATATGAATCCAAGTGCAGATATAAAAAAAAATCGTCCTGATTGTGTCAATAGGTGTTTAGTGTCCAGAATGACCTTGTCAAATCTACGCTTATTATGCTAGCACATGAGCTTAAAGTCAATTGACTCTTAAGTTGGGCATTTGAGTTGTTCAACCACATTTTAAACCTCAGTATATCTAGTCTGTGCATAAAATCAGCTGGATAGACAGACCTATATTTTTTTTCAAACAGACCCTCTTTTAGAGGGAGAGGGACATAATCCCACAATTTTGGTTTCCCATCACAAAAAATCGATGCTGGTAAAACGCCTTAAAATGCATTCAAATACAAATGTCCCACGCCAAAATATCATCCTGAAAGCGCCAATACATATATAATTGTTAAGATCGATCTTGTTGTATGTATGTATATCTTTTATTGTAGTAACTTGTACATAAATGTTACAAAACGAAACCATATATGAAAAAAAGTACCCAGCCTCTTGGGCTTATAAGTCACCTATAGATGATATACTCACAAAAACATAAAAGTCCACAAAAATATTTGAATTATACTGAAGCTCGTGACATGTGACCACCATTACGCGATTTCGTTAACTTTCGAAAATGATGTTTAAGGATAATGCACGTGGAACAAAAGCTTGCGAAAATAAATGTTGACAAGAATCTAACAATGAACTAAAGATACGCCACATATGTTGTTCTCTTATGTCTCCCATGCACAGGAAAGGCAGACAACTGTACTATTATACCCAGGGCCCGATTGCACCCAGCACCACACAACTGAAAATATATACTACAGAATATAGTACTTAATTGAGATCTTTCTTCAATTTCTTAAAAAAAGTGTCTGAAATTAGTATACTATTGCAAAATTTCTAGTAACCTGCAAAACTTTGCCAAAAGATAATTAATGAATTAATTATAAAGAGTGCGCCTCCTTCTGAAGCATGCGTTTGTAATGCAAACTGCGACATCTCTGACATAATGACCCTTCATTAAATGAGTAAATTTATCCTGATCTGGAAGAGTCAGGAAATCAGGACAATTAACTGCAATTTTCTAAAACATAGTATTTCTGAGATCCGTGTATGGGGGAACAAATACACATACAATGAATTTCTAGTTAAATATTCACCTTTTAGCCGCCTCCTTCACCCATCCACCCCCAAAGTTTTTTTTTCACATAACTGCCGCCAAACATTTATGACCCGATATTTCAATTTTATTTGCTTAAATCGATTCGGGTGCTTCGTCCACTTAAGGTCTGTAGTTTCTATAAAAATAACCCCCTTCCATGCATTTACAAATTAAAAACTATAATATCGCTCTCCCGTCTGGCATATTTTTGCAGAAAAGGGAAATTTGTTTCATATTGACTTAAAGTGGCACCTGGTAGAGAGTCAAAGTAAGAGTCAACAATTATGTAGGGCACCTGTGCTGTACTAATGCCCATAGGCCCAACAAAACTTGCTGTAGTAATGTAATCTTATTGTAAATGCACTAAATATATAGTTCCTTACACCTTGGTAAAGTACAGAGTGTTGATTGGGAAATGTTGAAAATGTGCTTCATTGCTTAGTTTTCAAAGTTAAAGTATGAGCCATGAAGAGCCATGGCATAAACACAATTTGCTAAATTTTAGGCGAAGTGAACATTTCGAGTGTGTATGTGGTTTAAAGACATATTACACATATCGACTAAAATGATTCAGAGAACATGTAAAAAACATGAGGGCTGAAGCATCCTCTCAAAACAAATTGTTTCCGTTTTAAGCCAATGTTGGATCAATATCCGAACCCAACATAGAAACGTTTTTGCCGCAAGGGATAATAATCATAGTCAAGCAGTAAACTGTGTCAGTAACACACACACTGAAAGCGAACTGTTATAAACCTTGTGTGAAAAAGAATCTTAAAATTAAAAAATACACTAATAAAAGATATAACTCACCATCAGTCGCCATGGACGTTTCATGGTCCTTCTCCAGCTCTGCTGAGCACAAAAAATTTCATTTGTTCCTTGGACGATGGCAATATCTCCAATATGAAAGAACCTGTTGCTGTGATTGGTCATGACTGTAGCATTCAATCGGTACACAACGTAACCACAGAAACGTCTTTATGACGTCACAAAAAGAAGAAACAACAGTACGTGCGTCAGATAATTTGTAAACGGAGGTTCTTAATTTGTTGAAAATGTCAATAAAATTCAGTATTAGAAAAGGCACTACTTGCAACCACCATCTCAACAATGATCATCATCCATATAAGTCCAAAAAGTGACACTTACACCAACATCAATCCATGAGAAAAGCCCCCCTGGGCCAAAAATGACCATCAACAAGAATCCAAACAACATGATTATATAATTCGATGTGTTTTAGGCATGTAGTTAAAGACAGGATGTTGTTTTAAAGGAGATAAACTAAGAGTATTTCAAAAAGAAAAGTGTTTGAATTTGCAAATATAGTAAGTACATTGGTTCAATGTTAAACATCAGCCAGAAGCAAGTGACATTAGGCCTCAAACCATTAAAACGTAGTCAAAAATGCATTACAATAGTCAAAAGTTGTAAGGACAGCAGTCACATTTCAAGTTGGTTTCCAGAAGTATTTTTGAAAGGAAATTTAAATGTTCAAGAAAGCATAGAATCCCACAAGTCATCTAATAAGTCAGTTATTAGGGTAATAATTTAGAATTCCAGAAATGTAGTATGCCATTGTAAGTCATCTGTTAGTCAGCCAAGCATAATGTACATCTAACTTGTGGTTCTATAAAGTTCAAAAGGTCAAAATGTAAAACAGTCCTAATTATTGTAATATTCTACTACCTTTATCAGAGAAAGAATTGGGATTTATGAAGAGAGAGAGAGAGAGAGAGAGAGAGAGAGAGAGAGAGAGAGAGAGAGAGAGAGAGAGAGAGAGGGTGGGAAGAATCGTGTTGAAATTCCTAAAGGTAACTGTAAGTATAACTGTTTTCCTGTAACAGTTTTAAATTTTTTCATTGATAATCAGACGTAGTTCAACTTGTCAGTCAGCTGATTTAGATGCTAATTATTTATACAATAGAGAGACAGAGAGAGACAGAGAGAGAGAGAGAGAGAGAGTACATTAAACACTTTGAGCCAACCTGACATGACCTTCACAATAACAAACTATATTCATCAGATAATTATAAAAAACAACATCAGTTTCACTACACTTGGAACACTTACTGCACTGCAATATGTGCAGAAAATGCCTGAATGTTCAAATTGTTACCAAATATATAAAAGTTCCATGAAAAGAGAAGGGGACAACAACGCTACTCTCCTGAATTTCAACATATTTGTAACATGATACAAGTTCTTGTATTGTTATCTTGAGCATTACGCATACCGCTGTTTTGCATTGATAAGCATCTAGAGGAAATTTATATAGGTACTTGATCGTATTGCTACTTGTTCCATATTATTAGTCAACATTCTATGGCACTTTTTATGATCTTTGCTTACCCATTTTGCAGCAAATTACTATACAGTCAATCATGTTTTCGTTTTATAGACACTCTGCTTCACTTTAGTTTTGTTTATTCTCAGTTAAATGTTTACTTTATGCAACCATGTATGTACCCCTTTCTGCATTAGCGCATGCAGCTGCATCAGTTTTCAGTCTTACGTGTATTGATGACTTGTAAAAATACCTAACAAGGTCTACTACTATACAAGTGTAATTAAGTTCAGTCTCACATGTTTATGTCACACAGTGTTCTTTTTTGACGAAACTTATTTTTGAAATTATGTAATGGGCATTTGCATCCTACAACACAGAGCCGTTATTGGTCGGTTTCACAGCTGGAACGGCTATTCAACATACCATATTTGTTCCCGGTCGATCAGTATCCATAATAAAGTATCTTCGTTCTTCACATTTTTAGCAATCCTGTTCATACTCGTATTTCTGAATTTATTTTCGAATGTTAGACACGTTAGTACAATCTTAGCTGCGGCTTTTCTGCTTGATATCCACCCTATCCCTGGTCCAATACAAAATACTCAAAAACATATCTCAATCGGTTACGCCAACGTCCATAGTTAAAGAGTGAAGGCAAACTATAAGAACTGTATCTTCTTGCAGAATTTGAAACTTTTGATGTCATCACTCTTTCCAAAGCATGGTTAGACGCAAACTACCCCGGTGAGTTATTCGTAATAGATGGTTTTCAACCACCAATGCGCAAAGACAGAGATACTGGACCTGGGGGGTAGCGTCGCTCTTTATTACAGAAACAACGTACCGTGTGCCAGGCGACCTGATCTAGAGATGCCTTCTTGCTAGTGCGTTAGGGTCGAAATTGCGTTAAATGTTGGAAATGTTTTATTAGGGGTGTATTATTGTCCACATGGGTAGAAGGCAGCAGAAGGAGACCTGTTTATGGAATCCTCGCACAATCTATTACTTCTGCCATCGAGATGAATCCTAAAATGCTTATCATCACTGGGGACTTTAATGACCGTTGTCAATCATGGGATTCTGTTCACAGTGATAGTGAACTGGGCCTGCGCCTGTTTGATCTGGTTACACAGAATAATTTATTTTAGTTCTTTCCAGGCCCAACTATTGGATTTTCCAGTCTCAACTCACATCTTCACAAATTCAATATTGCCCCGTCTCCCTCTTGCACCTGTACTGCCCTGGACGAGGATACTTATCATTATTTTCTAGTCTGTCCCCGTTATTCAGTTTCAAGACTCAAATTATTGAACACTGTGTGTCATCTCTTGGTCCCTAGAGCTAATCCTACCCTTATTACCTATATGGCAAGCGACATATTGATTACATATTTCACCAAAGGTAGCAAAGATTTACCCAAGGACACAAATGAAGGTATATTTAAGGCAGTACAGCTCTTCATTACAGAGACCCGAAGGTTCGAATTTTAAATCTAAATGCCTGCTAATGGTGAAGTTGTTATATTTTAATAGCTTTCCTTATCTAGAACACTTCATATGGTGATTTATACTCGTATTGATATTATATACACTTAACATCTTATTTCTCGATGTGTTTTCCCTCCCAATGGTAGCATTTTTGTTAATAGTCTCATTGTACTGTACTGTATGTCTTGTGAATACTCTGTGTGTCTCTGTTTGTACTGGAGAACCACTATTAGTCTCCCTTGTACTAATTTTGGTGATCCAGATGAAATAAATATGTTTAAACCAAAAAAAAAAAAAAAAAAATTCTGCCCCAAGTTAACCATGCAAAGGGTCCGTCCACTGAACACTGTATGACACTTACTCGCTCCAGGTGTAAATCCGACGCTAATAGTTCAATGCCCTAGTGATATTTTATTAAATATTCTGTTGAAAGGAAGTGAGGATTTGCCAGACGCTGATAATGTGGTCATCTTTTAGGATATTCAGACATTCATATCAGAATCTAGACGTTTTATTTACTGATTTGGTATATGGTCTAATTATAAGTCTCCTTTATTTGGCATCAATTGTATTATTCCTGTACAAGCTGTGAATTTAGTCTTCTGTTCTCTTCCAGTGTGTATTGCATATAATAATAATAATAATAATAATAATAATAATAATAATAATAATAATAATAATAATAATAATAATAATAAACTATATTTCTTTAGAGAGGATTAGGAAAATAGCCTGTGGCTAATACAAATCTCTGTCCTCAAGTATATACAAGTACATCGAGATAATACAAATTACATAATATGTCGGAAAAATAAAACAATAGTAAAGAACATACAATGAATCACATATGACCAGAAGAAAAGTTAAAATTTCAGTACCAATTACTGAAGTGTTGTGTTTTGATCTGGTGCGACTAAACAGAACCTTTTAGAATTTTCAATAAACTGCACAGTAGCCTCAATCAACAAACAGTTGCATTGGTATGACGCTGACTCTACGCGAAATAACAGCAAATGAATTATGTCACAATTTCGTAACCGAATGGAATCTACTTCTAAATTTCCGTTTAAAATAATATCTGAAATCCTTGCCAAAAGAGTTTGTCTAGAATTGTCATCTTGTGGGCACTGCAGAAAATAATGGGTCACAGTTTCAGAGGGACATCCGCAAATGCATTTAGGACTTTCAATGAGATGTCTCGTAAACAAAAGTGCATTTAATGCACTGAAGTCGACACGGAGTCGATTCATCAAGATATTTAGCTTTCTAGGTCCGTGTCTGAGATGTTCGAGCCTGGTGGGAAATGGATGACACTTGAGATGTACCTTGAATATATTTTAGGAGGGGCAATTTCTGATGTTTATCGGGAAGCCATTCCAACGACGGGTTCTGGAGGGCAAAAACAAGTTAATAAGCAACGAAGTTCTTGCATAAATCAGAGAACGATCATGGATATTACGTAATGGGTAATTGGCCCTGTCGCTATTAAGTCTAGGAATTAGCGCCCTCATGTGTTCCGGACATGTACCATGGGTAATCTCATAGTAGAGAACTAATTTATAGTATTTGCTTCCAGGCTCGCCCACCCAAGACACGTCCAAACCTGGGACTGACTGGATGTTTTCATTGCACCTGAAACAAATAATGAGGCCTTATATTTCACACTTTCCAACAAAGCTATGCTTCGTCCAGAACAATTGTCGAACACAGGTGAAGCATTTTCAAGTATGGGGCGTATAAAAGAGGTGTATATACATTCCAAGGCCTCGCAAGGCAACTTATACATGCATGATCTGATGCGCCCCAGGCGGGAAAGTGCATTATTACAGATAATTTTAATATTGGTGTCCCAACATAAGTTATCAGTTAATGTAATACCTAGGTGTTTGTGCTCACGTGCACATAAGATCGGTTTGTTCGTGAAAAACAGTTGATCATGTGTAGGATGTTTTCTTTTTGGTCGAAATTATCATTTCCTCAGTTTTATCGGGATTGAAATCTACTTTGCATTTTCTCCCCCACTCTTGAACAACCTGTAAATTTGTGTTAAAATTAATAACCGTTCCCTGAGGAGTCTCCACAATTTCCATCAAGGTTGTATCGTCCGCGAAAAAGTAAGCTTTACAAGTAATATCGTCAATTAAATCACTTATGAACACCAGAAACAACAAAGGACCTAAAACGCTGCCCTGAGGAACGCCAGACTCAATATGTACCGAATCCGAAAAGCTGCCCTCTACGCCTACCCTCTGCTTTCTATCATTTAAATCTGACTTAATCCATGCAAGTAATGGGTCATGTATACCTTAATGCTGTAATTTTAACAAACGGCCACGATGCCACACACGATCAAATGCTTTCGAAACATCTAGAAATATCATACGTACTTCTTTACCCTGATCAACTGCTTGGCTTATTTCATTTACAATGTTTATCAGCTGATTAACAATACTTTCTGAATTTTTTGAATCCAGAATTACAATGCATCAGTAGATTGTGACTTGTTAGAACTTCATACAATCTTTTGAAAACACATGATTTCAAACACTTGAGACACAGACCAAAGTAGAGAAAGTGTTCTGTAGTTTATAGAAATGTGTGGGTCACCCTTTTTTAGGAGAGCTGATACATTAGCTTTTTTTCCACATATCGGGAAAAGTAGCATTTTGAAGAGAAGCATTAAACAATTTAGTGAGTGGAGTGTTAATGTACAGAGCGAACAGTCGCAGAAACTTGTTAGGAAGACCATCAGGACCTCCTGTCTTACTTATTGGTAACCTTTTTAATAATACAAGAACCTCGTTCTCAGTAATTGTAAAGCTGTCCAACCTTTGGTCAGTTTTATACTCCATCGCAGGTAGGTCAGAAATAAAGTCGTATTTTATCCACTGAGCAGCCAAATAAAATATATATATATATTTAAGCAATTTGCTTTTTCGACAGGATTTATGTGGACAGATCCAGCATTGAGCAGAGAAGGAATAGGTTTATTAGAAATCCAGCCGCAAGCTTGCTTCAGCGTTTGCCACCACTTTTTTGGTTCTGCTTTCTTATTAGAAAGAATGTCACAAACTTTTGAAAAATAATTTCTTTTGGCAATTGTGACCATATCGACAACGTTATTTCTGAGTCTACAATACCAGATTCAATCAGTTTGATCACCAGACTTTTTCCACCGTCTATAGGCGCGATTCCTGAGTTTCATTTGGTGACGCAGTGCACTTGTCATAAACGGCTTTGGGTCTGATCGTAACCTCTTTGTGTGGTATACAATCTGATGCTACTTCCGACAAAAATTCAGGGAAATAACTATAACAGGCTGATTTTCCAACAGAAAATCAAATGTCTTCCCATGCGCCCTTACTACTGTCACCCTTATTTTTATAAATAGGCAGACCGATTCCAATGATCTACAGATATGGTGAAGGTACACTCTTTATTGACATTTCACAACGTTGACTTTTGACAAAATGCCAACGTGACCTTGAAAAAATAGGTCAAAGTCATACATTTGCAGTTACAAGCAAGGTCTTACAAAAGTCTTACATCGAAACATAATCACACAAAATGTCAACCTCTTTAAGACAAATCTTTCTCCAGTGCGTCTGCAAGGATTTTTAAAAAGTGGCCATGTGACCTTGAAAATAGGTCAAGGTCACCCATCTACTATCCCAACCTAGTTCATACTTTGGTACATAATCATGCAAAATTTCAACCTCTTAAGTCAAATCCTTGCGGAGTTTTGCCTCCGCGTCAATTTTACACGGTATGCCCATGTGACCTTGAAAAATAGGTGAAGGTCACCCATCTGCAATTCCAGGCAAGGTTTTATATAGGAACATCTTCACAAAAAATTCTTTCTCGAGTTATCGCGTCTGCAACGCACACAACAATGTGTTGAAGAAGAAGAAGAAGAGGAAGAAGAAGAAGAAGAAGAAGAAGAAGAAGAAGAAGAAGAAGAAGAAGAAGAAGAAGAAGAAGAAGGAGAAGAAGAAGAAGAAGAAGAAGAAGAAGAAGAAACAATATGTCCCCTCGTTGCACGGGGAGACATAATGACAAGTGTCGTTGATATTATCAGACATAAACATAGAATCCCATGGAGCAGCTGATAATAACTCGTGCATTTTATCGTGATCCACCTTATCATAACTCCAAATAACTTTTTATACGACTTACCTTTACCTAAACAGGTATTAGTTGCAATTAAAATATATTCATGTTCGCAAGTAGAAATGGGTGCAGAATTTGAAACCATACATTTAAGAGTGTCCTCAATAACAAAGACAAGATTAAGTAAAGAGTTTCCTCTAGTTGGTTCCGTTACTAGTTGCTGCAAATGTAAACCATTACAGGTGTTCAAAAATTCCCATTTGAAAGTAGTGCTACATGTTTTTTCGGCCCAAGAAATACCCAGAAGATTAAAGTCGCCAGTTACGATTAGTGAATGAGTGGTTTCAACAATGATTTTACCTATCAATTCCTGAAAGCAATCAGGAAAGTATCTACTTTCGGCTAAGTTTTGACCCTGTGGTCTATAGAATGATGCTACAAATGATTTACATTTATTGAAAGTAGTTTCAATGATACCTGATTCAATCTGAGGTGAGCTGAGGTCAGACCTCAAATTAGGATTCAAAGATTCGGAAACATAAATTGCCTCACCGCCTCCGAATCTGTTCCGATCACATCTGAAAGGGACATTAAAGCCGTGCATTTTAAGATCGTCAGTTGCAATGGAATTGTTCGGTTAGGTTTCATTCAAGCATATCATATCTAATAGTATGCTGTTA
The DNA here is from genome assembly GCA_964020975.1 of Hermodice carunculata. Lineage (NCBI taxonomy): Eukaryota > Metazoa > Annelida > Polychaeta > Eunicida > Amphinomidae > Hermodice > Hermodice carunculata. The sequence continues at coordinate 23,301,217 of OZ026613.1, forward strand.
TCGAGACAAAGTTTCCAATAAGTCTAATTTATTATCAGCAGTTAAGCTGTTTAAATTTAAATGCAGCAAATTCATAATGTCTTGTGGTCCAGGACCTGGATTTGGGTGAATATCACCAGATAAACATGACAATAAGTGGTGCAATACAGACAATGTGGAAAGATTCAAGAATATAAGTATTGATACGTACATCAGTACTAACAAACTATGCAAAGTGTAAGTGAACGCTTTTAAACTTGGCCTGTTCGCGAAGCGTACGTTCTGTCTTGACACAATAGAGGCTGTTGTACACAACTTTTCAAATGAGAGCAACAATATGATATTTCCAGCAACAAGTGAGTATAACAAAACATACACAATAAAACATCGTGGCAGATTCATAGCACCAAGTAGGTTGCAATTAAAATGCAGCGCCAGTGGTTTTGGTGACTTAAACTTCAACCTATTCCTGACTTAGGCAGGATTTCAGTCACATGAAATATGCAATCTTTCAACGATTGTAAGATTGTAAGCATGGCATTGTAGATGTTTCTACCGGTAAGTACGAACACACACACAAACAAGATAAGGAGTAAAACATACAAACAAGGAAGCACAAAATGATAGTAATCGATACACAATAAATAACTTCAGACCATGCACATAGCAAATAGGTAATGCAAAAGGCAATTAGCAGCTGCCTTGAAGCGCTTGTGTATAGAATAACAAGAGTGTAGTAAACAACACTGGCACAAGTATGGAACAAATGTACACGTGTAATGTCAAAAGTAAACCAACATAGGTAAAAAACAAATCATAGTTGTATGTACAACACAAAGATGCCGAAACCAACACAAACATGAAAACAAAATGCATGTGTAAAAATAGGTTAGTATCGTACAGACAGTCTATTGCAGACCAATTAAGTGAGAGTTGTGAGACATCTGTGTAAAGAAACACGCATTTGAAACAAATGAACTGTGTGCTGATAAAATCGCACAAAGCACAGACAAAATAGTATTCTGTGGCTGACATGGAGTAAACCTGTACAGGATGTATAAAGTGCAAACATGCAACCTGTGGACTGTAATGATCACTGGTCAAAAAGCTTAGAGACCCGAAGTAAATCCATATGATGAGGGTTGTTACAAAAGGTCAGGTCAGATATATCTCAGGCTATTTGAACAAGTGTTTACCAGTACAAAAGCATTTTAACATTTCAGCAGGGTGTTTATCATACAAAGTGTCACCTGGTCCACTAAATGAGCAACAAACCCCCAAAAAGGTCGGCATAATTAAGTAACAATTATGTTAGTCAGACAATACATAAAGTCTGAAGCTTTATGACGTAATGAGCAGTTGTAGGTTGGACAAGATTGGTAAAGTCATGAAAGAAATGTATCACACTCAGCTGTCCCGTAGCACATAGCATGAAAAAAAAGTGTCCCAAGTAAGCAGTTTGGAAGGGTATCTTGCAAAACTCTCAGCTTACGAGCCGTGGATGAAATTGTCCAGGTCACTTTCATATCTGATCTCTGAAGTTTTCAAGACAGGGTTGTTCGCTGCCAATCGGTATTTGACAAGTACCTTTCCGTCCTAAGTCCAAGTATCTGCAAATTTATTTTGCTTTTTCAGTTGACGCGCCAGATATGCCAAGCGACTGCTATGTTTGGTAAGATCCTCATTATTAAATAGACCAGTCCCTTTCAGCTTTCTGCAGGTCCGAAGAACCTGAGACCTCATCCTATAGCATACAAATCTCACAATGAGCGCTCTATTTCCCGATTCCTTGGAACCCAACCAATGGGATCTCTGTTTATCCACCAATTGGACCTGTACTCCCAACTTCTCTCTGCAAAGAGTAAGGACAAGTTTGACTGTATCCTCAGTCTGATCTTGGGCTCCACCCTCTTTGAAACCACTGATACGGAGATTCAATCTTTGGCCGTATTGCTCTAGGCTATCGAGAAAGTACTGCATCTCTTTAATATTGTTGTGCTGATCGATGTATCACGTCTGCATTGCCAGAGCCTCGATTGCATGTCCGGGCCTCATTAGAGGAGCCAGGGAAGTTCAAGCGCAGACTTCAGTACCAGCGGCAAGCGACGGACCCAAAAAGCCCGACTCCCGTGCCCCGAAGTCTCTGCCACGTCGTATCACTCCCGGAACAAGGTATGTGGTTGCTTCTTGTTCACGCAAACACAACATTGGTGTCAGAAGTTTCAACGGGTTGCCTGGTGTAATAATTTTGTCGGTTTTCTGACAAAATACGGACATCGAAAGTGACGGTCATTCTGGTGTAATAGACACACACGCTGAAGATTTCTCACTCGGAGGATCGTGGTGTATCACGATCGTAATTTCATTACTTCCAGTACGGGTTTCTGTGCTGTGAATGTTATTGACGTGGTTTTCATGATTCTGGAAATCATAATTCTTAATAGCAATTGTGGTTGGATTTTTTTTTTTTGACGATTACTGTCAGTGCAGACAGAGAAAAACACTCGGATTTCCCGCGGTATGACGTCAAGCAGCATGCAAATGAGCGTCGCTATAGAAACGTGCTAGACAGGGGGGGGGGGTGATCTGATTATTTGCTTTCTTCGGAAGTTATGTACAGTAAATTTTTGGCGTTGTAGCTCGAATTATTTCCCTTTATATCAAGAGATCTATTCGTTTAAATCTTGTTTGTTGAATAAGGAAAGTGTTAGCTGTGGATCAAATTTTTTTTCTTGATTGCTTTCACGAGAAACAGAGAAAAAAAAGAGAAAGAGGAAAGTGAGAATCATTTATCTTTCACTCTTGCACAGCTTGAGCAATAATATTCTGATTGCGTTGTTGAAGGTAATTGTATTTTGTAACAATTTTGTTACATTTTGTGTTGTATTCCAAGTGTTGTGCGCATAGTAAATAATACTTGTATGCAGATTCAACATTTGTGAAGCAATGATACTCAGCAGATTGAACATTGATTGATTGATTGATAATTTACTTTTTGGTGTCCTCCTGTGTTGACTTGAAACAATATATTGATATGTACATATTCACTTATTGGTATGCAAACAGTGATTTTTAATTGTGACGGATTTCTGTTACAATTTTGTATGCATATACAACTTTCTCATTTGTGACGGACTTTCTGTTACAATTATTCTTGGTGCATTTACATTGGAAAAACACTTCTTTCAATATGTCAACCACATTTATTAACGAGGCTACTGCTGAGGATTTGAGGGTGCTGTGGAATATTGGCGAGGTGAAGTCCAAGTTCATAGTTGAAAAACGTCAACAACTGGGTGGTGCATTCACTAGGGAAACTTTGTTGGGCATCACTGAGCACAAGATTGGTGCAATGTTTGCAACCTTGTGCAATGAAGGTAAAGTGGATTTTGGGCATAGTACCTCAATGCAACGAATGGAGCACATGATGGAGAAGCTTTTGAAGCGCCAGACAGATGCCGATGTGTTCATGCAGAGGTATACCAAGGACACTGATGACAAAATTGATTACCTGGCCAAGTCTACTGGTGATAGTTTGGATAGACTGGCAGCAAGTGTCACCTATTTATTGGAAAGAACCACAGTGTTGGAAACAAGGCAGCATGAACATGTGGTAAGTGATCAGTTTGGGGATGTAGCTCTCCATGGATTTAGATTAATGGTAGAGCCAGAGCAACTTCTGACGGCACCACCATCTGTGTCACGGGAAGTTAAGTCTGCCACGCGTGATGTTAAACCAAGTCTGCGTAGTAATGTATTGAATGCTATTGATGCATTGACTACAGATAATGTATATGGTGGGGCAGTGCCAGGTAATTCAGTGAAGGGAGATTGTCCAGATAACCAACCAGATAGGTCACTGAAGACTCCAGGTAGTCGTGTTGCTAGGTCAAGTGCTTGGGTGGGGCTTTCTCCGCCCAAGGCTTCAAGGTTTGATAGGGATCAGGATTGAAGGCCTTTCTATCTCCAGTTTGAGTGTATGGCAAAGAAGTATAGGTGGTCCGACGAGGAGAAGTTAGACAGACTAGTTGAAGCTTTGAGGGGTAAAGCTCTCAAATTTTATAGCTCAATTAGGGACAATGATAGAGAGGATTATGGTAAGTTGAAGGCTAAACTTAACAATCGTTTTGGCACACAAGATCCACCTGTAACAATCCGACGTAGATTGCAAACTCTAAGACAGCAAGAGGGTGAGCGATGTCAGCAGTTGACAATGGATGGATTCCCAAACGGCGAGGAGAGTTTTTTGGATTCAATAGCTGTATATTCATTTTTGAAGGCAGTGTCTGGCAAGAAAGCAGCCGCACAAGTGCTGAGCCAGGATCCAGCAACTTTAGAGGATGCATTGGCTTCCCTTAAGTTAACTATCCACAACCATGAGATAGTGTATGGGAATTCCAGTCCCAAGTTTCACATGCGACAGATAACGGATGAAGAGCATCAGGTCAGGGCATTGTCGTATCAGCCGCAGAAGCCTCGAGTGTCTTAACTAGATCAAAACAAGGAGCATAGAGAAGAATTGGACAGGATGCTAAAAGGGAATCAGGAGATCATGCGGGGTTTGCTAGAGGAAAATAGGCATTTTATGGCATCGTTGTTGGCCGGAAAATCAATGGCTGACAACAAACCAGTGGTCGAGTCCCCCTCTCGAAGATTCAATATGACCACTGTGCAATGCCATGGGTGTCATGAATATGGACACATGATTAAGGATTGCAAAAAGAGATCTGAGGGATCAATAGCCAGATCACCACCATCCTCTCCCATGCTTCCGAGAAGGACTAGTTCCCCACCCACATTCCCAAGAAGGATGAGTTCGCTGCCAAAAAACTAGGCAGGGTCGGAACGGGTGGTCAACTTCCGTCCCATTGCACAAGTAGCGACCATTTTGTTCCCTCACCGGCGGTGAAGAAGTTGGACATGCTGACCTCTGAGAGTGATCAGTTTTCATTATCAGTTGGGTTGAGGGAAATAAATATACGATCCATGAACAATGGTGTGAGTATGACGGTTCCTGTTTGTGCTGAGGATGTGAAAGTGGATGGAGTTGTAGACTCAGCAGCACAGGTAACGGTCATGAATGAGGAATTGTTGCGTCATCTGAAAGTGAGGCCAAAAGTTTTGGAAGAAGTGAAGCTAAAGGGGGCAGCAAAAGAAGGTACGATGTTGGCCAAACGAGTCCAAAGTGTACCATTAGTGGTAGGTAAGCGTGCATATCATTGGCACACGTATGTAGCTCCTCTTACTGACAGCCTTATTTTGGGACTTGATTTTTTGAGGGCATAACATTGTGAGATTGATTTTGAGTGCTGTTTTTTCAAATTAGTGAGCAACTCATACCCGCCAACATGAAGACTAATGGGGAAGAGGCTTTTAGTGTAGCAAGGGCTACTCTAGCAAAGAAAGTCGTTGTTCCACCAAACAGCGTAAAACTGGCCAGATGTTTCACTACAGCTACCGGTGATCATGAATGTGTTTTGAGTCCTATTGGAGACCATGCAGGGTTGTTAGTTCCTACTTTGTTGGCCAAGGCTGCTTTGCACATTGTTATCCCTGTTGTAAATTTGTCTGAAAGGTTTGTAACTTTGAAGTCAGGTCATTTTATAGGCAACTTCATTCCTTGTGACCAGGTAGTAATGTCGGAGTCTGCTGACGTTGCTTCTGGAGATCATGTGAATTGTGCTCAAAATGACAAGTTTGCTCAAGTGCGTCAGGTCAAGACCAAAAACAGTGAGAATTTGTTTGAATTGCCAGATTGTCTCCAAGGACTGATGGACCGATCAAGAGTGAACTTGAACGAAGCTCAGCAAGATTTACTCGAGGAATTATTACTAGAGTATGACAATATTTTCTGGCGGGGGGGATACTGACTAAGGGTGTTTTCGACCCATCCAGCATCGAATCAAAACAGGCGATGCAAAGCCCATTAAGTCGCATATGCGAAGAACTCCATGAGGGTTTCAGGATGAGGAAGAACAACATCTGAAAAGTTTATTGGAGTGTGGTGTTATTACACCATCTAACTCAGAGTGGGCTGCTGCCCCAGTTTTGGTTCGGAAAAAAGATGGATTGGTTCGTTGATGTATTGATTACCGTAAGCTCAATGAGGTCACGATAAAAGATGATTACCTGCTTCCATTGATTGAGGAGTGTATTGATACCTTGAGCGGCAGCGTGTATTTTAGTGCCCTCGATATGGCCTCCGGGTATCATCAGCTGGAGATTGACGAGCGAGACAGGCATAAAACAGCCTTCCTAACAAAGTTTGGATTGTTTGAGCATTGTCGGACGGCATTTGGCTTGACAGGGGTGCCGAGTACTTTTCAACAGGCAATGCACTTAGTGCTCAGGGGATTAACATGGCGTACTGTGCTCTGTTATCTTGATGATTTAATTCTCGTAGGTAAAGATTTTGAGGATCATCGTCAAAATCTTAAAGAGGTATTTGATCGGTTTCGTCAATACAATCTTAAGCTAAAGCCGAAGAAGTGTCATTTGTTCCAAACGGAGTTAAAATTCCTTTGTAAGCTTGTTTCAGGTGACGGAATTGCTGTCGATCCTGACAAAATCAAGGTAGTAGCTGATTGACCTGTTCTTCTGAGTGTCAGAGAGGTAGAATCTTTCCTAGGATTCTCAAATTATCATCGTGAACACATTGCTAACTTCGCTGAAATTTCCAAACCACTTTATAAATTGACGGGACCAAAGGCCTCATTCCTTTGGACAGATGAACATCAAAAGGCTTTTGAGAAGCTTAAAGGAATGCTGATCTCCGCTCCGGTATTGGCTATGCCTTGTAAAGTTGGTGAATTTTTACTGGACTGTGACGCATCGGACATTTCCATCGGTGGGGAGCTGGTAGAGTTGCAAGACGGTCAGGAGAGAGAACCATCTGTTATGGTAGCTTTGCATTAACACCATGTCAGCAAAGGTATTGTACAACACGGAAGGAGCTGCTTTCGGTGGTACCGTTCACTAGACAATTTTGGCATTACTTGTTAGGTTGTTGTTTCACAGTTAGAATGGATCACAACAGTTTAACATGGCTAATGCGGTTTAAACTCTGGAAGGACAGCTAGCAAGACGGATGGAGGAACTGTCTCAATACAACATCGTCATTATTCATCGGCCGGGTAAAAGTCATGCTAACGCAGATGGGTTGTCACGAATTCCGGAAGGAATGGAGCCCTGCTAGTGCTATAATGCAGGAGCAAGCTTGGAGTCTCTTCCATGTGGGGGATGTTCATATTGTTCCAGGGCTCAGCATCAGTGGTCGCAGTTTGAACAGGACATTGATGACGTGGTACCACTTGCTGTTCTCTGCTTTATTGTAAATGCATCTGTGGTTAGAACAGTAAATTGGGCAGGGTCATATACCAATGATGAGATCAGTACAGCCCAAACCGAGGATCCAGATATTGGTAGTGTGATGTTGTGGTTGAATTCAGAGCGTCAGCCAAGTGATGGAGAATTGCTGCTGAGTAGTCCAGATGTCAAAAGCCTCTGGTTGCTACGGAGTCAGTTATTTGTAGAAAATGGCATTCTGTATTACAAGGTGGAAGGAGAAATATCAAAACTCTGTCTGGTCATACCTAAGAAGTTTAGGGAAGAGGTTATTAGCCTTCATCATGATGTTTGGTCTTCTGGGCATCTTGGGCAGGTTAAAACTTTGGCTAAGATAAGAGAATCCTTTTATTGGCCAAGAATGTCAGCGGATATAGTGGAATATGTGAGGACATGTGCCAGTTGTAGCAAGAACAAGAAACCCAACAAGTGGCCAAAGGCGTCACTGGGGGAATATCATGCTGGTGCTCCACTTGAAAGTGACATTTTAGGGCCCCTTATTCCCAGTAAAAAAGGAAAACAGTACATCTTAGTTCTTGTTGATCAGTTCACAAAATGGATGGAATGCTATCCATTACCTGATCAGACAGCTGAGAACATTGCCGAAACTATTGTTCGTGAGTTTATCTCCAGGTTTGGTTGTCCCTTCCAGGTGCACAGTGACCAAGGAAGGAATTTTGATGGGAAGTTGTTCCATGCTATTTGTGACCTCCTTCAGATTACAAAAACAAGAACAACTCCATATCATCCATCCTCAAATGGTCAAGTAGAAAGACACAACCATTTGATTCTTCAGATTATTGGCTGTTGTATCAGGGGTAACCAAAGTGACTGGGGCGTAGATTTGCCACTGTTAGGGAGTGCTGTCAGGAGCATGATTCATAGGCAAACAGGGTTTTCTGCAAATATGTTGATGTTGGGCAGGGAAGTGAACAAGCCTGTGGATATATTGTTCGGCACATATTTTCAGGATGATGGGAACACAACATTACCTGATTACGTTGTACGGCTAAAAAAACGATTGCATCATGTTCATGGTCTGGCTTGGAAATATCTTCAGTCTGCTCAAGTCAGGCAGAAAAGTGATTATGATGTAAAGTTGACGCAAAAGGCATTCAAAAGAGGAGATCTTGTATATAAGTTACAGTCAGCCACAAAAATAGGACAAAGCCGGAAGTTGAGGCCAATCTGGGCAGGTCTTTATTTGGTGACGGAGGTTCTGTCACCAGTTCTCTACAAGATCAAGGATAGGAAAAAAGAAAGTGTGGTACATCATGATCGCATCAAAATTTGTGAAGATCGTTTCATCCCTATGTGGATGAGATGTATGCGTCATAATCTCCTCGATTTAGATGCGACTATAGCTTATGATGAGCAGGAGCAGGACGATGATGACTATGGGTCAACTTGTTAATTTGTTCGATGGTCAGGATGATGGCAGCATGAATGTTACAAATGATGATATTTCAGTTATTCCTGATTCAGGGAACATGATGTTGCAGGCACTATGTATGATGGCAGTAATAATCTGGATACCGTTTCTTATACTCTTGTAGGTTCTATTCCTAGAAGTGACGTGGATGCAGCTTTGACCACTAGAGGCGGAAGACAGACAAGAAGGCCAACATACCTGCAGGATTATGATGATTAGTGTGACAGTGAATATTTTAGTGATAAGACGGACTTTCCTGTCTTATCAGAGTAATGTACATAACAATGTTATTGATACAAAATTTGAGCTTGGTAATGAGACGGATTTGTCTGTCTTGTTAACATAACTGTACATCAAATGAAATTGTGGTTATGCCTGTATATAATCTTTTGTTTACATTTTTTAGTATGGATTCTGGAGAAGAATGAGAGATTCTGGATGAGACGGGGAGTGAGATCAGCAATGAGGACTCAGCTCCTCCAGTGAGTGTGTCCATTAATTGGAGAAAGGGAAGACAGTGCCCAGTGTGCCCAAAAAGGGAGTCGCATGTAAAGCGTCATGTCTTCCGGGATCATTTTCCCTTTTATATTTCACCAGATACAGCTTGTTGGGGATGTGGGAAGCAAGAGGCGCAAGTGTATAAGGTGGCATTACAGCATGTTACAGAGCATCAGAGTACCACGCCATTGTTTCAGGGGGAGAAATTGGAATTCTGGGTGAAGTTTATGCGGGGGGTACTTCAGTTTTTTGCACAGAATTCCAGGAAACTCCAGCTGGTCTATTGTTCCAGGTAACTAAAAAGAACTGGTTTCCAGATGACACAGCAAGGGTGACTGATGTGGAGCATGCCTTGTGGAATTACTACGAGGCAAGGAGGAGCCTTCCTCAGGTTTGTAGGCATCAAGTCTCACCACCTAATTCGATCGCAGCACTATTTCACTGGCGCATATTGTCAGCTTTGCTCTGACAGCTATCAAGTGCCAGAACGAAAGCTTTTAAAGAGCTGGAGCAGATGGTAGAAGATACCACATCACAGGGTCCTCCGGACGTTTATGCCATCGCATACAGTCATTTCCATCTTGCGGAGTTGCTGCGGGATGTGAAATTGACTTCCTTGCAGGCACTGTTGGATCAGGAGCCAACAGTGGATGAGCCATTCGCCCTGCAGTTAGCTATTGCAATATTCTGTTATCCCTGGAAGTGGCAGCACAGAGATGAGCAGTTGCATATCTTAAGGGATCATCGGCTACGTCTGGCCTTTGGGGTACATCCCAGATTTGCCAGCAAGTTCGTGGAGAAGCAAGATCTGTCTAGGCTGGAACAGTACCTTGGGCAGGAGAAAGTGGTAGCTTTAGGAGAGATTGGGGTGGATTACATCAGTGGAGTGAAACAGAAGGACAAAGTTTGTCAGCTTCCACTCCTGAAGAAGGTGTTGCCATTGGCCAGGAGTAAAAATATGCCCGTTGTTATTCATTGTAGGGAGGACGGAGCATTACAGGATTGTCTGCAGTGCCTTCAGCAGGTTTCAGATAATAACCACCCTATTCATTTTCATTGTTTTGCGGGGTCAGTGGATGAGATGGAATTGGTCTACAAAGCCTTCCCTGCAGCTAAGTTTGGGTTCACTGCTATGGTTATGGATCTAAAGGATGATGTCATTATGGAAGTTGTGAACAAGTTGTCGTTGGAGAAAATACTGATAGAGTCAGATGCTCCTTTTCTGTGTCCATATACTTTTAAGGACAAGACTTGTTATAGCGACCCGGGTATGGTGTTGGAGATTGCAAGATGTATAGCGGAAATAAAGAATCTTCCACTACGTATCATCTTCAGGGTCACTCTCCAAAATGCACTTCAGCTGTACAGAGTCTCCCCATAAAGTATTTGTTTGGTCAGAGACGGGTCTGGAACCTGACTCTGTAACCATTTGTATATATTTGTATGTATGTGAAATTGATGATTTATTTATTCTGTTGGCATGAAATGTTAACATTTTTGTTCTGTATTTTTCAGATCTGCACCTGCACCACCAGAAGATGGGCTCTAAGTTCTAACTGCATGTTTCGAGAGGCAGTGGTTTTTGCGTATTGTGCAGGGTTTGACTATTTGCATGATGGATGCTGAGGCTGGATTCATTTGTAAATATATCGTTTGATGGATGAATTAGAATCTGGGTTTCAGGTACAGCATGTTATTTTTGTATGAATTAATTGGTATCACTGGCAGTTATGGTGAGCTGGTTAAAACTGTGTGTAATATATTTATACATTCTTTGATTTTCCTCTCTTGCACAAAGCCAGGGAACAGGGTCCTCATTGTATGCAGCATGATTGTGAGATTGTTGCATAGGGATTTTTTGGATATTTGATATTAATAAATTATAATACAGGAAATCTCGGGAGCAGTGACTTTCTTCCAAATTGTACATAGCTATCTTTTTAAAACCGGGGAGAATGTTGTGCTGATCGATGTATCATGTCTGCATTGCCAGAGCCTCGATTGCATGTCCGGGCCTCGTTACAGGAGCCAGGGAAGTTCAAGCGCAGACTTCAGTACCAGCGGCAAGCGACGGACCTAAAAAGCCCGACTCCCGTGCCCCGAAGTCTCTGCCACGTCGTATCACTCCCGGAACAAGGTATGTGGTTGTTTCTCGTTCACGCAAACACAACAATATCACTCTCCATTTTTTGTTGGGAGGCTTTAGAGTCTTTCAATTCAGTCTCGAGAAGACCTAACTTGTCTTTAACTTGCACAAGTTGCACAGCTTGAGAAGATGTCACAACAATATTTTCACGTACCTTAAACTCTAAGTCACTGATCTGTTTTTTGGTAGACTCCATAGCTGTGTGAACTACCGTGACGTCATCACCTATAGATTTCACTCTTGAAGGTATCCACGTCAGCCTTGGATTTTTCGTTCGTTCTGTGGACTTATTCAATTGGAACCATCTCCAGTATCATTATGATGGTATAGATATTTCCTGTGATCACACATCTGGATTGCCTGGTGAAGCATCTTGAATATTTATTCACGCTTACATTTTTGAGTTGCATTCAACGCTCCCGCCGTTCATATTGTGTAAACATGGCGAACTTGGGTCAAGCGGGTGCTATAGGTGTACAGCCTTCTGTTGCTGATGTATGTACCCTGGACCAAGGCAAGGGTATGAATCTGGGAATCACCTACTCGGATATCTCCCGAGTTAAAGCAGCCACATGTCGCAGAATCTGAGGATTCTTCTGCTAACGCCAGATCTACCATGGTTAGTGACTTTCTTTTCATTTTGAAAGATCTCTGTGTGATCAAAGCCTTTTGCAAGATCAATGAAAAATTGTTATCAGACTTGGATGAGCGTGTCCAGAACCTAGAAACTGAGGTGATGAATCTAAAAACGTCCCACAAAACCGAGAAGGAGAGTTTAAAGACATATCACAAGACTGAAGTTGAAAGACTGAAGACCAAAGTTGGCTTTCTTGAGTCGCACGTGAAAGATCTCCAGGCCGGTCAAGATGATCTCGAACAATATAGCTGGCGTAACAACCTACGCATATGGTCCAATGAGCCTGAAAGTCAACAGGAGGATACTGATCAAATTGTGATTGAGAAGGCCGAAAAAATTTATGTGGATTTGACATTGGCAGACATCTGTAGATCCCACCATGTTGGGAAAGAGCGGCCGGGCAAACAAAGGGCAATCATTGTTAAATTTGCCACCTACAGACAGAGAAGTCTTGTGTATGGTGCCAGACATTAGTGCAATGGTTTGTTTGTCTAAGAAGATATGCCTAAAAATTGATTGCAGCTTTTGTTTGAAGCCAGACAACTCAAGCAGAGCAAAAAAAATCATTCATGCTGGCCACATGATGGTCGTTTGTATGTGCGCCAGTGGAATGGATGGGGTCCAAACAATAGTAATCAGGCAACTGGTCATGTTGTACAAATATATTTTGTCCACGACCTAAAAAAATACATGGAAAACTGAACTTGCTGACCAAATTGTATGGTCGATAACCTTCTAGATTTATAATTTTACCTGGTAAGTGTGTTATCTTCCTGCCTCTACGTTCTGTGTTCCAACTTTTGATTATCAGGTACTGTGTCATGTGTATACATTTGTTCCTTCTGTGACATTTACTTGTCTCGATGCATCAACATTTCTTACTTTTTTCCTCATCGAACCTATTTCTTATTTTTGTTTTACAACACCACCAAGAGACTACTTCATGTGATCACCTGTGTGCTATCATGATAATAGGTAACTTTGCTGGGTGATGTGCATCATATGGTTTTGTACATGTACCTTCGGATGCGCTGTATCCGTACCATCCAACTCATTTATATTGATCATAAGATATCACTTACTTCTACAAACCAGCAAGTTGATCCGACATTTCCGGGCTTTTCGCTTTGCCGTCAGTCTGTTATAATTCCAATCTTTTGTCATATGTTATAATTCCAATTTTTTGTCACATGATAGAGGTTGAATGTTACATGCCACGTACTACTGTTGTCTCCGCATCTAAACTAGTCCATTTGTCAAGCCTTGTAACCGTGTATGTGTAGTGCTATGAGCCGTTTAATAAGCTGTATCTGGTCACGGTCCATTGTAATAATTCATACGTGCTAATACTGTGTTTTTACATGCCACTTATTCATATTCATTAATGGGTGAAAAAGTATGATCTGTGTCTTTTGCATGGATTGCGAGACAGACCGGGCCTGTATTGTATGTGCTAGTTATGTGTCATTGTAGCACATGAGACAGTTATCCACATGTACCAAAGACATTATCCATGTTTATATCTGGTTCTGAAGATGGCAAAAAGTACTCTTGTTTCCATCGGCGCACCTACGTATAGTATCTCCAAGCATTCATGTCACCGGTTCGTGTTGGGCACATATTGACTTTTTACCCATTTGCTTACATGATGTGTATTCACTGAATTTCTGATTCATACTGTAGGTAACTCTGGCTGGGTGATGTGCATCACTAGTATTTGTATAATTGTGTACCATCAGCTGTGTTTTACCCCTGTCATCCAACTTAGTTGTGCTCACCATGTCACGTAACTTGTTACTATAAACCAAATGCAACAGCAAGTGCACAGTCGATCTGACATTTATTGGCTTTCACGTGGTCGATTGTCGTCATAAATCCAACTTTTTGCCTTGTTGATAAATGCTGTATTTGTTACATGCCATGTACTTGTGACTGCTTACTCTAATGGTGAAGCCTTGTTACTAGTGACTGTCTTTGTATCTACACCGCTAGTCAAGCCTTTCAACCGTGTAAGTCATGCTATGGGTCATTTAATATGGTGCATCTGGTCACGGCCCATTGCAATATTTATATTCGCTGTCACTCTGTTTTATATGCCACTTATTCATACTGTTTACCCAATTAATGGGCAATGCTGTGTTTTACATGCCATTTACATCTGACTGATTGTCCTTTTTCTCTTTTTTCACCCCAAGTTCAATTTTTTTTCATGTATGAACATCCATATTAACATGACAATGTTTTTTTTTTGTTTACCAGCACGGACAAAGTCGATTCTATGCTTGCGACAATTTGTATTCTAAAATTGTATCCTTCTATTTGTATTTAAAGTATACAGAATCGTGCATTTATGTAATATGACAACTGCAAGACTGTTTAAGACGAGTGTACAACTGCTACAATATCATATTAGCTGTCATTATTCTTGCCACTCTACATCTCCATACCTCACGTAAACTCAACAGAATGCCTCATACGTTTACAGATATGATATTCGGTATAACAGCAGGCTATATTTGCCAATCTCCAATTTAACCTACATCCAGATTTACAATTATTTTCATATGAACATCATTACATTTGTGATGATCTTGCTCTCTTTTGTTGCCATTTTTGTACACTTTTTGTTTTCTGCACTCTCTCGTGCTCTTGTTTACGTTACTTTATTTGTTTCGAAGACTATATTCTCCAGCATACAATGTCATATACTTATTGGGTTTTTTGTAAGCAAGAATGCATTTATTTTCTGTTGTGTCTCACAGCGTTCAGCGACGGACATTCACCAGTATGATACCCCCTAGAGGGCATGTGTTTAAAGCAATATAGGGCTGTAGTAGGGTTATTTCACAACAAAGATGGGTTTATGTTCCTGTCCATGTCTGCCAACGTGTCTACATAAACATGTCACGATCATAGTTTCATCTTCTCCTTTACCTTCCTCATAGTATTTGCCGCAGTTTTACTTGCCGAATGTCCATGCCATCTGAGACATGTAACGGTTCTCATACTTTAGGTGCTCTCCACGAGTATTCATCCAAACCCTGGTCCATTCTGCGAGGTCACTATTCGACCCACGGACAAGCCCTGGATCACCTGTAGTATCAAGAGGCTAATAAGGCAGCGCAATTCCGTGTGGAACAGGTATAAATGCAAGACACAAAAGCCTCGGCCTCACACGCTCCTCACTACTCAAAATATTGAACGCCTCTTTCAGTTATACAAACGGAAATGTAACTTTACAGTCAACGCTATTAAAAACTCCATTTGTCTTTACTTTACCAAACTCCGATCTGAACTAGACTCAAGAAAGATAAACCCTAAAAAATGGAACCTTAGCAAATCTATTCTAGGTCACAAACTCCATCAAAACATTTCAACTGTCATTGATAGTGTGACGGATTTTTCTTCCGACATAGAGATGTCTGTGACATTTAACAAGGATTTTGCTGATCAGTGCAAGACCCCGCATGATGACAATCCTTTGCCCTTGCGCGACCTTGCCTTCCAAACTGAAGCCAGCCTGTCTATGTTTCAAGTGCAAGTAAATGATGCGGAAAAGATTTTAAAGTCTCTGGAAACTAGTTTTGCTGGTAGTCCTGATGGTATAGGCAACACCCTTCTCAAATACTGTGCCCCTTCAATCTCTATTTCACGTACTGTCACTGATCTATTCAAAATGTGCTTATCGAACTCATATTTTCCAGATCCCTGGAAGAGGTCCAACGTGTGCGCCGTTTTTTAAAAAAAGTAACAAACAGTCAAAGGAAAATTATAGGCCTATTTCACTCCTCTGTAATGTCTCTTAAGTACTTGAGCGTCTAGTTTATAACATTTTCTGTGAGTATATGACCTGTAACAGTTTACTTTCTGCTAAAAAATCTGGCTTTAAGTAAAACCATTCTAGAATAAATCAACTTGTTAGCATACTTCTTATTATTTAAAGTGGCCTTGAGTTGGGCCATGAGGCCCGCATGGTTTCCCTGGATATATCCAAGGCCTTTGACAGAGTCTGGCATGCTGGTCTACTTTTTAAACTGAAAAAATTGGGGTTTGAAGATCCTATGTTACTTTTTATAGAAAGCTATCTCTCAAACCGACATCAACGTGTTATTATTGGAGAACAGACCTCACCTTGGCTCCCCATAGAGGCTGGAGTGCCCCAAGGTTCGATCCTTGGTCCCTTACTTTTCCTCGTTTACATTAACGACACCAATGGCCACAGCTGAAAGCCTTAATTCTAATTTTATACTAATTCATTGTAGGAGCAAGCTCTGGCGGATGACATTTAATGCCATAAAATCCATCTCAATGACCTTCTCAGTTAAGGGTATATATCAGGTTACGCGTGAGTCTTACAAATGACTTAATAAAAATCTGAAAATACGCTTAAAGTACCATAAACTATATATTTCCTGAAAGTTAACAAATCTGGGAATAAGTTGATAGCATTTTCATTGGTACCAGTTCTTCTGTGTTGACACAACAATCAGATAAAGTGATCATAAAAAAATCACACAATTGTTAAATCTACTTTTTTATTTTGAGCTTGAGCATGTGCATTTCTGTTGCAAAAGCTAGCAGACATGATTTTCTACACAGACGTGTCTCACTTTTTTCATTGTTTGCGCTATTGTGGAGATACTCACGTTTAAAGTTGAAAAGATGACATTCCATTCTTACATCAAAGGTTTTGACTCTTGGCTCGCTGTAGAGAGAAAACAACTCAACGTAGAAAAAATCTGAGACACGTTTTTAAAGATTACATTCTTGTGAACACTTTGCCACAAACCCTAGGTCTTTATGAGCAAAACTGACGAAGTTGATTTCACAAGAAGTTGAGAAACAAAGGCCAGGAATGATGCCGAAAAAAACCGCTTTCAAAGCAAATGCCGACTTCAATAGGACTTTCGCTATTCTTTGGGCCTTTGATCCCAATGACACCTTGGTATTGCGTTACGCACTCCTACCTGTTGAGTAAATGGACAAGTTTGGAGCATCAAACTTCAAAAAATGCTTTATTTTAGAGGTTTTACATCCAAAAATGTTATAATCGTGCTCATCCGTCACTTTGGATTCCATGTTGGGGTTTCTCAAGTTTACCCTGATTGGCCGACAAATGACTGACAGGTGGTTACGGGGCAACCGGGTTCTATGATGTTTGCCGTCTTGCGTGGGGCCCAATATAGGTGTCAGTAAATCGGAACTTCAGTCTCAGTTCAGAAAGTTTCTATCAAGTTCAGAGGATCGTTGCTTACATTTGTGTGATTAGAAAGTGCTATTGCAAAGATGCCGAGAAAGAAAAAACCTAGGGGCAGACCGATGCCCGCGTCAGTTGCAAGTGAACTAAAAGCGTCTGATCTAGAATCATACTACAATCAGTTCCCTCCAGTGGAGACGACCCTGCAACCCGACGTGAGCCTCACGGAGACCCCCCGGGCGAGTCTGGCATTGCTGGGTCAGGGTCGAACGAAGTCGAGGCCAAGGTCTCGGATACTGATTCGGTGAACACCACAACATCCACAAACGAACTCGGTTGGGACAAACGATTTTGCCGTGCTAGTGCCCAGAAACTCGGAGACTTTGTGGTCCACGAGGCTGGATCTACAGATTGTTGTGAACAAAGAGATGTGAATGAACAGCCAGAAGGATACCGATTATGGGACTGTTCTCAGTTGCAGGCTTGTGTTGATGCCGTTGCTGAGTGTGCAACTTGTAAAGTTGGAACTGTGAAACTGAGCGAAAGAACAAGTATTGGTGCAACAAGAGGATAGAAGTCTGAGACTTCCTCTGCACGAATTTCCTTTACTGACTTTTTTGTGTTTTTCACCTTCGGCATGTTTCAACTTTCACACTGCTAGTATACTCCAAAATTCACTGATCTTCACCGACTCCTTGGCACTGCGATAATGGGGTTTGCCTGCCCAGCTGATCGTAGTCTGCTTGTGCGGAGCATGTGCAGGAGCGCTCACACTTGCTGTAGGTAAATAAGGCTCCTGTTGGATTCCTGCAGGGCGGAGCTTAGAAGCTTAGCTAGTCCCCAGCCGAAGCCACACCAAACAGTGAGAACCAGGTCCAATACTTTTGCCAAAATTCACAATTTTCCTTTACACAACCTAAAATCTGATTCCGGCATACAAAACTTAAAGGAAAAGTGCATAACATGTGTGAAAATAGCAAAAATGATGGTTTAACCCATTGTGACCTGATATATATCCTTAAACGACATAAGCTAGATCATCCTCCCCTACCACTTGGAAACACACCGATACCTGAGGCTACTCTACATACACATCTTGGAGTTACACTCTCAAGTAATTCGTCATGGCAACAGCATATAACACGCATTGTTAATAAAGCCAGCTAATGGCTTGCTCTTTTGCACAGACTCAAATATAAACTCTCCCGCCAGACACTCATACAGTTGTATAGTAGGCCTACAATGATTCGTCCTATCCTCGAATATGGGTGTGTCTTGTTTGACAATTGCACTGAAACCTGTTACAATCTATAGAAGCTGTGCAATATGAGGCAGCCAGGATCTGCCTCGGCGCAACTAGATACACTCCACATGTCTTACTTCTTGAATAACTTGAATGGCATACTCTGGCAAATCGTAGAAAATACTTTAAACTTATTCTTTTCTTTAAAATGTATACTAAGTTGACTCCACAATACCAACATGATCTCCTTCCTCGTGACGTTGCATTCACTACTGAGCATCTATTGAGAAAGCGTACTGAATTATGCCAAATTAGGTTCACCACCAATCGCTTCGGCAATTCATTTCTCCCATCTGCTATCAAATTATGGAATAAACTCCCGGTTGATGCTCATCTCACTGATTCCCTGCCACAGTTTAAATCTAAATTAAATGTATTACTCTTAAATGTTGACAAAAAGCCCAGATACTTTAAACATGGAAGTCGTTTCCTAAAGATATACCACACTCTGCTACGTCCTAACTTCTCTGTTTTAAATGCCCTTCCATATCATGTCAATATTCTTCCAGCCTCAACATGTGCCTGCTCTCATCTTACTGAAGATACGAAACATTACCTTTTGTTCTGCCCCAAGTTCACTGTGCAAAGGGTCTGTCTGCTGAACACTGTGTGTCACTTACTCGCTCCAGCTGTAAATCCGACTCTAATAGTTCAGTGCTCTGGTGACATTTTACTAAATATTCTCCTAAAAGGTTGTGCGGATTTGCCAGGGACTGATAATGTATTCATCTTTGAGGCTGTTGAGACATTCTTATGAGAATCTAGACGTTTTATTTACTAATTTGGTATATGATTTAATTATAAGTCTCCATTATTTGGCATCAATTGTATTATTCATGTAAAAGCCGTGAATTTTCTTCTTTTCTCATCCAGTGTGTATTGTATATATTCCTGTGTGTCCTCTTATGTACTGGAGAGCCTCCAGATTAGTCCCTGTATACTATTAGGCAATCCAGAGAAAATAAATATGTTTATAATAACAGCTTCTTGAACGATTGAGCGAATCAAAGGAAGTACATGTGAATCACATAACATCTCAAGAAAATCCTCCATAGGTAAAGAAGATTTCAGCTTTGAACTCAGTGGTGTTTCTCCAGTCGGCGATAACCATGGCCTTTTAACTCCTGTATTCTGGTTTTCAACCTCGGACTTCTCCAAATCTTGATGGTTTTCCAGTGACTTTTTTTTACAACTCATGATTGCCTCCTCATATACTGAACACAATATGTATTGTACATATTCCTTTGCGTCCTTTGATGTACTGCCGAGCCTCCTGATTAGTCTCCGTATACTATTAGGCAATCCAGAGAAAAATAAATACGTTTATAATACCAAAGATAAGCAAGGAGATTTGCTGACTTGAATTACTCCCAAAGACATCTGCTCAGGCCATTAAGAATGCTAATCTCTTAAACTCTGTCAACTTTGACCTATACACTTAAAAACAATATAGTGGTTCTGATCAGTCACCTGTGAAATAATCCGCTCACCTGTAGAAACACATCCAGTGAGGCTTTGACTGTGAAAGGTTATCTAAACATCACCAGTAGTGTCCACATCTAACAGCCAATTAACTGATTGACTCTATAAAGTAGGGACACTTTTTCATCTTAAAGTTTTGATTCACTGATTTGAAGGTCTCAGGTGAGTGCCGGCACCTTAATAATTTTTCAGTTCGGTACTTATTGCTTCATGCATGCATTCCTATTAGTATAGACACATTTGTTTTGCATAGATTGTGAAAGAAGTCAAGCATTGACTTATCGAGTCACTCTTCATGGCAGAGATGTTGGCATATACTTCCTACCTTGTCTGTGGTGGAGGAAACTGAAGAACTCGGAAGCTTAGTATTAAGTGCACGGTTAAAGTGGTAGGAACTTTTTCCACATGCTGCCCAGGACGAAAATTGAACCCGGGTCGCAGATGTGGAAGGCGAGCGTCTTACCGCTCAGCCAACCTGCACCCACAAGGATTGATTTCTATTGATTGCTAAGTCAACGGGGATTGCAATGGTAATTCACATTTTCAACTTCTTATCCAAAAGCGTCAACCAGATTTGCTGTAAACTTGGTGTGGATGCACTTTGGGTCAGTGTTTAAAGATTTTTATGAAATAGTCGCGCTCCAATGATTTTTAGATCTATTATGAAATTTTGGGGTTAATTTTGGGCATAATCTTAGGTAGGTTTCGTTCTGCAAAGCTGCTTGGCCAGTTACTTCAAAATTATATTGGAGCAATTATGGGCACCTGTAGACTTGGGAGGGACTTCTAGGTTGAATGTCAAGGTCAGCTGCGGTACAACGAGAGCACATCGCAAACATATAGCAATCTAGGGAGGATCCTATTGGAGGCAAGTGTGGAGTCCAATTCCTCTGAATTATCATCACTATCATCATCATTACCATCATCCTTATTATAGTTATATGAAGCACTGAGGTTGCCAACACGTTAGTTCAATGCACAAAGAATTTTCTGCATCTTGCACAAATAAACTTTATTTTGCTGTACCTCTTTACTACCTGCAAAAGAAAGAAAGAATGAACAGGGATCAACTGACAAACTTACCCTCAAACACAGGGTGTCGAAGAGATAGACTCGGCAAGAAAGCTTTAAGTATAACAACAGAAGATGCCACAGACACAGCAAAGAGTGTTGACCCGCATTTTAGTTTAGTTTTCTGATCCCATGTTATAACATTCCAAGTATGATATTGTTTCCAGGCTCCCAGCTACTTTCTTTAAGTTTTGACCTCCGCCAAATATTAATTTTGTTGATACACGTTAATAGCAGTAGAATTTTTTTACCATAATCTTCAATGCACCTTTTCCTCCTCATATCTAGAAAGGGGGTTACGCATTACGGTAAAACGTCCATTTTTAAATTCTACAAAAGCAGTACCTATTTCCTTACCTGGCCCTGGAGGGTTTTTTTTCCGGACTGAACACCATGGCTGCTGATTTTTAAACATGTAATTGTAGGCAGCAGCATGTATCGAGCATGCATTAGAGAAACCCATGGAAAACTCTGGGTCTCGCCCACCTTATTCTATTTGAGTTTATCCCAATAGGAATATTATGAAACTGAAGTAAAAGAAAAATCTACTGACCTTCTGTCGCATGCTCCATGGACAAGCATAGAATCAGGATGTTATATTTACCTCTCTGATGGAAAGAATGTCATTACAGAGGTACATCACCGAAACAAATATTTTGTCATTATTTGTTGAGTTCCGATAAGACGTTTCCAATTTTTATATAGTGGACCCATGTTTAACAATCTCCGTGCCTCATATAAAAGGTCACATGTGGCTAGTAAATTTCTATTTATTATGCGTTTAAAATCTGCATTTCAAGACAGGCCATTGTATTCAATAGTCGCAAGAGTGCCACTGATGTGTTATGTCAAATAAACATAAATACATTTTTTTTCACATGCTAATATACATGACTGCACATTCTACGCAACTTATCAATTTAATGCCAAAGTTTTTAATATATTGAAAACTAAGCTTGTCTTTAGCATAATTTCTTTCTTTCGTAATCAGCAAACAATACTATATCACATTCATAATGACATAAATATCCTTTCCCTCAAAACTTTTTCTATATTCCAGTTCTACTTGATGTCCCTGGCTTCCGTGGGAGGCTCTTTATTTTGTGGAAATTGGTGCCAAATCCCCCCCCCCCCCTTCCCGGACAGATATCATTGGCGACATCCTAGTAACGCGGGCAGGGCATTTCTAACATACCCCAACCTTTTTGCTCATGAAAGTTGTTCCGCCCACCAGCATTCATTCTAATGATCAAAGAAAACACCCTTTCCGCATCAAACCAGCTAGAATCACAAAAAATGCCATCACATCTGTCAACTCTAACGCCAATCACAGATGTCGCCAAATTGTAAATTATGTCACGTTTTATCGCGTGTACTTGGATCAATAATGCATAACGAGGAACTGCCATGTTTTTTTATTTGCCCACAACAAAAAAGGCATTCCATCTGCTATTTCATTCATTAAAAAATGAGCAACCAATTTGACGCCTGATTATGAACCTATCGCAATGTAAGTCTTTGCAGAAAATTAATAATAATAATAATAATAATAATAATAATAATAATAATAATAATAATAATAATAATAATAATAATAATAATAATAATAAAAATGAGCAACCAATTTGACGCCTGATTATGAACCTATCGCAATGTAAGTCTTTGCAGAAAATTAATAATAATAATAATAATAATAATAATAAATAAATAAATAAATAAATAAATAAATAAATAAATAAATAAATAAATAAATAAATAAATAAATAAACAAATAAATAAATAAATTTATTACGATAGTTTTTAGCATTTCTAAACATCTATTGTGGCGATAGATATTCAACAGTATAGAGCAGCCATTGGTTCCCATAATCTTCAAAAATGTCTGGTCAAAAGTATTGTACATGCTCCTGGTCATCGTAACTTTGTGAATGCTTTCACTCCTCTGTCTCTCATAAATGTTCCATTCTTGTGTAAATCACACTATAGTCACATGGCCAGTTGCAGACGTCTGAGTTAACCCGTGGTCATAATAACCAAGTGTTAACCTATGGTTAAGTGAAATGTTGGGTTGCACACCTCGGTGTCATTGCTGACTGTGAGTTTAACTTGTGGTCAACCCTGACCAAGACCTGGGCCTTGGTTAACTGCTAGTTTTACTTGGCTTTTTGCTTTTGTATTACATATACCTCTTTCCCCTTATTCTCAGCAGTTAGGGAGTGGTTTACACTTTGCAGTGGAGGGTGAATAGAGCACACAACTAACATGGCTGCATATCTAATGCTTCTCGATCGTGTCAAAACTGTAGAGAGGATTTTGAGGAGAACTCCAGTCATTCAGGACAGGAGCAATCCATTTGAAAAGTATGATGACGCTGGGTTTATGTTCAGATTTCACCTTCCTAAACATGTGGTTCTGAAGATACTTGATTTGATAGAAGCCAGACTTCAACCCACACAGACAAAGGTAGCGCCTGTGCCTCCAATTCTGCAACTGTTGATAACACTAAAGTTTTATTCTAGAGGAACATTTCTGAGGAATGGTGGAGATTTATTTGGGGTCCACACCAGCACGGTTAGCAGGATAATACCTATTTGCAGCAGAGCACTAGCATCATTTTACCGCCAATTCATATTTTTCCACAGGGAAAAGAAGTTGGCATGATACAGGAACAGTTTTATGCCATAACAGGTTTACCTGGCATTGTGACTGCCATTGATTGTTCTCATGTTCCTATTCGATCTCCAAGGGGTGAGAATGCAGAACTTTTCCGCAACCGAAAAGGATTTTTTTCAATAAATGTCCAAGCTATAGGGGATGCCGAGCTGAAAATTCGAAACCTTGTGGTACGGTGGCCTGGAAGTGCCATTGACAGCCGTATTTTTGATAATAGTGAAGTTTGTGCAAAATTTGAAAACGGAAAAATACATGGCATTTTGTTAGGGGACAATGGGTATCCTCTTCGCCCATATCTAATGACCCCCTCCTCAACCCAACAACGAGAGCAGAGAGAGGATACAATTATGCCCATTGCCGTACCAGAGTTAAGATTGAAAATCTGTTTGGGGTGATGAAAAGACGATTTCCCTGTCTTTCCCGCACATTGGGGTTAAAGCTGGAAACTACCCTGGCTGAAATTGTTGCATGCGGTTTGCTTCATAATATAGCCAGCAGCATGGGCTCATCGAATTAGATGCAAATGAGCAGCAGTATAACATCCATATAGCTGTACATGTACCTCAGAACCAAAACCAAGGAAGGCGACCTCAAAGGGCGGGGCTGATAGCCCTATTTGAATAGACAATGGCCAAAAGGTAACTCTGAGAAGACTTCATTTTTCAATTTATTTCATTTAACTCATTGACACTTATGGACATTTTTCTTGCTAAAATCTGAAAATGTCTAATTCTATTTTGCTAAATTAGGGATTATTTTTGGATGAAACTTGTATGGAAGATCTTGCAAATTATATGCCCATGGTCAACAGCTTTCCATGGCGCGCTCTGATCGCATTGCATCCAGAGCACGCCATGGAAAGCTGTTGACTCAGTCCCACTTCAGGGGCCAATGAGTTAAATTCAACGATAAGCTTATCATATTTAGGAAGTTATGGAGAAAATAAAATCAACAAAAAGATTAATCTCCATCAATTTCTTTAATTTTCCAGAACTCATTGCACTGTCAATTCAGTGAATGGTAGTACAAATGACCACTTTATGTTCCAATCTTGGATATATATATTTTACATTACTGTGATATATTAAATGGCTGCCATAGTTCAGTTCAGTTACCCTTTGCCATGCTTTTCCTTTCTTTTGAATCATACACCTATCATTCTTCTTGGTCTCAATGATATCTTTTTGTGCTTCCACGAGCTCTGCCAGTATCTCCTTTTGCAATGGTGTAAAGTTCACTTTAGTTTTTCCAGTCATAATGTGGACACAATTTTTCTTCTACTGTCTTATCCCTGCAACCATGCAAGTCCTGTGCATTTATGAAACCACACATGCTGAACAGGTGCCTTCGATTGTACAGAAAAGTTGCCACATTTATTTAAGGCATGTCAATGTGGATTCAACGTGTGGTTGTGTAACCTGTACTTGACTCAACCGTCTGCAAACCAACCTTGCGCCATTCAACCAGGAGTTAACTCCTAGTTAACCTCTGGTTTCATGACCTGGAGTCACCTATTTTGACCATGAGTTAACTCTTGGGTTAACACCGAAGTGTGCAACTGGCCAACAGTGAGTTTTATTATGGGTGTATTATAGACCATCTGGTCAGTGTGCAGCTGATAGACACTTGTTTTCCAGTGACCACTCAATCACTAGTGCTCTTGAATGTAACCCCAAACCCTCAGTATAATTGGTGATTTTAACAGCAGGTGTAGGTCGTGCGATTCAGATCACTTGGAAAGTGACATGGGTCTGAATTTTGGTAAATCTTATATCTTATAATAACTTATTCCAATATATATGGGGTCCCAGTCGTATTAATGGTTTGACAGCGAGTCTTCTCGATTTAATTATTACCGACTCACCTGGTTATATCTTGAATTTTATTTATTTAGTATTATTTATCTTTTGTATTTTAATCATATTCATTTCACAAAGATTGCCTAATAGTTACAAAGAACTAATCTGGAGGTTCTCCACAACAAGCATGATGCACAAAGAATTTACAAGACGCACAGGACATACAATCTATGAATTGGCGTGTGGTTCGACATAAATATTCGGAACAATTGAATGAAGAACAAAACTGAAACGTTAACAGCTGAAAAATAATCTAACATATCAATATAATACACTAGAGGTGGCGGAAAATTCAAAGCGTCTCGTGTCAACGATGTAGGTCTGCACAGCTTCAAATATTTGGAAATTAACATCATCACTGAGTTCAGAGTTACCTTATTTGAAGTATTGTATGAGTATGTCATTAGCTAAGTGAACTAAGAGATTTCGATATACACCAGGTGCTAGGATGTGACACATCGTATCCAGTAAAGCTTGCCTAAGCATTAATAATTTAGGACAGGTCAGGAAAAAGTAATAAAGGCCTTCATTTTGGTTGGAGCATGAGCAGGCAGGTGATTGGACTATGTTTAGTTTCTGGAGATGGGAATTAAGCTGAGAAAAACCAAGGCACAACTGAGTGTGACAGATCTTGGGAAAGCGTTTACCATACGAAAAGTAGGAGGGTATGGGGTCAACAGATAATAAAGTCGATTTTAATTTAGATTTGAAGATATCAAGTGACCCAGACTCTCTGATATCGAGTGGTAAGATGTTCCAAAGGAGAATACTAGATGGAAGAAAGCAGTCTCCATATCATTTAGTTTTAAAATTAACCTGTCTAATGTTGAGCCTGTTACCCAGGCTAACATTAAAGGTAAGTCCGATATTGTGAGGTACGAGGTCTGAAAAGTAATTAGGGGTCATTTTATGGATCATCTTATAAAAGAGGACCAGTTTGTAATATTTGCATCTCGTGGATAGACTTTGCCAACCGAGTGAAGTTAGAAGCAATTGACACGGGTTTATATTCAAGGCCCGGTACAGATACAGGCTGCTTCATACTGAACGGCTTCAAGGGATGCTGATAAACCTTAAGTGCAATTGTCAAAGAGGACACATCTGTATTCGAGTATGGGATGGATCGTAGTAACGTATATGTGGGTTAGGGCATTGCGAGATAGTTTAAATTTAAGATGCCGTACTAGGGCCAAACATTGACTGGATTTATTGGTGATGCGTGTGACACGGTAGTACCAGGAAAGCTTTTCAGAAAGTGAAATGCCAAGGTGTGTGTGTTCATTTGGTTCAGGTATGGGTGTATTTGCCAGGATGAGGGGTGGGTAAGTAGGTTTGTTAACTTTTAGAAGAGAAGAGAACAGCTATTGATTTAATCTCTTTGAAGGTGAGGCGCCAAAGTTTGCCCCGTGTTAAGTCTTTTAGCAGAAATAGCTGGATTATGTACGATTTCTAATACACTGGTGTCATCAGCGAAAAGCTTGATTTCATATGGTATGTCGTCAGTAATGCCATTTATAAAGACCAGGACCAATAGAGGTCCTAGTATGGAGCCTTGTGGTACGCCAGCTTCCACTGCGAGCCAAGTGGACGTTTGCCCGCAAAAAGTCGTCCGTTGGAAGCGGTTTGACAGATAACTATTAAGGAAGTCCACGACAGGGTTTGTGAAGCCAAGTTGTTTCAATTTCAACAGGAAACCCTCATACCAGATATGGTCAAACGCCTTAGATATATTAGGAAATACCGCACAGCTTCCTTGCCAAGTTCAAGGCCATTGTAAATATAATGGAGAGTGAATACGAGCTGGTTGATGGTAGAGTCGTTTGCTTTAAAGCCAGAATTTTTAGGGGTAAGTAAGTTATTTGTGATGAGGTACTCATGGTGAACATTCTAAGTAAATCGTTCAAAGACCTTTGAGACGTTACACAACAGAGAGATGGGTCGATAATTTTCCTTGGACTGTTTGTTGTTTTTCTTATAGATCGGGCAAACATTAGATTTTTTCCACGGTTGCAGAAAGTGGGAGGTTTTTAGAGAGTGATTAAATATTTTTTGTGAGAGAATGGGTGATCCAGAAGCAGTGTTCTTTAGTGGAGTGTTTCCTATATTATCAGGTCAAGAGGCCGAACTAGTTTTTGGGGATCGCAAGATCTTTTCAACCTGTGCAGGTTCGAACTGAAACATATGCAGGCGAGCGTCGGTTCTGAAAGCAAAGTCGGGTAGGGGTAAGGGGTTATCTTGGGTTGAGAGCTTACACTGGTTCGCAAAATAGGTGTAAAAGATTTTGCACTTTTCAGTGTGATTGGATATAACCTTTCCATTGTCAATGAGAGGGGGAATTGATTGATGGAGTTTGTTACCAAGTATTGATTTACTGAGGGTCCACCACTTTTTAGGATTTATCTCTTATGAGACAAGATCAGAACGAATTTTTTTCAAAATACAGACGGATTGACTTTATTATTGCGTTTACAGTTGTGTTGCATTTATACTTATAAAATTGGAAGAAGCTTTCAATTTTGTCAATTAAGGGAAAGGTATAGGGACGGGGTTGCAGCCGTAGCTGCTTGTATCTTTTCCATGCACGGTTGCGTTGCCTGATGAGTCTCTTGATGTTATTTTTAATCCACAATTTATCTTTAGGTCTGATTGTTATTTCACGGGATGGAATACATTCTTTACAAGTTTCTATGAAAAGGTTAGACCAATAGGATACAGGGTCATCTATGGAGTCAGAGACTGCAAAAACTGTGTCCCAAGGTGCATATTGGAGGGCTGCGTTTAGGTCATCAAAGTTGGCATGCTTTTAATCCCATACAGTACGTTTAAAAGGTCAATCTCTACGGCTTAGGATGGAGAAGGAGCAATAGATTACAGCATAATCAGAGGTGGAGATAGGTTGGAGTATGCCAGAATTCAGAATAAAGCCAGAGGAGTCTGTAATAATAAGATGAAGTAAACTTACTGAGTATTCAGAAACAAGTGTAGGACCTGATATCAACTGATATAGATATTCTGTGCAACGAGGTCAAATAGGCGTTGGCCAAGTTCGCTGTCGGTGTGAGCGGAATCCTAGGAATTACATCGATCATTGAAGTCGCCAGTCAGAACCAAAATGTGGGGATCGAGTTCAAGTGCCGTTGAAATAAAGATAGCGAAGTTATCCATGTCTCTGTCCTCTGCAAATTGGCCCGGGGAACGATAATATGCGCCAAGGAGTACTTTGCCATTTGTCACGGTTATTTCAATCCAGATACATTCACTATGGGGGGATTCGAGTTCAGGACATCTGGAAAAGGGTGAATGGTTTCTGACATAAACCACAACTCCACCACCGGAACTAGATGCACGATCTTTACGAAGTGGTGGTTGAAATCCATTTAATGACAAAAATACATCAGAGAAACTGGTATCAAGCCAAGTTTCAGAAAGTGTAACTACATCGAAGTTTTCCGCTTCAGCCAGGATATGAACTTTGTCGAGTTTGCCTTCGGTTTTGATACTGCGAACATTAGCATGACAGACAGAGAAGGTTTTCTGCAAGTTGTCCGTTGGTGGCCCTGGGCTTGGGTGTATGTCTGAAGAGAGGGCTTTAAACAAGGATGTGTAATGATATAGCGCAAGTTACAATATACTTCAAGAACTAATATAATGGACAGTAGCGTAAGGTAGCTGTATGAGGAGACTACTTGGTCATGACAAAAATTTGGGGGAGGTGTATGCATATTTTGAGTAAGCCATGTTTACTGTTAAATAGTCCAATCACAGCTCTATAATGTTGTACGCTAATACCCATTTTGGAGGTACATGATAACCTTCACTGGATACTGTGTGGCAGGAACAAGTACAATACCAGCTGCTACATATCGAAACACTTTGTGACTAATGGAATTGCTGACTTGAAACACATGCACAATTCGCAGATAATCAATCTAACACAAGTACAAAATACAAGGTATGAAAGAACAGATGCAATACACGTAATGAAAAATATGAACAAGGTAGTATCAATGACCGTTTAGCCGGACTCGGTTTACACAGACAGAAAAAAGAAAAAAAACACAGTGTACAAGTAATTAATGCATAATGCATGAATCCACATAATCATAATAGGAAATAAAGATGTGATTTGACGTACACCCTGCGATAAGTGATGCACCATGATTAAACAGGCAGTACGTGTCTTTATAACAGGGCCCAGTATAAGCTAAATTCATGTGCTGTGTGAAGTCGGCCACAAGCATGAACGAGAGAACTTGCATTATAGATTCCCGCATGAATGGACTCGATCACGTGTCCATGGGCGAACTTGGTTGTGCTTGGTCAAGGAATGAATAACTTACCATTGGTGGTATAAGGCAGAAACATATCATACAAGTGTGATTGAACACATAATACGAAATAAGTAACTCGTCAGCCGACAAGTAGATCGTAGAAAATGGTATGCAAGTAAAATGAATACAAACAGCTACTAGATATGAATTCAAAAGTTGAGGCGCTAAAGAGATTGTCATGTATGTAAGCAATCAAAACGGTATGAACCTCAGTGATATCGTTAATAGTAACGAGACCATTAGAACTCGCCCCTCTAGTAATACAAAATGGTAATATCTACTAGGGCGACAAGTTATACCGTTGGTTGTAACCTGTAAAACAGAAGTCGAATAAGCTCCAGCGGAAGCCGTTGTGTAGTATGGACTGGGTCAACAACATAGATGTGGTAAATAAGCATAATTTATTTAAGATAAATCAATGAAAATACTGTCGCATATGCTCAGTAAACATGCCTGTGCTTAATCAACCACATGTCACGAACCTAAACTGCTAATTTATAGAAAGCAAAACTGTTGCTACACTGCAGAGCATGCACTTGCTGATTGAACAGACTCGAGCATTTACTTCTACGCATCATCTGTTAATGACACATGATTAAGTACATCATATAAGTAGTAATTGTATGTGATAATGATTATTGAATCAACACCTTGACACAATAAGACCACCATATATCTAGTAGAATGCTGAGCTTTGAGACGTGTATCATGCATGTGTGTTGAATACATAAGATGTCAAAAAATTGCACACGTTTATCACCAGATATACCACGCCTTGCATCAAAGTACCATGCATATGTGATGCAGAAAGACAACTGTTTGACGCATGTAGCTTACTAATAACTGTAGTAGCAAAGTAGGCCGAGCCTTGATGCGTCACACATGTAACACATGTGGCTTACAAATAATTGTTGTACTTTGGCGAGCCTTGATACGCATATTATGCATGTGTAAAGCGGTACAACATTTACAATAATTAAGTACATTCTGACTTCTGTTACGTCAGAAAGGCAGTAGAAGGACTGTTAACAGATCCCATGCACCAGTTTGTGGTACTTGTGTCGAACAAACTACATAATAATAGGTTTAGTGTACGCCATGCAAGCTTCATTTAGTAAAAAATTGAGGAAAACGTCCCATAAATGAGTTTGAAGTAAGCCATTTTCTCCCTCTCATCATTTCTAAATTCATTTATAACAAGTGAAGATACAGGCAAATTAATATAATCCAGTAGTAAATTCAAGACGCATAAGCCTAAGAGCGGAATGGAGCTGACCAGGAGCTGAGAACAGAGAAGTACCTCGTTTCTGCGTTCACGTTCGCTGATCGTGCTGATCAAGATAAGATGCAAAAGGGTTTTGACTAAATATTCTTGTTACTAGAGAAGATATTTACAAAGTTGAAAAAAATGCACATCAGGCTGGAGTGCCTGATGAAACATATTACCTTGAACCAGAATTTCAACAACGTAGTAATATTACAGAAGTTTTGGCGTTTTTGACTGTGTGTCCAAACGTCACTTGACAATGGGTGAACAAGAATATGCCTGACCTCTCGTGCCTTAACTCAACACTAATTTAATGCAACTAACATGAATTGTGACCATATTGTGGTAAGCCAACATTAGACTGAATCAAAGCACATTATTAGCATGAGCTGATAGAGACCAAAAATAGAAATAGTGTAGTGTAGAGTATTGGCATTTATAAACAACATGTATTACTACTGTATTATTAAGATTAAATCGCAATGTGCCATGGCCCGACCTTTCATGGCTGAGAATATCGTTATTGAAACGCTGAGCATGTAAAAGATTGTGACCAAAAAAGTTGGCAACACATGAATTACATATGCCATTCCGACAAAAGTCCAAAACAGATAAATTAGTAAATCAATAAATAAATGATTAATTATAAATAATAATAAAAAAGTGTACACGTAAAAAGTTCATGGTAAAGAGTTCGATCATGGTACAGTAGAACTGTGTGGGACCCAAGGTGGTACATACCCATGTAAGCATAGTCCGGTAACTGCGGATGTGCAATACAGCTAATTAATGTTAATTATTAACGATTATATTTGGCAAGATGCTCGGCGTCACGGATCAAGACCACAGCACCGTTAGACGCGGTTAATGGACTCCACGGGTTTAACTTTCTGACATATATATGACCATCCCTTGACCACGATGAATGGATCCTCTTGTCCCTTTAAAGTTGTCTGGTAAGGTACATGATACGTGACCGCTTTTTGTTTTGTAAGATTTTATGAAATAAAGGTACCTCTACCTTTCTTCCTGGCTTCGTTAAGCCGGCGCCTGGCTCTGTATGTGGCAAACTTGACTATAATAGCCCTGGGCATGTCACGCACCTCTTGCCTACTCGGTGGGATCTATCAATGTCATTCCGGCATAGGTTGACGTTGCTCCCACCTTTTGGGCTTGTTGGATGATAAGCTCGTCAGTGTCCTCAGAAGGGTTCTCGGGAGTATTCATGCAAACTCTCAGACAGTTACGCCGACTGTATCATTCACTCTCCTCTTGAGCTACCTGGAGTTCTTTGACATGGGATTCAAGGACACTCACTTTCGTCTTAAGATCCGCAATCTCCTTCTGATGAGAGTCTTTAGTGGATTTTACTTCAGATTCAAGATCACCAACTTGTTTCTTCAGATTCTCAACAATGTTGGATATGATGCGACCAAAGGCTCCTTGAATCTGTGGGTCATTCAAAATATACAAAAAGTCAGCAACCATCTTTGACTTATCAGAAGAGTCGACGATCTGTTGTTTTGGCTCAGGTGAGACCCCGCTGGGAGAACCCTCTTTCCAAAATCGCTCAACCGCCCGGGGTTTAAAAAAGTTGTCAGAAAAAAAGTTGCTGTAACGAGTCAACTATGCCATTAGTGCCTGGAATATACAAGTTCTTTCCCAGCAAGCGAGGTTTGACGTAAGAATATTTGGCCGGGGAGACCCCGTACTGCAACAGTTGCCAGACCAGGATCCCTCTGGAGTGGATCCCAGTGGCAATATATTTAGCCAGCAGGGAAGCCTGAATTCTTCGCAGTGGAGACTCTGCTTGGAAAGCTCTAAAATATAATGAAATAGATTTCTGTTTCACCACATCAGCCACTGAAGGCACCATGAGAGCACTAAGTAAATTTGTGTTGTGCGATCTTTTCCCTAAAGTCCATAAAGTCACAATGTTTCAGAGT
Source organism: Hermodice carunculata (assembly GCA_964020975.1). Lineage (NCBI taxonomy): Eukaryota > Metazoa > Annelida > Polychaeta > Eunicida > Amphinomidae > Hermodice > Hermodice carunculata. Next base: position 23,334,382 of record OZ026613.1, read on the forward strand.
AAAAAAATCACCAAAATTCACGAAAAGCAAATTTAACTGAAATTTTCTTCAATGCACTGAGCATTGTTTGCCGCACCACACTATGTATCTTTTTTATTTTTTAAACATGTAATTACCATTTTGTAGTAGAAAAGCTTTTTGCATGGGGAGTCAGCTATTGAAAAAGTTAATAGAAACTACGCATGTGTGTGTTCTATTGATGGAACAGTCACAACAGAAGGACATGTATACGAGGACTCCATTGATATGCTTATTGGTGGTTTGAAGTAATCTGTGATTGAGGTGAAGCTGTTCTACGTGAAAATTTCTGCAAAACTGAAACTACAAACACAATTACAAACAGGTTTTATTGTAAACTCTCATTCATAGTATGAATGAGTAACCCAAGTAAATGTATTGAGTAGATTACGTAATCCACTAAGGCCCACAGAAGCATGTTTTTGTCATTGGTTCATTTTTGTCACAATGGCAAGTCGGCGTGGTATGGCAACAAGGGTGAAGTATCATTTTGATGAAACCAAGAGACAAGATATAATACTAGTATACAAGTATTTTCAAAGAGAAAATCAAAAGCAGCGTGTGGGAAGGCGCCTTATTGACGAAAATCTTTTTGACAAAACAGCCCAGGCACTTTAGGTTTTACGAACAGCTGTAAAAAGGATTGTTGTAAACTCAACAGTTGAAAACACAGGCACCGTTTCAAGAACCAGAAAGAAAAAAATAGATCGTTTGGATAAAGAAGTAATCAGACAAAATGTTTTTAAGTTTTACAAAGAGAGAGACTTACCAACGCTTACAAAATTAAAAAAAGCTTTGGAACCGGATATTTGTATTTCAACTGTGCATCTGCGGTTTGTCTTGAAGGAACTTGGGTTTTGCTGGCGCAAAACAACCGACAACAGACAAATAGTTACAGAAGGGGCAGATGTCACTGCTGCATATGCAAGATTTTTAAGAGACATTAGAAAATACAGGGATAAAGGTTTCTCAGTAGTGTACACAGATGAAACCTGGGTAAATCAAAATCATTGTCGGGGTTGCACATGGCTGCCAGTTCTTCATAAATGTGTTATGTTTTCCGACAAAGAAGATGGTGTTCTCAATGATGTCACAAAATTACCAAACATACCTTCTGGTAAAGGACAGCGACTGATAATACTGCATGCAGGAAATAAGGATGAGGGTTTCCTTCCTAATTGTGACCTTGTATTTGTGGGGAAACATGATGCTGCAGATTACCACACACAATGAAATGAATACCAAAACTTTTATGGAATGGTTTGAAACTAAACTTATTCCTGCTTTGAAAGTACCCAGTGTTATCGTGCTAGACAGTGCAGTCTACCATAATAAGAGAACAGAGGACAGTATATCTCCCAATATGAGCCATAGGAAGGCTGTCATGCAAGAGTGGCTCCAGTCAAGGAGTACTACATACGAGCCCAAATTTACAAAACCAGAACTATATCAATTAATAAAAAGAAACAAACCTACTCCAGTATATGTCACAGATGTTCTTGCCAAGCAACATGGACATGTTGTACTCCGTACCCCTGTGTGTCAGTGTGAATTTAATGCCATTGAACTCATATGGGCCAAGGTGAAGCATTTTATTGCTGATAGAAATACCACTTTTAAAATCAAAGACGTTAAAGAGCTTGTACCACTTGCCTTTTCAAATGTATCTACAGACGATTGCGCAAAAGCTGTTGAGCATACAGAAAAAATAGAAAATTACTACTGGAAAACTGAAGGACTGAGAGAAGAAATTGATCAGGTCATAATACAACTAGATAGCGACACTTACAGTTGCAGTGATTTCAGTTCAAGTGGAGAAAATAGTGATAGCAGCAGTGAAGATTTAAGCGCATAGTAAAACATTTTCAATTGGTAAGTTTAGAGATGTTCCCTTGTTAGAATAACAGGTTACTGCATTCTAAGGTCATGGCCTGGGTAATAGAACTGCTCCATTCATTGCTGCTATCCCCTACTGCACACACACATGAATTTCTTCTAATATCACTCAATTTAAATGATAACAGGATGAAAACCTGTGGTTCTGACATATTATTACCTATCATATTTTTAATGATTTTTTTTTACTCCGAAACATTGTGACTATATGGACTTTAAGCCCAAATATTGTTTAATAAGTCTCCCCTGAACACTTTTCATTGTTTATATATCGGTCTTATTTAAGTTTAAACAATCAGTCTCATAAGTTAAAATAGGCATACAATTAGAGGACCACAGCTACAGCTGATATTCGGGCCGAAGACCGGGATAGGATAAGCCCATGCTGCTGACATAAATGACTTGGTGTTTTGCTGGACAAATCTCTTCAATGATTTCTGCAATCAATTTATCCCTTCTCGTGATATTCATTTCAGACCGAAAGATAAGCCATGGGTCACATGTGAGATGAAAAAAATAATACTCAGACATAACGATAGGGATCGCGCATGGGAACATTTCATGCGACACAGCAGTAAAATACGTCCCTTTACGCTCTCTGAAACTATTAACATGGAACGACTTTTCACCGTTTATTAGCGCACACGTAACACAACTGTCAATGCCCTCCGTTGCTCAATTAAATCTTATTTTTCCAAAATTCCTACTGAACTCGATTCAAAAGATAATAATCCCCAAAAGTGGTGGAACCTTAGTGAAAGTCTATTTGGCTCCAGGCTTCACCAATCGACTCATCCCCTTCTTGAAAATGATACAGTTTCTTCCAGTAATGTGGACAAATGTGAAATTGTCAATAAGTATTTTGCCAACCAATATAAATTACGTTATGAAGATAATCCTATGACACTTCATGAGTTCTATAGAACTGAGGCTCGTCTAAAATCTTTTCAAGATGATGAGATTAGTGTGAAAAAAGTTTTTACAATCTTTAAGGACTAGCTCCGCAACTGGTCCTGATGGCATCGGAAACATGATTTTGAAGAATACCGCTTCCGGTATCTGTCCTTCCCTCACCAAAATATGTCACATTCTCTGCGCATCTCCTGCTTTTCCAGATTCTTCGAAAAAGTGTAATGTATGTCCAGTGTTCAAAATGAACGACAAGCAAATAAAGAGCAATTACAGACCCATCTCATTGCTCTGCAATGTCTAAAGTTTTATAATGTCTTGTATGAATACTTTCGGCATTATGAACTATTCACCTCTAGAAATTCCGGGTTTCGGTCCAACAACTCAAAAATAAATCAACTTCTCAAAATTATTCATGGCATACATAATGGTTTTGAACTGCAAAAGGAAGCCAGAATAGTTTTCCTTTATATCGGCAAAGCGTTTGACCGTGTCTGGCACGAAGGTCTGCTTTTTAAATTAAGGCTGCTCGGTATCTAGGTCCGCTCCTGAAACTTATCAGTAGCTATGTAACCAATCGTCATCAGTGTGTAACGATCGGGGGCCAAATATCATGTATGCTTCCTATTGAGGCAGGGGTAGCCCAGGGCTCTATCCGGGGGCCTCTGCTGTTCTTAGTTTTCATAAATGATATTACTGTTGGCATCTCTTGTGACATCAAACTGTTCGCCGATGACACCAACATGTTAGAGATCACATTGGACCTTGTCACTTCTGGTAGACATATAAATACTGACCTTGGAAGGATCTTTGTTTGGGGCCAACAGTGGAAAGTTATATTTAATACAACTCAGTTTCCGGCCCTCTTGTATTCAGCTAAACACAACGGACTTGATCATCCACCTTTATTTCTTAAAGAGACTTTAATCCCGGAAGGTTTAAATCATACCCATCTGGGAATTACGCTTTCTCATAATTTGAAATGGAATGCTCACATTACTAGAATCATTGACAAAGCGAGGAAACGCTTAACTTTATTTTTTAGACTTAAATTATCGCATAACACCTTAGCTCGACTTTACGAAGCCATGGTACACTCTATCCTGGAATATGGATGCGTCATATTTGATAATTTCACGATGGACCTGACGAATTCACTTGAATCTGTTCAGTATGTAGCGGCTCGCGTTTGTTTGGGTGGACTTAAACGTACTCCTCGTCATTTACTTCTTAATGAATTAGGTTGGCCAGAAGACGCCAACACTATAAACTGATTCTATTTTACGAAATGGTCAACAGGCCGACCCCCGCTTATCTTTCGGATCTGGTCCCATTTGATGCCGTTCAGCCAACCTTCCATCTTCACAACCGCAGGAGTTTGAGACAAATGAAGTTTACATCCAATCTTTTTGATAATTCTTTCATCCCATCGATTATTAAACTCTGGAACGACCTTCCGGACGATATAAGGCAATCTGCTTCACTCGCTCAATTCAAATGTCAACTTAAAAGTACTCTTTTGTCCGTTGAGCCTGTCCCAGGTCGCTATTTGCACGGCAAACGATTTCCCAATATTATACATACACAACTACGTCTGGATTGTTGTCGTCTTAATTTCCATCTTCATAGATTAAATATTCTTCCGTCTGCTGCATGTAATTGCACATATCATATTGAGAGTACATACCGTTTCTTCCTCGAATGTCCCGTCTTTTTATACCATAGAGTATCCTTATTGAGAACAGTATGGAATATTTTGGCACCAAGAGTCAATCCAAACCTAGTTGTTCTCTTAGCAGGTGATATAGTGCTTATTTATCTGATACATGGTAATGACAATCTTTCGTCAAGCGACAACTTAGATATTTTGATGCTGTCCAAAACTTTATTATAGATATAAGGTGGTTTATGTCTTGAGTTGGTACCGGATGAATATCATGCTAGTATACTGACCAACTTATTTGTCCTCAGATATTGTTTTGTGCTGTGTGTTTTGTCATGTACACATGAATGTTTCTCTCTCTGTGTCTGAAGAGCCATTCACTTAGTATTGTTGTAAAACTAATATTTTTAAATTAAATGTAAATAAATAAATAAATAAATAAATAAATGTAAATAAACAAATAAATAAATAAATAAGTAAGTAAATAAATAAATAGATAAATAAATAAATAAATAAATAAATAAATAAATAAATAAATAAATAAATAAATTGATTAATTATAGCTCAGTTTGGTGTGACACCATTGAAACAGACCTAACAGGCCATGTTTTCTCCCTGTAATTTCAGTATGAGGTATTTCAGTCATTCAATGTGATTACATATCACCTCCCCCAGTCCCCTCCAAATGTGAGAGCTCTGAGTTGAATTATATTTTTTTTTCTCTTCGCGACTACAAACTAAAAACAATGTGGAAAAATTAAGAATATTTCAAAAATGATTTTCTATTCAAAGAGGAACCCCCAAACTGTTCACAAATGTTCATATTGGTACTTGAATTTACCATATTAATGATAGAATGTTTATTTTGACACAGTCTCCAATTAAAACTAAAATTTCATTTAAAACAAGAACTTTCAAGTTTTCAGGTAGTTTTTAGATCGGAGAACTTCTCGAGTATTCAACTCAAAGGTGTACGTACTACATTCTCTTGGGGAGTGTGTACACTGTGCACACTCTCCAAGAGTGCTTTACGAGAAACTTCATGTTGGCTCTGTATGCCTCACGCACCATATTCAACATTTGAATGAACGTAATATGTAATGTTTGTATTTCAACCACCGAGAAATATTTCCTCAGGCCTATTAAATTTGAGCTATGCTTGGCATTAGGTGGGGATGCCATAATCATGTTCACCTCTGTGGCGCTGGAAGCCCAGTGAATGAGCTGCGTTCGCGCGTTCGTTTTCCCAGTTTGCAAAGAACAAAGCTAACACATAAGTACAAAAGTAGAAATGGTGCTATGTGCCTGGATTGCCGTAATGGATTAAAAGTGCGCATAATTAGAAATGTTGTGACGTATCTGACATTATTAGGATATAAAGTTGCGGGTATCCGGGTACAAGTCAATTACCAGGGTACTCGAAGATGATGACTTTTGCGTGCACCCGGGTACCCAGTCATTGCACTAGTGTACAGTCAAATGAAATAATTGCAGCATCCAGCTCATATTGCAATTACAGCGGGTAATAGCTGCACCAATGAAGTCCAATTATTGGGGGTCTTATCCCTACCGCCGCTCGTGGTCAGTGCACGGATGGCGGGTTTGGTCTTCAGCCCCCTGCCTCTTCATCCCGTTTCTGGGGATAGTATTTTATTGTATTTATTCCTATCTGTATACTTTATGTAGTTAACTTGTAGACCTTTCTGTACACTTTACTTAGTTAGCGTGTCATTATTTTGTAGTCATTTTCTCACTGAGTTTCATTTCACTTTCCAACCTGAGTTTTGTAACGCTATTTTGTGTGTTTTCTCTGCTGTTCACATTTATGCTTATTTCGATGTGTTTATTTGTACTTTTATTTCCTCATCCCTGGGTTTCGATAAAATATTATAATGTACGTGGGTATCGTTGATGAAGGTGCCAGTTTTTTCCCCGCCTGTCTTTGGTGTAAAGGACCACTGGGGTAATCCATCGCGGCGCGGACTTCGAAGTTTGAAGGGACATCTGACGATTCCCGCTCCTCTAGAACATTTAAAGTCTCCCTTCATTAGAACGCAAAACAAGCAAGATAACTATAAAGTAAACCACTAAGGCTATGATACGTTAGTATGTTGGCATCTTTTCCCTGCCCACTAACATGCTTTCGGCATGCTGCCTTATTTCGCATTGCCGCCCTGATACCACTCTCCTTTTGCCTTGGGCCGTTGCTACCTGCAGCCACGTGACAGGCTAATAAGTATGATTGACGGATGGCATTGTTCCGTTTGGCTGAAAACCAAAAGAATGACACATGGACGTTGGATGTCCACATGCCTGTGTGGTTTTGGGCGTTTTTCTCATATTTCTACTTTAGTTAAAAGCTTGAAATTTTTACAACTAATAGAAAGGACATTTATCTTGTGAAAATCGTTATAATCTCAAAATCGGCCATGCAAAGATTTTTGGTGTCTTACCTGTCCTCAAAGGCTCCCTTCATTAGAACGCAAACCAAGTAAGATAACTATAAAGTAAACCACTAAGGCTATGATATGTTAGCATGTTTGCATCTTTTCCCTGTCCACAAACATACTTTCGGCATGCTGCCTTATTTAGCATTGCCGCCCTGATACCACTCTCCTTTTGCCATGGGCTGTTGCTACCTGCAGCCACGTGACAGGCTGTTAAGTATGATTGACGGGTGGCATTGTTCCGTTTGGCGGCTGAAAACCAAAAGAATGACACATGGACGTTCGGATGTCCACATGCCTGTGTGGTTTTTGGCGTTTTTCTCATATTTCTACTTTAGTTAAAAGCTCGAAATTTGACAACTAACAGAAAGGACATTCATTTTGTAAAAACCGTTAAAGTTTCAAAATCGGCCATGCAAAGGTTTTGGGCGTCTTAACTGTCCTTAACCCTAGTAATACATATTGCACACTATTCCCAGTCAACATTATTGGTGTATTACAGTGGGTGTTATAGAACCGTTTCAGATGAAGCCATTGTTGAACCTTTTATGCTTCGGATATGTGTGGTATGTCTGGAAAATGTATTATTTACACAATATCTAGCATTCGCTTTTCTATTTCTCCTACAGAGACACCTCCTCCACGCTTTAATATTGATTGCTTCCATCATGCAAGTTATGACCATTATATCTTGTGTGACATTATATCTAGTTCAATAATTGTATGATGTATCGTGTTACCGTACACCTTCAACGCATTTTACTTTCACAACTCGCGATCTTTGCCTCAGCCAACCTTGGTTGTCCCAGTGCATACCCGACGAGTACATCTGCGAATTTACCAGACGTTTACATGGAATGCCGAGGTTATGTTCATATCTCTTTGTCAAATATGTATATAAATTTCTTGCTTGACTTATTTTTGTTTACACAGTCCGTCCTACCGAGAGCTTACCTTATTGTGAGTTGGGATCTAGTCCCGCGTTGCTACATGTACTTTATGTACCTTATGATCTTTTGTGTAGGAGCGTGGACTACATTTATTCCTGTTGGAATATTCATTGTTATAAATGTTTTCAATTTTTATCATTTGATGGTATATCATGCTTGGTTGTCTGCAGGTACACTTGCTACACATGTCCTTATCTACAGTAAATTTTAGTGTATTCTCACTTTGTAAAAATCTGGCATGTTTCCTTTAACCCTTGTGGTTAAAACATATTTTCATCATACATTACTTGATTAGTGTCTTTATGCGAACTCTAAGGGTGTTTCTTTTCTGTCTGTCTTCCTTTTTTCTTCTTCTTCTTCTTCTTTTTTTTTTTTTTGCAATTAAATTCCTGTTTCTCCCGACGTGTATGTATGTCACCTGTGCACTGCTACTCCCGACTGCGATTTAAGTTTAGGTAGAGCCAATCTTCAGATTTGTTTCCTGCACACGGTATTTTATGTATGGGTTGCCTGTAATTATTTTAAAGTATCCTACCACGTTTGTTATCAAAGACTTCTTGTAGTTTTTATTTATAATTCTATTTGGTATTGCAAACATTTTAATGTTTATGTCTTTTTATTAGGTATTCGTCCTCTCTTGATCTTACTGACCGGAGACGTTATCTCAACCCTGGGCCCTCCGATAACCTTTGTAATACATCCCTTTGTCATATAAATGTCCGTAGTCTAAACATTGACAAAATGAGACATATTCGAGCGGACATTGCCGAAAATTATGACCTTATAGCTCTCTCTGAGACTTTCTTATCCCATAATACACAAGAATTTGATCTCAAATTACCCGGTTTCTACAACATAATGCGTGAGGACCGCCTGAATGGCACAGGCGGGGTTTCGGTCTTTTCGTTTCACAACATTTTGTAGCCATTGGGCGCAAAGATCTAGAAAGTACCGATCTTGAGCTACTTTGGGCTGAAATTACATTATTGAACAACAAATTTTTGATAGGAGTTGTGCACAGGCCTTCTGACTCCGCCGTATCTCTTCGGGACAAGCTACAAGCCAGTCTCGACCAGGCAAAAACTATTGGTATTCAAAATATTATTTTAACTGGAGACCTTAATGCCAACTTTTCTACAGCACCAGGCAAAAAGCTTGACCACTTCTGTCAAACTAACTTTCTCGTCCCTCACATTCATGAACCAACTCGTATTACTGACAACACTTCATGCTGCATGGATTAAATAATCTGAAACTTTCCCAACTATATTGTCGAACCATGTGTTTTACCGCCGATCGCTAACTGTGATCATAGCGTGGTTAGTGCCAATATTTTATTTCGGGAAAAAATTGAGCCTGCTTACAAAAAAATAATATGGGAGTACGGTAAGGCCAACTTTGAATGTTTTCCTAATTATCTTAGTCAAATCGAGTGGGCAACTTTGTCCCCTCAAACGATGTGAATGAGTTTTGTCTCTTATGGACTGAGGGCTTTCTGCAAGCTGCTAAAGTTAGCATACCTAATAAAGAACTAACTATTCACCCAGACGACCTACCATGGTACACGTCATCCTTGTGCTGTGAAAAGCGCCATGTCATTCGCCCCTATTCAAAAGCTAAAATTGGTAACAATGGATAGCGGAGCCATGAACTTTGGTGGGCTAATTATAATAGGCTCTGCAATGTGTATCAGGAACATATCCGCCAAGCCGAAGAGTGTCACAATAACAAATTAAGCAGTTCTCTTAAAAATCCCAACAAGAAACACAGAGCGTGGTGGAGAACCGTCAAATATTTTCCGAACAGAAATCATCACCAGGGTATACCCTCGATTCTATGTGATGGCAAGCATGTTACTCACAATACATCAAAAGCAGAAATATGCCACTGATTTTTCTTAAGGCAGAGTAATTTAGTCACATCCACTGTTAAAAATCCATTGCCGCCTGACCACCCTGTAAATACTCTCGACAATCTAAATATTTCTGAAAATGAAATGTTGGACATCCTCAAAAGTCTTGACACTACCAAAGCCAATGGTCCTGGCGGCATAAGCACATTACTCTTGAAAGAAGCTACACCCATAATCTGCAGACAACTTACAAAATTATTTAACTTGTCTTCAGAACAAAAACAATTCTCGTCCATCCGGAAAGAAGGCAATGTAACACTTTTATATAAAAAGGCGACGAGAATCAATGTAATGGCTATCGTCCCATGTCTCTGTTAAGTTTTACGGGAAAAGTGATGGAAAAGGTTGTATTTAAACACGTGTTCAACTTTTTTCAGGACAATTCTATAATATCTGCTAAGCAGTCAGGATTCATACCTGGCGACTCCACGATTATCCAGTTACTTTTTCTATATCATGAAGTGTGCTTAGCCTTGGGTCAGCTTAAAGAAGTTAGAGTTGTTTTCTTCGATATTAGCAAGACATTTAACAAAGCCTGGCATAAAGGCCTCCCACACAAATTGGAAGAGATTGGTATCACTGATAACATTTTGACTTGGTTCGAAGATTACCTTTATAATCGGAGGCAGCGCGTCGTTCTCCATGCGCAAACTTTCAGTTGGGGAATTATTATTATGCTGGCGTGCCCCAAGGATAGATACTCGGTACTTTGCTTTTCCTTATCTGTATCAACGATATTGTAAACGTCTTTAATTCAGAAATTACGCTTTTTGCCGATGGCACGTCACTTTATATTACCTTCGAAAACCCAGCTGGCGCTGCTGCTGTTATAAATGGCGATCTACCATCTTTAGATGAATGGTCAAGGGAATGGCTCGTTTCTTTCAATGCTCTCAAAACCGACACCATGCTTATTTCTCTTAAAAGGAATCTTTCTGATCAACCTCCTTAAATTTTTCTAGGACATCACCGTGAGAATGTGTCCTATCATAAGCATCTAGGTCTAGTTTTAAAATCAAATTTAAAGTGGAACGAGCATATCAAAACGATTGCGATTAAAGTTGCCAAACAATTAAACATCATGAAAACCTTACAATAACGACTCGATCGAGATACCTTAGAAAAGATTTACACTTCTTTTACACGGCCTATTTTGGAATATCGTACCGTAGTCTGGGACGGCTGTACACAGGCAGATGAGAAACGTTTAGAAGATTTACAACTGACTGCGGCATGTATTGTGACGGAAGCAATGAAAACAACTCTTTGTGAAAAATTGTACGAAGAAACTGGTGGGGATATATTATCAAAACGAAGATCTGAACAAATAATGATGTATAAAATAGTTCATAGATTATCTCCATCGGGCTCTTCCAAATGTATTAACACTTGAGGGCGACCTTCGCCCTAACACCAGGACACGATTGGCCCAACATCGACGCCGTGATTTACCCTCCTGAAACTGCAGAACGATTTTATTTCAGAAATCATTCTTCCCTTCTGTTATTACTCTATGGAACCTTCTCCCTTCCGAAATTCGTAATCTCCTAACCCTTTCGCAGTTCAAACAACAACTTTCTAATCCCAGACCACGTCCCGTCAAATTCCCAGAACTTCTTTATGTAGATAAGAGATATTTATCAGTTTCACACTCATGATTGGGTTTGGGCCGCAACCAGATTAATGACCATCTCTCTAGGATAGGCGTGATAAATTCTGCTGCCTGCTTATGTAGCGCCACCGTTGAAAGTGCTTGGCACTACTTTCATACGTGTCCAAGATAAACTGTTGCCCGAGATATATTGCATACTACTGTTATCGCTTTGGCACCTTTTCCAGTTAACCCGATCTTTTTGGCAGGGATTCCTGTTGTCTCGAGGACAATATTACTATATTTTTATCTGTACAAGAATTTATGGAAAAAAAGTAAACGGTTCCTGGGTGAAATGGTCACGAAGTTCACCTAATAAATGGGTCTGTTTGATTGTTTGCCCCTCGTGTCCCGACAAGCCCTCCCAGCCGCGACGGGAACGCGTGTTATATTTTCCCCTCCCGCTTTCCCTGGTATCTGGACGCGAGAGACGGCCAAACGGACAGCCGTACCCTATATGAACGAGCTCCCTTATCTGTCTTTGTTTTGTGGTGTCCTATCTTTTCTTCGTTTCTCCCTGTCTCGCCGCTCACCTAGTACCTTCTGATTTCGGTGAGCGAAGGTACACTGCAGTTGTCCTGTAAAGTTTGTCCTGCGATCTTGTCTTCTCTCTACAAGAGGGATTAGTATCTTTCCAATAGTATTCCTCGGAAATAAAATATGTTTAAACCGAGTGGACGAAGTGAGCAAAGCGTATAGCAGGCTTATTCGATCATGTAGGAATTTATTTGGAAAGGGTGACACGTTAGACGGTAAATGACTATGTTAATGTACACCCATATTACATGTATTTGGGCTGGAAGATAGCTTGACTATATCGCAGTCACGATGTGAGAGGGTTGGCTTATTTATTTTTTTTCTCCTTCCAAGCCTGTCACATTGCTTCATCTGTATTTTTCTCTTTACATACATTATATACATTTCTATTTCAAAATTTACACACAAAAAAGTAAAACACGGGAATATTCGAGGGTGCAGCCAGTAATTCAGGGTTGTTATGACCAGAGCAGGCTGGCTTAACTGTCTATAAAGATTCATGTTTCAACATATGGCACCAGCATTATATATCCTGGCAAGAAAGAAGATCAAGCGCCATACATTTGTCTATCCCATATATGAATGCAAAGGTGCTTGGCAGTGTTCGTATTTGGACAGGGCTATTTTGACATTTCAAATTGTCAAGTACCCTTTAAACATCAATGAGTCCGCATTTGGAGATTGCCGTAATTGTCACGTCTCCGCACTAGTCAGCAAGGTCAGCAATCTTTTCGATTTCAATGAGGCTCTTTTGTTCAGTCCACAACAGTACTGTTGTTTCACTGCTTAATTTGTTGTATGAATCTGATATCCATGTAAATCCATCGCCAGTCTGTTTCATATAATATGCCTATTAATTGGTGCTTTGTATATCTTTGCTTTTATCGACCGTTTGCGAGTTACATAATATTGGTGGTGATCACAACATACGCCAAACCACGTGACGACGAAATGTGTTGGTTTTTACATTGCGGCTTATGTTTGCTCAAATGCTTTGGCGCAAAACGCGTAGCAGGGATAAACAACGGATATCAGGAGAAAGTAAGTACAAATTCACCAAGGATAACGTCAGTTCGATATTTTACGAATTTTCCTCTCAGAAGATCAACTCCAAATTTTATTAATGCTTCCGGATGACGCAAGTGTCACTGAATATTCAGTAGAATTGGAATCGCTGGTTACTGTTACAGTTAACAACCATGTATTCACTTATAATTACATGTGTATCGACGGGCATGACCACTTAAAGCCTCGCTACTTCAATTTATAGTTGGGACGGATAATAAATCAATGTTCACTGCTGGCAGGGTATGCATGAGTCGATGTATGAGGTCGAATCACGTTGGTTACGGGTCAGTTTGTATTTTCGCAAGTGACCATGACGAAAGTGAATTGCCTTGTCACAAAAGGTTGCCAGAAAGCAAGGTGCAAAATATGAATGGGAGATAAATTACTTTGTTTACAAGCAGGAAGAGTGTAGCAAGTACTCAGACTTATATTTAGAGAGAGACACACACAATTTTTTAAAATTAAAAATAATTATTTTACATGGATTGCCTATTAATAAATAGAACTTTACACACATCTAATCTGGAGGCGTTTCACGACAAGCATGACGCACTGGACGTACGATCTCTGAATTGGCATGTGGTTTGACGTAATTATTCGGTACAATTGAATCAAAGACAAATATGGAATGTTGATAGCTGAGAAATCCTGAAAAATATCAATATAATACACTAGAAGGGGCTCAAAATTCAAAGCGTCTCGTTTTCATGATCTAGGTCTGCACAGCCTCTAATATTTGGTGATTAACATCAACTCTGAGTTATCGACAGACAGACAGAAATATCCGTCCATCCATATACGGAGGAACACAGGGGCTCTTGGAGCCAGAGGCGCTCCAACAAGCGCACTGACACACACACACACACACCTGAACAAGGGGTATATATAAAAGATACCATATATATATATATATATATATACCCTTGTTTAGGTGCTCGTCGGAGCGCCCTCTGACTGCCAGTGCCTGTGCGTAGGAAGGCAGGTAGGTGCATTATACAGACAAACAGAGAGGCAGGTACATGTAGGTTGAAATGTATTTTATTGAACCTTGCATCAGAGGGGACATATTTATATATGTATGCTTACACAGATGTCTTGTTTTTTCCAGGATTTTTGTCTTTATTTTTATGTCTGTGTGCTAATGCAGTCATGTTGTTTTTCTTTCTTTTTTCTTTGTTTCTTCTTCGCAGCCAATCTTGTTAACAGTTTTTCTCAAACACCAATAAATACCACACTCAGCACAATACTTGACATAGCGGTGAAAGAATGCATTTGGTTTGAGATAGGCAACACATTCAAAATTATGCAAATTGTGGGCTATAAAAAATGTAGATCTTCCATATCCTCAAAATTATTGCCAGATGCGCCATTTCAATTTCACTGCACAGATTTGTTCAAAAGGTTCACCCAATAAACCACAAACAAAAGTTGCAGAATATCAACTTATGCTTATTAGGTACAATTGTACAATTTGTGCGCTAACTTTCATTGGCAGAAGTGATATTTCCACTTTATTTCATAGGTTTGTGTCGTACGTGCATAATAAGGAATCACAAACAAAAGCTGTATAATTTGAATTTACTAATAAGAGGCGTTTGAAAAGTTTAAAGGCTTAATATCTTGAAAACTATTCTATATAAACTATAGCAGGAAATGTCATCCCAACTTTAATACCTATAGGTTTGTGTTGTAACCACTTCCAATAAGCCACGAACAAAAGTTTATAATACCACAATTTGAACAATTTAAATGTTGTATATCATCAAGAAATATGTCAGGGTAGGGGTGTCATGCTAATTTTCCTATTCATAAGTTTATACTGTAGGCACGTCTAATTAGCTGCAAACAGACACAGAATTTCAATTTATGCCAATAAAGCACACTTCGGCAATTTAAATGTTGAATATTTTCAAAACTTTTTGTGACTAGAGAAGCCATTGCAAGGCACGTCCAACGAACAGTGAAGAAAAAGTTGTAGGATTGCTAATCTGTTTACGTGTTGAATGTTTTCATAATTATTACATATAAAGTTGTAGTTCCATCTTCAATTATTCCCCTGCAAAATCATTTTTTTTATTTGAAGTTAGATTCTGTACAGCATTTAACACTTAAAAGACCTCTGGTTTCATTGTCACGTTTCTTATTATTTGAAGCAGGTGTGGTCTGTGGACATGATGTCAGTGTTGCGGGGTTTTAGTTTAGAACGTGGTCTACATATTGCATTTCAAAAAGCGATCGACAAACAGATAAAGTTTGTATGAATACCCTTGTTTTCCCTTCCAGTTTCTCTCTGGCGTGGATCTGAAAACACTTCTTACATTAAATTTTGTCAAACTAGAAAAGAGGAATTTATTTGTGCTGAATACAGTACAGGTGTGTCTTTACTAAGAAGAAGAAGAAATTAAACGTCCTAGATATTTCATCAGTAGACGAATGCCAGTCAATTTTTCAAGACGCTTAATTGAGATCACGTAAAGACTTCATGCTAACATGTAAATGTTAATTTCCATTTAGGTGGAATCAGGGGCATAACTCATGATGAATGATGCAACAGCGTCTACCATGCAGCCACCCGTCGATCAAGCTCCACCGCCCCTAGCACCTCCTCTCACATTTGTGGACTTTGTACCGCAGCCTTTAAGTCAAGGTGGTTTTTTGTCAATGCCGACCTATGAGACATTTAGGTAAACATTTATTTAACACAATATCTCTTTAATGTGGATTTTCCGTACAACAAAATGAGCACAACAGTTCACACAACTTCAGGGCCCAGAATTCCTCCTCTGACCCTGACGTAGTGAAGATGAACGAACCACCGATAAATCGCAAGATACATCAAACTCACTTTCTTTTCTCGCAAGTTGAGAGCAAGTTGTCCCCAATTAATGTTTTACATAAAACTCACTCTTTTGTAAGTTTAGAGGAAGTTGTCCCCCAATTAATCGATGGTTATTGTCACGCATAGCGGCAGAGATACGTTTGAATTGTACAAACTGTCTGAATCCGTCCAAGTCTGAAGCCGGTGAACAGGTCACGCAAAGACACTGGTGTGGATTCTGGACACATTTGCCTATCAGTCGAAATGCTGAGACATGAATGAGATTGATTGGCTACGAGCAAGCCTCGAATCCAGGCTAAGCCTTAGGCTGTGACGTCACCAAGATACACAAAATCCAACATGGCGGCCATGATATTAACTGGTATCACTTACAAATAAGAAATTTTTAAAAAGTGGTACAAAAGATGTGTTATGATCTCTTGCCTTTATATGTCCTCTTTCCACAGATATAATCCACATTTTTATGTAAAACATTAATTGGGGACGTTTCTCATTTGAGCTAGGCGACTGGTGCCAAAGGTTGCAAGTTCGAGTCCCGCTCGTTCCGAACATAAAATACATTATGGTATTATTCCAGTCTAATAATAAGGCCATGGTAATCCAATATGTTCATTTCATTTCTGATCTGTCAGCCATTGCTGACCCAAATATCCAGAAGTCATGTACATGTAATGTGATCAAATTTTGTACAAGCAATGCGATGACAAACTACTTTGCCATCTACTGCAAAAATATTTACCTGATGCAAGCAGTAAGATGTAGGTCCAAATTAGAAAAAAATAATCTTTTGACCTGACTTTGACTTTCAACCTCTAAAATCCGCCATTTTGCAAAAAAATCCACGTTTTCTACAAAGCTCCACTTTTGTATCATAGGGTCTATTCCCGGCAATTTTCACCTAGAATGCACTGCCAAAGCACACAGATCCATAATCCAATGGGGGTGGTGGGATAGTAACAACCCTGTGTTCACCTTTCAGCCAAAAAGGAAGGAACCCCCAAATTACATATTTTGGGGTTAGGGCCCTTTGAATTTTGATCAAATCTGTACAATTTGCCTTAGAATGCTCAAATATTTTTTTTTCACAACTTAAAATATCAGTAAGTATGAAACTTAGCCTAATCTGTGTTATTACAGAAAAGGTTTTATTTTATCAGTTGTTCTAAACCCCCATTACTTCTGATAAAATGGACTGTTCCGTTATTCAAATTGGACCACTTGTATCTTGAAAATTTAACCCAACCCAGCCCAAATTTATACCCTCTTGAAAAGCATGAACACTTGTTGGTCAAGTCACAGCGTGAAAGGGTCATGGATCTGTTTTAAATTAGAATGCCAGAGCAGTATCTGGTTGGTGGGTGTTCCAAACAGGCATCTGTCGTATCTTCGTAGGGGTATTGGGTGACAGGATGCTCGTAAAATGACCATTAATCGTAACCCAATAAATGCACTGACTGTTTTATAAGTGGTAAATCACTTATCACATCCCTTCCATGTGAACCGAAGCTGAGAGATGAATAAAGAGGGGGGGGGGGTCATTTTGCCTGGTAAAATAGGGCACAAGGGCTCTTTGATTGGCTGTTCACGCAAGATGGCTGCCATTCCTATAATAACAAGAAACAAGCATTCACCTTTGCTGGATGCTGAGCCAGTATTTCATCCAGTTTTGCATCATTCTACAGAGAATGATGGAACAGCATACAATACATTTTGAATTAGTACAGAAATCATGAAACCAGGATTTGGCAGGGACATAGGAAATAAAATCATTCTCTATTTTGGCATTGTTTATCTCTAAATTCAGTGGTAAGCACATCAGAAACTGTTTTTCAACGTTCTAACTACATACTAAACATAATATGTTTGGGTAAATATACATCCATTTTGAGATGATAACACCTCAGCACTCCCAAATAGCAGGGACTTAGATGTGCCCATGCGTCTTTGTTTACATAGGCACTGCCCAGCTATGCAACTGAGAACGAGGCTGCTCATTTGACCTCAGGTCTCGCATCTCATTAAACCCAGGTCAGCATCTCGACTGTATGATCTGAGGTATTCAAACTCTGTTAGCGTGTCCTTGATTACGTTATCAAATAATTGGCCTTAAACGAGTTTATATTCACATTGATTGAAGACACATTCAAGACTTTACTCCATAAAGCTTTTCCGTTGAATGGTCAGTATAGTACACACGTTCATCGGTGTTTTAAAACCGAGTCTCCCTTAACAACCTTATGCTCCCATTTACTTGCAAAATATATTATTCCTGGACAGAGAAATAAAGACTCTGTTGTTGACAGTCTTAAAACTAAGCTATTTCCCTGTTAATGCTGCTCTTTTCGATTCCCGCTTCCAAATCCCTCATTATGTGCCTGTTAATGGCACTGTTGACTCGCTCAGATATCTTGTGCACCATGAAAATTTTTATAAAGCCATGGAATATCATATTTCACTTGCATGCCAAAATATAAATGAAACCTATTATTGCTGAATCAGTGAAATTAGTACTTGTTAATTCTGTGATAAGAAAATATATATAACATGTTTAAGATCAGAACACAGATACATGTATATAATCATGCTTCTATAGGTAAGACTTAGTGATATAATTTGTATTTTATTTATCAATGACTCACACGGCTAGGGATCACTTATGGGTGTTTGTCATTCTTGATGGGTTATCATTCTTACTTTGCTTAAAATCTTTAACAATGAAACCTCTCCCGTAAGACCATCCCTAGGAATGACCAAATTCAGGTCTGTCAACACAGGCGTTCTCTCATGGGAGGTATAAATAACAAGCAACGTACGAAGCGAAGTATGTTGAAAATGTTCTCTTTCAAGGGAGGTGGTCTCTCAAGGCAGGGGCCAATGTATTTGTGGGTGGGTGGGGTGGGGTAATGCTTGGTTTTATTAAGTTACAGTGTAATCAAGGGAAGCTATGACAACTACACTTACAGATATGCAGACATGCAGAGACTTTTTGTGGCTTTTGTAAGGTGATTTGCCTGACAACAGCATTTTCGCTTGTTCTTCTCTGTTGGTGCGTGGTGAATTATGTCATGATGCTTTGTACCCAGCAATATAAAGGTTTCTCAAGTAAATTAATAACACTCACAGAAATTCCATCAAGCCCCGTCAGCATGATGGCATCTGTTTACCAGTATACATGACACTGAGAGACAGTTGACTATGTTAGCCAATCAGATTGCCAGATTTGGATCATGTGACCCTCCCCCTTCAACTTTTGTATCACATACTTTATTGCCAATTTGCCAATCTGGGCTGCAAACCAAGGATTTCTTTGCTTGTATAGCTGTCTTATAAGGGTCTGAGTTGAAGATAGATAGTTTTGACGATTACAGGTACTAAACAGGTGAAGCTAGATTACAGCAAAAAGGTTGGGTCCCAAGGGTAAGGTTAAATCTGACCCATGGAAGCCTGTCTGCAGCGTGATTTTCATTCAGGCTGGAAACATGACAGTGAGTGGGGAGTCAGTTACACATCTGGATGTAATAACTGACCACAAATATGCACCATTTGGCCATGAGACCCAGGTGGATAGACCTGGAAGAAGATGAACGTGGGAGAGTTTAATTTCCAGATTTTCTGATAGGGAAGGGGTAGGTTTCATTCAAATTTCTTTAATTGGACTTAGCACACACAACACAGATGACTCTTATGTATACGTTAGATGTGTTTGTAGCCCATGTTTTAAAATGTTTCTGAGCCATTTATTTTCAGTCTTCATATGAGTTTAGCTAATTTTCGGTGATGGGGCCTGTCCCATGTTGAAATGAGGGTGGTGTCGAGTTTCTTGTTGCATCCATGCAGGGGTGGGCCACATTGGCCTTTAATCTCAATTTTATGACAGTAGACTTGTCCTCGAGCACAGGGTGTATGTCCCCCCAAAATGACCACCCCTCTTCAGAACTATGGGGAAATGAGGTCATCTCAAACTCCCTTGTCCATCAAGCTGACAAGTGGGCTGACTCCAAAGGGGATATTATTTATGGGCACAGTAGATATCTAGGTCTCCAAATATGTAACGGATCAGGATTTCAAGGAAAGACTCCAGCAGGTTAAGCTAACTTGAAAGTAGGACACAGTGGAATTTTCCGGGGGTACTTCCTGAAAGTGAATGTTTCACATTCAGCTGCCTCTCATTGGGCCCATGGACTGAATCTATGGATATTTTATGGATATCCACAATTTATGCTTTCATTTGATAAATTACGGATTATATACAAACATAAAAGACTGGCGCATGAAAGATGCATAGGTTGTCTTTGTGTCCGTCATATTGGATTTTTCTGGCTGCTGATTGGCTGGCTCAGTATGGATTCACATTCATACCGAGACTGTTCACAGTAAGTGTAGACTAGTTATGAGGATGTGTGTGCCACTCCCACCCACCTGTAACGCGCCATAGACTATCCGGATTAGTGGACAGCACACGGAGCCCTCTCTGCGGATAGTTAATATTTATAGGGTATTCCATGTGCTTTAGTTTATTGCATTTGATTTATTTGACTGGTGTACCTGTGGCATTAGTGTGCTATTTGTATGATTTGTATTCATTTTGATGTACATGTATCATGCATTTTGTATTTTAAATTACCCCAGCAATGATCAAGGTTCAATAAAAGTAATAATAATAATAATAATAATGATAATAATAATAATAATAATAATAATAATGATAATAATAATAATAATAATAATAATAATAATAATAATAATAATAATAATAATAATAATAATAATAATAATGATGATGATAATAATAATAATGTTATTATCATCATCATCATCATCATCATCATTATATTATTATTATCATCATCATCATCATCATCATTATTATTATTATTATCATTATTATTATCATTATTATTATTATTATTATTATTATTATTATTATTATTATTATTATTATTATTATTATTATTATTATGAAGTAGTAGAAGTGTGACCTTGTCTGTTAACGTGTTTGCCGGTATTCAACTTAAGCTGCCTATGAGGACATTATAATAAACAATTATTTCGGACGTATACTAAATAAATTTTCTCAGTCAGTTTAATTGTGTAATTATGCCCTGTACTTTTGGAGTGTGTCTCTATTATATCTTTTAATGAGGTAATTAAAGTTCTGCGGCAAATTTCATCACATTATAAAACTTTTATTATTATTATTATTATTATTATTATTATTATTATTATTATTATTATTATTATTATTATTATTATTATTATTATTATGAAGTAGTAGAAGTGTGACCTTGTCTGTTAACGTCTTTGCCGGTATTCAACTTAAGCTGCCTATGAGGACATTATAATAAACAATTATTTCGGACGTATACTAGATAAATTTTCTCAGTCAGTTTAATTGTGTAATTATGCTCTGTATTTTTGGAGTGTGTCTCTATTATATCTTTTAATGAGGTAATTAAAGTTCTGCTGCAAATTTCATCACATTGTAAAACTTAATACTATCGTTATTCTTATATCAGAATGTACTGGTGTAGGGTGATTGGTTCAATCAAATTGCTTCTGACACGACCCTTTTTACAAATGCTATATAGTAATAAAAATTATCATCAAGAAAATGAAAGTTCACAAGAGTCAGGAAGATAACGATACACAATAAAAATGTCAATGAAATATATAAACTCACAGTTGCTCATATAAACCCAAGAAACACATTTTAATTGAATGTGTAATAATACTACTTATATTCTTATTGAAAGCGCGCTGGTACAACGTGCTAACGCTTGGCTGCAGCAAAATCCGGCGGCCAAAGTCATACAGTGTGAAAGCATTGAGGTCAAAGTGGCTTATGGTAACTCTGCGGACTCAACCGCATCAGTGTATATTGAATACGGTAAACGGTCGAACTGTTTTCTTCGGGCATTAAGGTAAGAGATTTCGTTTCAAATATGTGTTTCGATTCAAACAGCTACTTCTGATTTAAATCCCGCAGGCTCTCGTAATAGGTAGACGTGTATTGATCGCACAAAGGAATGGCCGCCAAAATATCATGCTTGTTTACATTTGTATTTATTCCATGCGTAAAGCATGCTCAGAGAAATTATGTTCTTGAGGATTTTCAGCAGAAGCAATACAATATGAACCTTTATTGGTTCCCTGGTAGCCTCGCTAAGTCCCTGAAGACCCAGAGTATCATTTTCTACAAGGTTAACTTGATACTTTTTAATCCTTTTTTTTTTTCGAGGACACCGATTCTTCAGCAGAACCCCAACAATATGGTTCTTTTGAGAGCCTACGTTGTTTTGTGTTTGTTCAAGGCGAAGGCGATTATTGGCTTCGCCGAGGCTCTTTTTGTTCTAAGGGTGCAAGATTTTATTGATAAAACACAAAATTCAGTACACCTTAATTACCGATATAAATATGTCTGATTTCTCTTTGAGATTTTTAAAGATTTATACGTTTTTTATATGCCGGGTCATAGCATGAAGTTTGCTGCAACAAGACTTATATGATCTAAATATCTTCATGATTCAGCTAATTTAACTTGGGGACATCGACATAAAAAGTATTCAAAACATATTGGGCACCCTCTGCTTTACCTTGCTACGACGAAATATACAAACATCAGTTCCTAATTTTGGTCGTGAATGAATGTATGTTGCAACTCTTTCAGCGGAGGAAGGAGCCCCACCCAGCATGCAAGGTCCACGGATATTAATCTTATTTTTACTGACAGTTGTCCACGCTGTCTCCGGATATTTATTTTGAAAAAAGATTCAGGGGCTCTTGCCTTTATGACCAGGCATTTGGTTCGTTTAGATTTGGTAAACATGCAAAATATTCAGCTAAAATCGTTATCAACCTTAACGTGCAAGGTGATACTTTCAGATGCTTTATTCTATTAGTTATTTTCATATTCGCGAAAGAAACATATATGTGGCAATGAAAAAAATATACATACCTTTGGATTTGTTTCAAAAGGATTTTTTTTTTGGAAGATACGCAACAAAATGTTGACACATCTTTGTCTTTGGTTGCAGGTTATACATATGTCCACGGACCGCCAATGATCCCGCCATGCCGTCTCAGGTCGCATGTGTTACCGTGGTACCCGCATGCACCGGAAGTGCTGGTCTATTTAACTTTCCCACATTCCAACCATTTAACGAAGCAATAGATACTTTCAATGAAATGATGACACAGAATCCCCTGCCAGGTACTGATGCGTGCCAGGTTTACTTTCACAAACGTTTTATCAATTTATTTGTATACTTAATTACTTTCTTGCGTCTTTATTAATTGATTAAATATAAAAAATGTTTTAGTATTTTTCATATCAGTTAAAACATTCTAAAAAATACCACAACTTCCCGATATATTCATGTACACTTTCAACGCTTTTGATGAAATCATGAAATGAAGAAAAATTTTGAAATGTTGACGACCTCCCAAAATTTTTTTGGGGAAGAGTGCCGATGAACTGTTTTACATTGACAGGGAAGATACTCAACATTGAGACGCAGGAGATGAAGCTAACATCATGGCAAGGATCTCTTGACCCAGATGTCAGCTTTTGGTACGAATCCGGAAAGGCACAAACTCAGTTTATTATTGTAATTAGGGTTTATTATGAACCTGGACCCCCGGCGTATGAACAAATAGGTACGTTTGAAAATTGCAAAAAATATAACGGTATATATATATATATATATATATATATATATATATATATATATATATATATATATATATATATATATATATATATATATATATAGGGGGAGTAACAAAATATAAATGACATGGACTTGTTTGCTTGTATCAGTGAGCATCGAAGAATATTTGGTTGTATTATCGCCCACATGCGAATAGACCAAGGCCATAAAGCTGAAACTGCTTAAATTATCACCTATACGAAGAGAACATGCTGCACAACTAGGACTGGTTTAGCATTGGTTAAATTATCGCCATAAAAATAGGACTGAATTAATACAAAATTACTTTACAAAACAAATTTTGCGATCCTTTTAGGCTTTTTGTTCATTATATGATCAGTTTGTTTTCATGTTTCGAAGATGGTGTAGCTGCATTTTAATTATATCATATTATTTAATTTTGGGTCACTCGACTTTAATTTTCCTTAATTTCAGTTACAATTTACTCCTTTTAACCGCAAAAGAAGCTTCTTTTGCTCAATTTTACAGCGATTTTGGCTTTTGGGGATTTGTTTCTTTTACTTTACATGACACCAATTGAAAAAAATGTGTCTGCCACTTTATTTATTTCAATATATCCCCTCACCAAAGGGCGGTTCGCCTATTTTCTCCTCAGGATGTGCTGATATGGTTCCCTCCAAGCTTAGCGAAGGAGGAAATGTTTACTCATCAACGTATGAGACATTCGGTGGACTTCTGACCAAAGCCAATATGTGGATACAGGGACAACAGGGTGTTCGGGTCACCAATATTCAGTCTCTTGACTACAAGGTCGACAATACTTGGTGTAAGTATGCAATTTTTTAAATTTCATCATATTTGTATTTAGAGTTTATTACAAAATTGTAACTAGTTGGGTAACAAAGGGACCAAATTTACTTTGCAAAATAATGCTTATTGTGCTTTTAATATGCACCGAATTCTGAGCGCTTTCCCTCTAAATTATAATATTTCCCAACCCAAAAAATAAATCGACATCACATTAATGCTAGTGTCCATGAGAAACGACTGAATCAATCTCGTTCCCCATTGCGCACGCCTGGTATAGATGACACATAATATGAACGTATCAACGTGATGGAGTTTCTCCGAAACTTTTATTCGAAAGATAACACGAAGGCGCAAATAATATTTTTGAAAACCCACAAATAAACAGAAACCCAAAACAAGAAAATATGTATGAAATTAACAAAATTAAAACACACACATACACACACACACACACAAACGAACAAGCAGCAGCAAAACAAAGTAAAACAAACTGCAGTTCAGCTTAACTGACAAAGCCCCAAGGGGACGTTTCACCTTTCATAAGTTACAGTCTATCCTTAGTCGGGAGGGGGGGGGGCAGATCCATATTTCTACACTGAGCCAGTGACCCTGGAAAATCAATCAATCAATCAATCAATCAATCAATCAATCAATCAATCAACCAGTCAGTCAGTCAGTCAATCAGTCAGTCAACCAGTTAATCAACCAACCGACAGGCCAACCAACCAACCAACCATCTAGGTAATCAGCAAACCATTTTAAGAAAAGGCCATTAATCTACGTGGATCCCCATCAGAAGCCTGCGATACGTCAAAAAAAACTATGCTTTCCTCCTTCTGGAAACCCACCGTCTCACAATATTTATGACATAAATAGAAATAAATCAGTTTATTGACCGTGAAATCATCAGGCACAAATCCCTTTGGTCAAAACAGCTTTATCTCAAAAAAGAAAGAAAGGAAAAAAAAGTGTTTGAATGTCACTTTCTCAAATACCTGCACTGCGCGCTTCAGTGACCCACCCCAGGCTGCTTTGCCACACCATTTCCATGGCTACACAAAGAAACTGAACAAATTTGTTGATCTAGTTGTACTTGCTGCAGTTGCACCCCCTCCCTCATCTAGTTTTGAAGATATTCAATATTTTCAATATTGAATTTAATCCTAATTAGCGTTACCTAAAATGCAATTTTTGTTCTTTATTCATTAAATGCACAAGGGTCAATGCGAAACTTGGAAACACATCTCAATCTATCAAAGTCTTGAAAATTTTCAAGATTTCAATTTCAATTGCTCCTAAATGGCATAAAGTAAGATGCAGAAATTTTCACTTTGCATTCATTAGACGCACAATGGGAGTACCTCTCGAAATCACATCTCTATCTTTGGTAATTTTTAAGATATTCAAGTTTTAAATTTTTAAATGCTCCTAATTTGCATAATTTTAAGTACACCCAGCCATCAAAATAATACGACTTCATGTTTGGATCCATAATCATACCAAGTTTGGAGTTTCTAAGTGTAAAAATGTCCGAAAATTATTATTATTATTATTATTATTATTATTATTATTATTATTATTATTATTATTATTATTATTATTATTATTATTATTATTATTATTATTAACAATAATAATAATAATAATAATAATAGTAATAATAATAATAATAATAATAATAATAATAATAATAATAATAATAATAATAATAATAATAATAATAATAATAATAATAATAATAATAATAATAATACAGGGTGACACGTGCAGCAACGAACTTGTCTTCCACGGAACCCTGTGTAATACATCAGTATCTGCTGATAGTGAAATGTGTGCAGCATACAATGACTTAGCTATTGAAAAGCACGATGATGAAAAGTTAACAGTTGAATGATACAAGATTAGTAAAAGGTAGAGAACTAAAATTGAGACGGAATGACTTACTACAGTAACCATGATAACATGAATCATTTTAAAAAGTGAGACTTGTACACACGTTTCAAATTATATATGTTTTCACAATCCTTTAAAAAGTTGGAAAGGCTATCGTGGTTGCAACCACTAGCAAACAAGTACACATAAGTTACAAAAGAAAATAAAGCCATATGAAACTTTATTCTTATTTAATACAACGCCGTATTTTATGGCAAATGATGCGTTTTTGAGCCTGGTACAGTCCGATGCCTTTCGGCAACTGGAGGTATTAATTCATATCCAATGGAAATTGTGTACGTCTATTCAAATGTGTAGTGTCTTGATTACAAGAGCAGAAATGGCTTGACAGGTGAGCTTTGATTCGTGTTTCAGCTGGTGGTTCCGTTGATACTCACAGGTCACATTTTGCTCAGTCGGGAAGACACATAACGCTGTATCTTAAAATTTTGCGAGTCTACTACGTCCGACTCTTCAATGGACAACTACCTCCTGAACCGCCCCTACAAATCACATACAGGACGTTTGGACCATATCAGCTCACTACTGGTAGCTCTTTCAGTGTACCTGAGTGTGAAACTCAAGCACAGACAATGCAGCGGATAGTGGCATGGCTTAACCTTACAGGTATGATAAAAGAACTCTTGTTCCTAGCACCTTGGGGGGGGGGGTTAACTCCTTTTAATTTTTCTTACTGGTGAGACAAATACCAAATGGTCACAGTATACTGTAAAGCTTCCGTCAGCCATTCATTCAAAAGTAACTACTTTCGCGGCAGGGACCTGCATTTATTTGTAAATGCGCGTCCCTGTTTTACGGTAAACAAAAATACTTCCCGAAATCTGATGTATATCGAAAGGCAATAACTTGGTCAAATAGCAGATAATTGATATATTTTGACACATATATGAGATTCACTTAATCCCCGTTGGTGATTTTCAATTAAGTCTGTTGATATTATATGAATTTAAACTGATCATTTTATTCCAAAAACATTTCTCTTACGGGATTTACTGTAACCGAATGCAATGCCATACTATAGTGTAGCGACAAATGAAGCAAATCAGTGTATGTCTTCAAATGTGCTTGATCTGAATGGATTTTGGATTAATTTGTTCTGTTATCTGTCATCGGGTGACTCGTTTTGACATAAATTGATGTCACATAAGGTAAAAGTACATGGGCAATACTTGGTGTTCCAGTAGAATGTCCCCCGACACCGCCATTGCATCAACACCAGAAATCCATAAAAAATCGGCCTGTATGCTGTCCGCGCCAGATAACCCTTTCCCTCTTAAACAGGCCCAAACCTGCTGTTGGTGCAATGTCGTTTGTTTCAATACTTCACACCAATTTCACCAGTAACAAAAACAATTTGACTAAGAATTGCAGTTGAAACCTACCCAGATGACATGCCTCAAGTTAATAGCTTTCTTTGGCGTGGGTTGGGCGCTGCTGAGTGCCAGACCCCGTCAAAGAAAGCTGTTGACTCAGCGGGGAAAGGGATAATGAAACTATTGTCTTCTTTACGTGAAACACAGTATGAAATACGTGTTCTCAGTTCAGGATAGTGACCTGTGGTGTATGAAACCGCGTCTCGTACCTATAAGTAGATAGTTTGCAATTCAGGTATGGTTAGCCATCAATGTAGATTTGCATGCGAAGGTCACATCACATACAAGTTTATGTGATCGTTGATATAACTGAAGCAACATTTTTAGTATGATTAAGTGGCCATCCAATAATGTACAGAGTAACTTGTATATTACAGGGGCTCAGGTAATGGCCGTCGAGACACTCCCAATACACCTGCCGATTCGTATGTTCAGCGCGTCCAATCAATACGAAGATGAACGTACTCTTATACACCATTATGGTAACACAAGCATGTGCTGGAAAATTTTCTTTCGAGTGTATTTCATTGGTGGATACGTGGAGCCACCTCCTGACGCTTTGCCGCCTCCTCCGGCCATAGCTCAGACACCAAGCCCGACCTGTGCGATATTATGATGAGGAAACTACATTTAATCGCATGTGCAATATAGTGTCTGTCTTGACGCGTATACTCAGTGTATATCCTACATAATCATCTGATACTAGTGATGGCAGCCAAAACGTAAACAGCGAAATATAGTTGATTTCGCAAAGGAACCCACACGCCATTCAAATACAAAATGTGCATCCTGCGCGCACCAACGAAATGATTCGAGCAGTGAAGTTGCTACTGACTACTGATTCGACCTTTCAATCTATATCATACCTCAATATAACGGAAGGACTGCCCTTGGGCTTACACAACAACTCTCCTAATCATTCCATGTGGATCAGCGAAGCCCTGTGATGCTACAATCTAAATCCAGCGCATCTTTTAAAGCATTACTCAATAACTTTTTATTATGTATAATAAATTATAATACTTTATCATCTTTCTGAGTTTCTAAATTTTTGTTTTCAGTATATTTACTGTGTAGACATATAATGGGTAATTTATAACCAGGATTTATTGTTATGTCATATTTGCTGCAGTTATTGGTAATTCCGACCAGGGTGGCCCTCATGATAGCGACAAAATCTTGTCTTTTCGAGGGTCTCTGCGGCCATCATACGTATTGCACTTAAAATATGTGAATGTTTATTTGTATTTTGTATGTTAGTCAAATAAACTTATCTTTAATCCTGAGTCCTGAACCTGTGCACTGTTTGCAAATCCGTGGTGACAATAATTGACAAACACTTTTCTTTACGGAGCATCGGAATCAGCCCAAGCAAAACTATAACTGTCAGGTTTGATGGTGTTCCTTGGTACAATTCAAATTTAAAATTATTTACACCACGAAATATCGTAAAATTTTCGGAATTCACAAAAGGACCAAGAAAAAAAATAATGATGATACTTGAAGATACTATCACCAACTCAGACAGGAATATTTTGTGGCATTCAAAGACGGACTGGAAAAATATGGTAGAAAATATGAAAAAATGCTACTGTTTAAGTTACAAATGTCGGAAAACTGGAAAGTATTTTATGAAGGGTGACCAAAGTCCCCTTCTTCGTTCTGTAGAGAAGGGTATCTTTTATTCAGATAGCGCATCAAAGGCAGATATTTTCAATTCGTTTTTATCAAATTATGCCAAATCGGATACTTAAAGGTTTACTATCTTGAATGTCCAAACCCTGCGTAAGTATTAGCAGTCTGTCGGTGCAGGAGGATTTTGGTCTCGACATACTAAACAGTCTTGATGATACAAGTAAAGTTAACGGTTCTGACTTCGTGAGCTGCAAATGTCAAAGGAGGCTGCACCTAGTATAATTGCAAATTTTCAATGGGAACTTATAAAGTTATTCCTTTCGAAAAACGTATTTCCCCGTTAATGGAAGAAGACCAATGTAACACCAATCCAGAAGGGTGGCAGTATTGCTGAGTGCAATATCTTAAAATATGTACTGAGTGCAATATCTTGAATATGTACTGAGTGCAATAACTTAAATATGTACTGAGTGCGATATATATCATTTTGCTTTTGTTTTAGATTCATTACATGCACAATGGTCAATTCAAGATTTAAAGTTTCAAATGCTGCTAATTAGCACATTTTAAATTGCTACAACTTTAAATTCATTAGAATGCAAATATAGTCATGTACGTGTAATAGCCCACCAACTGCTAAAATTTAGCTAGAAAATGTGCAAATGGTTTGAGTGGTCCCAGCAGCACATTTATGACGCCACCCCCATATATTATTATACGTTTTATGAAGAAAGTACATGGAGAAAAGTGAGAAACACAATTGTGTTGTTGGTAACAGGTTAAAGGAATGATCTTGGGCTTAATTTTGTAGCTACTTTATAAATCTACCTAGATTCTGTACAAGACATATATCTTTGGCAGGGGGCTTTGGAGAAGCATGCTCAAACATTTATCAATATTTTCTACATTAAATAGAAGGGCAGGTATCATGTTTCATATTAAGAAGATGAAAAAAATATGAAGAATAAGAATCTTGCACAGGCAATGACAAAAAAGGTTGTAAAACAACCTTTTATGCAAACCTTACGTCTATTTTCAACATTCAGCACTGTGCAATGCACTATTCTCATACGAAAGAAAATAATCTGCAACAACATACCAGGTGATGCAACAGAAACACTTTCTCAACTTCCTGCATTTATATTTATGGAGGGAAGGAAAGTGCGCGCTTACATTAGCATAACCAAGGAGGATTAACCGATATCGTATATTCCTCCTGATAGAGATTTCATTGGGTTAGTGTGTGATGTCCCCTACCCCCACCTCCACCACCCGCTTAACATGTGCATTTTATGTGTATATGCATGTCATACTCGATGCATTTAATTTTGGCTGGTAACAGAAGATACCGATCAAGACTGACATAAGTGTCATATACTCATTATATGTGGTAATGATGGGTTGATTATGCAAGTCATATGTGT
This sequence comes from Hermodice carunculata, assembly GCA_964020975.1. Taxonomy (NCBI): domain Eukaryota; kingdom Metazoa; phylum Annelida; class Polychaeta; order Eunicida; family Amphinomidae; genus Hermodice; species Hermodice carunculata. The sequence continues at coordinate 23,365,137 of OZ026613.1, forward strand.
AAAAATACATCATAAGCCTGAGTCCAGTCCAGCTCCAGCAGGGTATTATAGGGATTTTATTTTCATAAATTTTAACAATTTTTTACATCAAATAAACACCAGAAAATATGGGCATGCATGGAAAAGTTTTTAGCAAATTGCCACGGCAACCAGCTCTGCGAAGTACTACTTGCAATATCATTGCGCGGACACGGGGTTGACTCCAATTGAACCACTGTGTATACTGGTGCCAGTGTACATACCTTCGTATTATTCATTTATGCTTAAAGTGGACATTCTCGGATCCGCCAAGACGTCATAAGCTGCTTATCAGCTGACTGCTGTTGTTCTGCAAATGAGCGGGTCCTGTGAAAACACGTTCCACATCGCATATAGTCCCATGTAAAACTGGACATTTTTATCCAAAATTATATCCATGTTGTCGACAGCAAATCAACAAAATAACTCTGAAGGCAGCATCATTTTGCCGAATTCTACTACTGAATAAAAAATTGGAGAGATTTTGACGATCATAACTTAGGGTTTTAGCGCTGGTTTTCGGATAACGCTTAGCATACATTGAATGGGTATCCACAGTCGCTTTGAGGGAGATTCACCGAGTAACGCATACATGTAAACTAAGACTCTCGGATGTGCGGATCCGAGAATTGTCTTCCACAATCAAACCAAAATCTGCCTTTCTGGTTGCAAAACTTTTGAAAATACAGCCCCTGGCATTCCTATGTGTCATATTTTATTTTCTCTCTCCAATCATGTTACCTCAGCATAGACATAATTACCCCCGTGGAACTTCAATGAAGATCTATTATAACAATCAGATTTCTTCAGTGGATGCCTCGAAGTCGTGACTACCCAGAACAGCCAATTTCAGCACTGCCACCTGGTCGCCAATTGTGAAAACACCAATGGGGTAATCAAGACCACCACAGCACTCTTTTCTGACATTGCTCAAAACCGGACAGAGGAGGAGGAAATGAATAAAATCATCTTTAGCTTCTTAACATAGTAGAATCCGAAATTCCCCACCGTTCCAAATTTACATGTATAGTGAGGCCGCCAGTGTGTGCTTTAAATGCTAGTTGTGTTATGATCTGCCGGAAAAAGAGATCGCTTTATCGGGTGATACCAGTACAGTGAGGTGCTATTATCAATATCTTTAAAAAGACAATATATATAACTTTCAATACTCAGTTTCATGCACGGTACCAACCAATACTCATTCTGGCTGTCAAAGTCACGACCCAGTCTTACATTTTTAAGTACATAATGTACCTCAGAACAAATACAGTTTTTAATCAAGATATTGTGTACTTGATTATGTAATCACTTGTTTACAGAGCCTGGTACCAGGGGGGTCGTACTTCATTCTGTGAAAATATGTTGTACTGTATCGGTGTGTAAGGTCTATTGGCGAAGGTTGGGCAACCTGTAGCACCAAAGCATCACAAGAGTGAAGAAAAAGTGCTACAGGGAGATATATTGTTTCATTGTGAAGATAGGACACTCAGACGGCTTGTGCTACAGAAGTATAAATTTTAATGCCACAAGCATTCTGACAAGTGATTAATCCTGTAGCAGACAGCCTAATTCGCCAAAAGTTGCAGGTATAGATTTTACATAATATACAGAATCGCTCTGTTGATAGAATATTGGCATTATTTAAGAAGTGACGAACTGTCCTTGGTGTTATTGAGCCAAACACAACATTCACGGTTGACAGAGGGTAACATAACATGCTTCCAAATACTGTGGCCAAAAGTTACCCTGTCAGTGCTGTCATGGGAAAACTATGCTGCACACCTAACTTCGTAGTCGTGCTATCTTCTCTCTCAGATACATTTTAATCATTAAAACATTGTGAGAATATAATAACCAAGTATAAAGCAGTGCATTTGATAAAATGCAAATTTCTTAATTTCCACTTTTTGTCATGATTAATACGTTTATCGATCACCGTTTCTTTAGATTGATTATTATTAAAAGACACATCGCACTCAGAAGCAAACGCTGTTTAGATATTTAACATTTGCTGTAAATTGTCTTTAATATCTCCTTAAAGACAAGCATCGTCCGAAGATACGAGGCAGAGATTTATATCATTCCAGAAATGAGGTAACAAGATCATGGCTGTATAACATGTCTGCAAAATCAGACATAATCAATGACGACAATGAGGGAAATAGCATATATCCCTCTTTCACTCTATTTTGATTTACTACTTCAAACCATCAACTCTCGAACGGCCCAAACATTACTTTATTTTCCACTCTGCCATGGAAAGACTTTTCATCAGGCGCCATGGCTTACTTTACACTCCCTTTCACCATAAGTGAACGAAAAGTCTACCCCTAACCTATACATATGGGTTTCATACAGGGTGCACCTGCTCCCCTATCCCTTTTGAAACAAAATATGTTTAAAATCAAGATGAAAACACATTACAGTAAATATCTGTGGTCATCATATCGAGCATAATACCTTTTTAATTCCTTTGAGGATGATGAAAAGCAACATGCAGGGCACAACTTACGCTGATCATGGACAGTTCTGTCACCTCAATTGATTGCACAAACCCATTATCATGATTGCCTGCCATGTGACCTGCTCGGAGTGCAACCATACAAGTCATGTTAACAAGGACATTTACCTACGTGTGAATACTTTCCTTATTTTCTGACAAACAACATCTGTAAGTAGTTCCGGCCTACCTCATTTGGATATCATAAATGGGCAACACTGTATTCTTTTGTGCGTACTGTTGACTTATCTATCCATCCACCCATCCATCCATCTGTGTTTTTTGTCAGAGGAACGGTTCCTGATACATCTTTTCTCCATTCTTAATTGTGCTGAAATCTGACTCCGGACAAAAATAGTTTGCCGACAAAATATCGTCCAATCGTTGTTATTTTGTTCATTACTCTCAACTGTCTCCAAAGTGGTCGACTCAAATGCAGATTCTAACAATCATTGATCCAAGAATGATTCTGATCTCACAGCGTTTAATTTGTTTGGAGACACATATTATCTATGGTTTAAATATATTTTTTTTTGAGAAATAGGGAAAAAGCCGACTTCCTATATTAACCCTTCTTGTAGAAAAAAAGGACCAACGGACAGGACTCACGGAACGCCATAGGGATTGAGTTTGATGCTGTTCGAACGATATTTGGATACATTCCTTGAATCCTGCGATCGTCCTCAATGGGGTTGATCCTTGAAGCCATCATCTCTTGTTAAATCAGAGGATTTCGATATGTTCATTTTATTTTCTTCAGCTGTTTCATATCAAACGAGTAATGTATAACCTGCATGAGCGTTAGTTTACTACGCTAAGTAGACACTGCCGTCACACTTTGAAGAAATTGGCTTTAAACACTTTAATTTTTATTAACATGCACAGGCAAAAGTGTCCAAAGTATTTATCTTCGCCGTTTCGCCCTTATTGCCACTTTTTATTTACACAGAACCTTTTGTACATTTCTCGTTTTAACGTTCTAACTGGTATAGCATTCTAAAAGTGTGTACTGTTTGCACTGTTGCGCACAGTCATAATCTATTTTAAATTATTTAAAAAAAACGTACAGACTTAAGTATTTGGGATGCTAATAGACTGAATGTTTTGAAATGTAATTGTCAAATCTTGTCATAAAAAGTTAATTTGCATGTATCAAGGTTAAGATAGCAACTACCAAAACCATGTCTCGCATATACAAAATCCTTGGTATGCGCTTTTGTAATTTCTCGCTGAATAAGTGCTTCAGTGTACAAGAGGAGGCACTTTAACATGTGATTCAAAGTTTCGTTCATAAACCTCATTGTCTAATAATGATTTCATGCATAATGGATACATTTTCCCTGTGCGCAAAGTACCATGGAGAATTAGTTCTACAAATTGGGTTTCTCTGATTATATCTTCATCTGGCGTGTGTTTATGAACAGGCATGTGGTAGCTTTCAAGTAACAAGCGAATTTAGAGCAATATTGTGCTTTCAGACGACGATTTTCTGACTTTTTGTATCCTCAAAATTTACATGAGTGATACTGAGCCAATTTCTTTACATTTTTATCCCCCTTGAATCCTTAATACTAATTACATAAAATGAACTTTACACAAAAGAACTGTTGAATCACAATCGGGAAAATTTGCTGGCCCTAATTTCTGTTGTTGCTGCATTTCCATGTGTACTTTTTACTCGAGGAGAGAACGCACTTGAGATTATCATTCTTTGCTACCGTTTTGAAATTGAAATTATAAACACACGTATATCTTAACACCAACTTCAGAGGCAGCAGGCAGGTAATAAAAAATTAAAGAAAAACATTTCGCTGCCCATTGTCATTTAAAAAAATCATTTCGTGCAGGTGTCCTTGTATTGGGACGTGCCAGTCTTGTATTAAGTAAAAGTTTGTCATGTTTGTTATTCAGTGCCCATCAATGTCTTATATGTTTATATTGTTAAAAAAGGTATGGGTCACACGCATCAACTTTCATTAGTTATTCAATGATATACGTTATAGTCCACCAGAGCTTACAAATAAGCCATTGACAACTGTAAAATTAGCAAAGTTCTCGTATTGGTTGCTATGGCCCTATGACGATACCACATGATTTTGGGAGAGATTTCTAAGGACCAATTAAATTATGAACCTTTTTATGAACAAATTACCACGACAAATTTCAGCTAAATGGTAATGCTTAAAGTAAAGAATCTATGCTCTTCACTTTAAGCATCAAAGTGACCAGCTTCTGAATAAAATGAGAAATATCAGCATTGCCTACCAGTTCAAAGGAAAAGATTTTAATTTTGGAAGCTTACACAACTTCGTACACACTTGGTCTTGCTGCGCTTTGTTGGTTTTGTGTGGAGACAGGCTACATTGCAACGTGATACCTGCGGGCATTACATGTAAACAAAACCAGGGATACAAAATGGAATCCCGAGTACTGTTGATAAATATATATTCGCCTGATCCACTCACCTCCGATGTTACAAGGCTGTGCTTCAGAGCCATCCTAACTTGGCCACAACGTAAGTTGTTCCGATGTTATTGGTATTTTTTATCATTAATGGGTCGCATTGCTTCAGAAGATACGATGCTCTGTTAGCCGGGAAGTTACAAGACAGTATATGACTTATTGCTCAGCATATATGTGCTTTATATTTGCAATGTACTTTGATTATCTTTACAGCTTGTACAAATCTTGTGTCATGCTTGGGTATTCATAGATATACCATGTTTGGTATTAGAATTTGGGAACACGATTCAATTTACACTTTATCCAGCCGAAAGAGCGTTGTCAAGGTGTATGAATCACTAAGCAGTGTTAATCGCCTATTTCGTTACTTTCAATGAGCCTGCTAATTTTCTTGACGTGTTGCGACATTCACTTGATAAGACGTGTCCCTGGGCCACCAGGCAAAATAGAAAGTGTTGAACACAACCGTTTGAAATTAATATTATAACTATTCTTAATGATGTCAGGGGTGGATTCGAACAGTAAAAGACAACACATAGACCTCTATTTATAAAATATGTGACCTGTGTATAACCGACGCCAAAAGGACCTCTTAAGTCATAAAATAACATGACGATATCTGCGATATATCAGTCATAAATATAGACCGCGGAAAGCTGGAAGTACATAATAGACATTGCATTTATTTCATATGACATTGCCCCGGCTTGTTGCAGTGCGTAACAGCACTTAACCACAGATAAGACGACGGACAACAATATACAAAGGACACCGTGGTACAGCTGGTATAAAGAAGCCATGGATATTCTACATCGTGGTCCCGTAAAGCGGTGACTTGGATTGTATTTCTATGAGGTGCTGATCTTTTAGTGGTTATCACAACTCAGCCGTGATGTATCCATCAAACAACGACACAGAACATGTACTGCCATCACCAGCGAGGTATGTTCTGGGAGTTGCGCTGGTACTAGTTTTCCTATGTGCCCTCCTTGGAAATGCTATAGTCATAGGTACACTCTTTCGTTCGTGGCACAACACGGTCACCAAGACGGGCAACTACCTGGTATTCCTTCTTGCCATTGTTGACCTGTCGAACGCCGTGCTCAATATGCCGGTTGTACTGGTCACTCTTATTGCAGAAGGTTGGGTATTTGGGGATGTATTCTGTAAAATCAGTGGGTTTTTCTTTATTTCTATTACAACCACAGCTAATAGTTTATTATCCATGATATCTGTGAATCGATACTATTTGGTGCGAAACCCAAACATTCATGAACGAATTGCCAAAAAGCGCGCCACACGAATGAGCTTACTCTCTCTATGCCATGGATTAATCGTTGGTCTAACACTTGTTGGTTGGTGGGGGGACATCGGCATTTCAGCCGACTTTGATATTATTTGCATGCCTTCGTGGGAACCAAACATTCAAGGAATCAGCAATATGATATTTGTCTGGTTGGTAGCCTTCCTGTTGCCTGTGACTATCATGACAGTGTCATATGCGAAAATCTTTAAATTAGTACAGCTGAGAGTGCGGCGGATCACCCCAAACGTGGCTACCTTTAACACAGAAGATAGCGTGGGCTCACACAAACAGTCAACAACAACTGATACGGTTGATACAAAGCAGGCGCAATATTTGAGTCCGCAGCCCATGGTAATGTAAGTATAATTTTTTTTTCAAAATTATTTTCTATTTTCTTTGTGCCAATGCAGCCAATACGTGCACTCATAAATGGCCCAAAGTACAAACGACTTTGATTGTTATGAGGGACCCACAGTCGCTTTTAAAAAAAAATTCGTTTGGAATTTTTGTATTCATATTTTACACACACACGATGATATTTATGTCTATGTGCCAACATAGACATATTGTTTTTCTGGGAATTCTTTCTTTCTTCAATATCTTATGTACTATTATAGTATATGGGGTTCCGAGTGTATAGGATTTCGATTATAGCAAGGCAAAGGTCATCTCAAATGTCAAGATCATGTCAAGGTCAAAGGTCATGTCAAAGTCAACGGCCAAAGTTTACATAAAAATGCCATTTTAAAGGTCAAGTTCCACTTCAGGTAGAGGTTATCTCAAGGTCAAAGGTCATTTCAAGGTTAAAGGCCACTTTCGATGGTGGTTTTCTTCTAGCCATAGCTTGGTCAATGTTTATCCAATTTTGATGATGTTGAGCTCAAATTGTAGCTATTGTAACACTTCACATTTTGAAACTTACATCTGACCCATAAAGGTCAACGTCATTTGGACCTCTGGAAGTTTCATCCAGCCATAACTCAGCCAATTTCCATCCAATTCTAATCATGTTGGACTTAAATTGTGGGTATTGTAACACTGTATATTTTTTTCAATTTACATGTGACCTGTAAAGGTCAAAGGTCAAGGTCATTTGGAATTTGAAATTTTCATCCAGCCATATGCTTAATGGAATGTGAAGTACCAAAGGACAAAAGTTGTGGCATTTAATATTTACTACTTTTGAAGGCACACAGACAGATTTGCTTTGAAGCAAATCCTCTTTTCTAGTTTTCTACATATTTTACTTATACGCTTGCAAATATAATATCTGTACAGATGGTGTTGATTTTGTAACGATACAAGAAACAGTGCAGTGACGTGTGTTGAGAAGGTGTCAAAAACCACATTCTGTGTTATATTGTTTCACCTGCATATAAAAAAACCCAAACCAAATCACCCCCCCTCCCCCGAAAAAAATACCAAAACACAACAAAACAAAACAAAAAAGAAAGAAAAAAAATGCAAAAAAATAAAAAAAAAAAAAAAAAAACGAAGAAAGAAAAGACCTTCCATGGAATGTATTGTAACGGTGTCAAATTTTGAAAGTGATTCTGCAACATACTGTTGAGTACGTTTCGCCGATAATGAAAGAGGCAAGCCACATTTCTAACATTACCGAAAACTCTTAACAAACTTTTCACAAATGGACAGGCACTTTTATTCCTGAGACAAACATCGTTTTACATATTGCATTTCATGTACATATTCTACGGAGGTGAGTAACACCAACAGCGAAAGCAGTCGCAATATTCGTAATCGCGATGCTAAAATAAATTTGGGGGCCTTGTATGACCAAGCAGACTATATGGAATGGAGTCTGCACTCCATTGAGATAAACCTCTGTCAGTGCGAACCGACACGAAAGCAATTAGTGCCTTTGTGTTTCTGTTGTTCACCGAGTTCATGTGAAACCTGGCATATCGCTTGTAAAGTTAACGTAAACTTTTGCGATCTTGCTTGCGGTACATGTATTAAAATATTTCTGTACTGGTGGCAACCAATATTTTGGTAACTTTCACGATAAAGTACAGAGAAGGAAATCCATATTTTTAGAAGGCAAAATTTCATTTTGAAAACATTATTTTCTCACGAGTTATTAACAAAAAGCAGCTTTCCACAAAGTCAACCCCAATCTGCCACAGTGATTCAGAATCTTCTGGCAAAGTGGTTTCTGAAAAGATGATCATATAGAGGCGGACTTTGCGGAATGTACTGTTAACAGCGATCATTTGCTGCATCTTCAGTGCGACCCCTCTCCCCAACCTTCCACCAGCATCACCCTGGCGAGATCTTTGTTTGTCAATATCATGTTTATAAACTGAAGCTTTTCATGAGAACGATGTTATTGTCAAAGCACGTGTGTGTTATTTACGTGTGTAGCATTTGTGCTACAATAGTTTCTTAATTGGTTTGTTTACAAATAGATTACGCGAGAAAAACTTTCCAATCGGCACAAATACAAGTGCATACTCGTGCCCATGTAGTATTCTTGATATAATTAAAGTTCAATACAATATGACGAATACTGCATGTGTGGCCATAAGGAATATAGTGACAACCCGTCGGTTCAGCCGACTGGTTACCATGGCCCGTGCTATTTACCCGCAAATCATACAATATCTCACACCTACTTCGACCTACAGGCAAATGTGCCATGAACACCAAAGTCAACAAATACGCTCAAGCAATAGTTGCAATATATCGTTGACAGGGAGACGATGACGTAAAATCAAGTTCAGCTCACCTGTCAAAAATACAATTAAATAACACATATACTCCAGGAAGAAAGACCCTCCCCCCCTTCCCATTGGTTTAGCATAAACTCTGGGGAAAAAAGTGAGCGGTCCCATTGGTTTAACATGGGGTGCTAAGAATATGAACTTCTCTAGTAAATATGATGCATAATTATGGAGTTGCGTAACATGACCGTGAAAGTCAAGTTTACGATCCAGTGCACAGTATGAAAAAGTTGGCCTGCAATTGAGAAAAAGCCGGGAGAGGACAAAGAAATTGTCACGAAGTGCATCCAGTATTGAGGCGGACATGGTTTAAATGATCTTCTGCAAACACGAGACATCAGTGACGCCAACAGATCTCGGCTTGGGGGGGGGGGGGTCACTGAAGGGGGGTAAGGGGGGGTTCAGTTCGCTGGTACAGGTAATTATTTTCTAGAGTACGCAGTACGAAAAATAAAAATCTTTCAAAATTTTGGATAGTAAGAAGTACGTAAAATAAGAGGGCTTCTAGTACGCCAGTACGGCAAATAAAAAGCCCCAGTACGCCAGTACGGGAAACCCCTTACCCACCCTCGTCACTATCGACATCGACAGACCTCTGATTTTGAGAGACGAAGGACTGTTGGAATGCTAATTTGCATACACCATTCAAAATATGCTCAATGTTAAAACAAACAAGTAGGACTGCTCGCCCTTTTTTCTCTTGAGTATAAGCTGCTCTAAATATTAGTTTCTACAGAAAATATGGGTGTCACATAGAATGTTACGTGACATGGACAAGATAGTTTGGGGTATGCCTGAGCAGTCACACAAAAAATGAGATGCCCTGGAAGAAAGATGAGGGCCAAAAAGGTGCGAAAAGTATGTCTAATATAGACATTATCAATATTAGACATACTTTTTACACCTATGCATAAGTAGCATAGCAACCTTATTGGAGGCAACGTCAATGCATGGAGCAATGTGAATCCACAATGCCAAGGCACATGCGTCACTTGCAGCTCCCTGAATTCGACGGGAGCAGAATCATCGGCACCTCATGCTAGTCTTTCACAGCTTGAGGTTGCCAAGGGACTGGGGTGGCCCCTCCCCCCCTCCCCCAGTATATTTCATAGTTATGGACAATTTTCAAAGTAAATAGGAACGGTAAACCAACATTTTTGAATGATGTAACTGCATCTTTCTTTAGATGTCGGTGTTTTCCAAATGAGTTGCAGCCCTTTGGGAAGAGTTTGAAACAGAACTGGGACAAAGGTACTTTCTAGCCATGCAATCATATTGCAAGTTTCTTTTCTATGACAAGTTGTTAATTTTCAACAAGGTGACTTATTTACAATTGCACTGCAAAATACATACATAAAGAGCAAACTTTAAGGCTGTTGTTTAAAAAATAGGATGCTTCTTTTTTCCTCATCTTTTTTTATAGCCAAGGCGGCATGGAGGGACGCACGGCCGTGACCCTTCTGATTCTGCTTGGAATTTTTTCTGTGTGCTGGATTCCTTTCATGATTCTCACCTTCGTCCGCACCGCAACTGACCTAAAGGGCGAGACCCTGTGCACCATACAGGCGACAGTGGTCATTCTGGTGCTGCTCAACTCTGCCTGCAACCCCATCGTGTACTCACTGAGGAGTGCCTCCTTTCGCGTGGAGGCGGCAGAGATGGTATGTTGTACGGAGCGGCGAACATGATGTGATATGATACAGGGACAGTGCCCCATTCTGCAAGAAAGCGACAGAGGTGGGGTGTTCTACGGAGCGGAGCATATGAAATAATATAGTGATAGTGCTTCTTTTCGCGTGGAGGCAGCAAAGATGGTGCGTTGGACGGGGGGCGCACATGGTATATTATAGGGACAGTGCCTCGTTTCGTTTGGAGACGGGCCACTATGCAGCGGCACATAGCTCGCGGAGTTTCTGGTTTCGTGAAGCTGAACAACAGAGAAATATGGGACTAAAATGTAAAAAACGTAACGTTCAATGTGGAGTTTTTAAGGTCAAACTTTTTTTACTTTCGCGAATACTAGTATACCGCAGGGAAGTGGATCTCGATCCCCCCATCCCTTTTGTACAGTCAGGTGAGCTTTTACGTGGCATAGTCTCGTATGTCGTGGCGAAAGTCTAGTTTTATGTCTTGGCAGCCGATATGGTCATCTTGCTGGACAGAGTGGTGGACGTGGATGTCTTCTCTCAGGAGTGCCTCGTCCCGTGTTGGAGCAGTGAGCTTGCTAGAGTTGTTGGGTTGCAATCACTCGAAATGCTGAGACATGAAGGGGATTGATTGGCTGCCAGCAAGCCTCGGTTTCAAGCTAAGCCTTAAGGCTGTGACGTCACCAAGATAGACAAAATTCAACATGGCGGTCATGTTATTAACTGGTATCACATACAAATAAGAAATTTAAAAGAAGTGGTACGAAAGTTGTGTAATGATCTCTTACATTTATATATTCTCTTTCCACAGGTATAAATCCACATTATGGTATTATTCCAGTCTAATAATACGGCCATGTTAATCCAATATGTCTATTTCTTTTGTGACCTGTCAGTCATTGCTGACCCAAATATCTAGAAGTCATGTACATATATTTTGATTAAATTTTGTACAAGCAATGTGATGACAAAATATTTTGCCATCTACTGCAAGAATACTTTCTTGATGCAAGCAGTAAGATGTAGGTCCAAATTAGAAAGAAATAACTTGTGATCTGATTTGAATTTTGATAAAAAACTGTACAATTTGCCGTACATTGCTCAAAAATATTTTTTCACACCTTGAAATATCAATAAGTATGAAACTTGGCACAATCTATGTTATTACAGAAAAGGTTTTATTTTATCAGTTGTCCTAACCCCCCATTACTTCTGATAAAATGGACTGTTCAGTCTATTAAATTAGACCACTTGTATCTGGAAATTTTAACCCAACCCAGTCCTAATTTATACCCTCTTGAAAGCATGAACACTTGTTGGTCAAGTTACAGGGTGAATGGGTCATGGGTCTGTTTTAAATTAAAATGCCAGAGCAGCATCTGGTCTCTGGGTGTTCTAAACAGACACCTCTTGCATCTTCAGTGAGGTGTTGGGTGACAGCAAGCTTGTAAAGTGACGATTAATTTGGACCCAATAAAGGCACCGACTGTTATATAAGTGATAAATCACTTATCACACCCGTTTCATGTGCCCCAAAGCTGAGAGATGAATAAACACAGAGCTGGTCATTTTGCGTGGTAACATGGGCACAAGGGCTCTGTAATTGGCTGTTTACTCAAGATGGCTACCATTCCCATGGTAACAAGAAGCAAGCATTCACCTTTGCTGGATGCTGAGCCAGTATTTTACCCAGGTTTGCAGCATTATACACAGAATGATGGAACTGCATACAATATAATTTGAATTGATACAAAACCCACGAAACCAGGATTGGGCAGGGTCATAGAAAATAAAATTATGCCATATTTTGTCATTGATTATCTCTAATTTCAGTGGTATGCACATCAGAAACTGTTATTTGATGTTGTAACCAATGACAAATACGGAAAGATGATATGTTTGGGTCAATATACATGCATTTTGAGATTATTACACTTCAACACTCCCAAATAGCAGGGACTACGATGTATCCATGCTTCTTTGTTTACATGAACACTGCCCAGCTGTGCAACTGAGAATGAAGCTGCTGATTTGACCCGTAATCTCGCATCTCATTAAACCCAGGTCAGCATCTCTACTGAAAGGCAGGCAAACGTGACGAACGTGGGTGAGCAGGGAGCTGCCACACAATGAAAGTTGTCTGATGTGACCAAAACAAATCTGTCTTCAACAATGACGGTGTCCAAAAGAAAAAGTTATTAGCACAGACCAAAGTTGATTACGCACCAGAATATCAATTCTTCTGCCACCCTCCACCCCCCCCCCCAAAAAAAAACCCCGCTTCCTGAATGTTTTGCGCTTAACAGTCTCAAAGCACAGTGTATCAGATTGTCTATGAAATGACATCATTAACACAGGTTGCACGCCGTCATAGAACAAGAGATCACAAGTGCCATATGTAGGTTTTAAAATGTTTACCGTGGCGGAAAACAAGCTCTGACCAAGTGCCACTCCTTGACCTGGAGTCTCCTATCAACTTGTGGTTTACACATACATACATACATACATACATACATACATACATACATACATACATACACACACACATGCATACATACATACATACATACATACATACATACATACATACATGTGTAACCCCATGGAAGTATGCATATTTGTATTGTGGGATCAAAATTTCTTAAATGGTATTGAGTAAAAGCTGGTTGCTTCCAATACATTTAGGTGATGTAAACATAAAAAAACTAATGTACATGCGCGTGAAAATAAAATCCCACTGTCTGGCAAAGCCTAACCGCGTGTTTATTTTTGTCTTCTGTGACTTTTTTGATTTTTTGAAGGATGATATTTTTTCGAATTAGGAGATTTTTTACCTGACACTCCCAGCTTCAATATTAAATGTTGGACAAAGAAACCAAAGAAACAATCAACTGTATATTTATATATATATATATATATATATATATATATATATATATATATATATATATATATATATATATGTTTGTGTATATATGTATGTATATATATATATGTATATATATGTATATATGTAAATATGTATATATATAAATATGTCTATACACACACACATATATATATATATATATATATATATATATATATATACATGCATGCATGCTGACTAAATTCCCGGATTGCTAGTGTGTGTGGATATCCTGTTCAAAAATAAATAGGCCTAAGCCTAGAGTATCATCTGGAAATTGGAAAAACAAGATAAGTCAACAAAACAACATGCAACTCGCCTAGCCGACACTAGTCAAGCCCTTGTGACATTAGTCGGGGGGGCCAAAAGCCCATTTGGGGATGAACCTGGATCAGGCGGATAGAGGTTTTTCTTTGCAGATTCTGGCAGCAAAGGTAGTCCTATTCGAGAATCCAGTTGATGACCGTGCGTCACTGTTGAGCATTTCGGGGAATATGCAAATTAAGGCGGCCATTACTTAAATTCAGTTTTTTACCAATATCTCAAGAGGTAAACATGCTAGCAAGATGAAATTTGTGTCCATACCAATGATTTCATGGTCAAAGAATCAGATGAGACCACTCTTGAAGAGCTGCATTGACTACATAATACAGAATTCAATATGGCCGCCGGGCTAGGTATGCCAACTCATCAAAATACGGTTTTTACTACATCTGCCTTCAAATTGCAGGTTTGCTGTGAAAGAATGCTATTTCTCTAGTCATTTTACGGTACTAATGTGCCATCTTTAACAAATTAACTCCTTTATGACCTGATAACGCACCACCTTAGGGCCCATGTCACTTGTCACGGTTAACTGCATTTGACGTAAGGGGGTGGGGGGTCATCGCCGATTGACGTTAATTTGCTCAAAGCGTGACAAACAATATGAACGTCAAAAAGTTAAATTGGCTCACTATCAGCCATGCAAGTTGAGTTATAATTATTTCGTGTATGTTCGAGCTGTGTTGGCGTCTGGTTGGGTCGTAAGAGTTGGGTTTCGTTTGTGACTCAATGTTGACTTCCCGTCTGGATTCAAGCATAATTAAACGAATGTTTGCAAATTGTACATGTATTATCATAATTATAGCGTCTGTGCAACGGCCCAATGATAGTATAGCACCAAGGAGTCAAGAGAGCCACAGGCTCCTTGATATGAGACATCGAAATAATGGTCAATTGATATTTAGTACAACGTTGCTTTATTTAAATATGAAGGGATGACTCATAATATGGTAAATGTACATTAGTCTATGAACACTTGGCTCTACATCATGCTTGATTAAGTATGGAAGTACTACTGATAATAGGTCAGTATATTGATACATCGACATATTGCTGTCAGTGGATATCTGGCACTGCATCGGTCTGTTTCAGTACGAAGATATTACTCATAATACAGTAATTGCATATTTGTTGCAGAGACATTGAAAAACAGTTTAAAATCTGTCAAACAGCGACATGAAGACATCAACCGGGACCCAGGTACTTTGCGTATGAATACATACTTGACCAGAAACTTTAAAATTTATTGCACGGACCTTTTTTGGTGATCAACACCCGACGATTATTAAAAACAGGATATTTTTTACTTTTTCGCGGACCAGACTCATACACATTTTAAAGGTAGTACTAATGAATGAATATATAAAGTTTACGGGTTCAGTTATGATGTGTCAAACAGGGATTGCTCTATTAGAAACTTCAGGGCCTCATCGCGGGCTTATTTCGGGGACCGACACTAAAAATAAATCAAAATTAAATACCTTTGATGACCTTTTTGAGGATCAGAATCGCATAAAAGATTTATAAAAGGCAGCACTGAAGAATAGACACCTAAAATTTTGAGTAAGTACTAACTAAAAGTTGGTCGCCTGTGCTTAGTAATGTAGGCCATACCATACGGAACTAAAGCGAATTGTAGTCCAGCATTGTACATTTTGTTGAAAAGTGGACTGAAATTGATTTGGCCGTCAGATGTAGAATATCTGCAGACTGGTCCTTCAACCAAACATTCTGCATCCATACGCAAAGTACAAGGGCCCCGGTTGATGTCTTATTTCATTTTGTTTGTCTGCCATAGGTTGTTATCTTGAGGACTAAATAAAAATATTCTACCGAAAATTTTAATTGCGTTTGAAAGACAAATATATTGTCCAATCCTTGATTTAACAAAATAGTTCATGGATTTTATACACATTTCCCAGCAAATTTACAATAATTCCCTGAATTGGGACAGACAATTAAAAAAACGTGCATGCTGTTTGATTCATATATACATCCCTAAATGGAGATGACAAGCGCATGCAAAGGTTGCCATGCCCCGCTATAATGTATTACTGAATTCTGCGCAAGCAACTGCCAGATCTAGATAATCTGCAGGAGCACGCATTTTGTTGCATATGGAAAATTTCCCTCGATCCCACTTTCCAGTGCCCCGTACATATTTACAATTTTACAGCACTATAATAGATGAGCGAAAATAAATCAAATAAACTGAAAATATGAAAGATTTACAAGAAATGTGATCGTTTAACTGACTGTAAATTACAGATATGCACTTCGATATTTCAGATATTTATCACGGAGTGAAATTAAATCATGGCTCTCTGACAGTTTGGAACAGTGGTTATCAACACTCACAAACTGAATTGTAATCAGAGTTCACGTGTGACTGGTATTACGGCAGAATCAAAATCTGAAGTCAGTCAGTTTTGTTGGTCTATGTTGTCATGGCAACCACACATAAAAAGTATTGTAATTTCACCTGTGTGTAGTTTGTTGATATAACGCTTCGCAGTGACAAAGCGTGCAAGAAATTTAAGGTAATGTCCGACCTGGCAACGTGACTTCACTTCTCGGACAAATATCACAGAAGTATGCATTCATATAATAAACTTATATACTTAATTGGCCACAAGGCTTTGCAGAATCTGTCTGAACTAAGGAGGGAACTCTACAATCAACAAAGGTTGTATACACACAAGCGTTTCGGGTAAAATGTATTTTTGCAAAGTTCTTGAGATTTCTTGAAAAAAAAAAAGACAAAATGGCCAAATTTGTGCTAATATGATCTCAATACATAACCTACAAATACGTATCAGTTTTTTCAATACTTTATACCGTTTTTTTTAACAATGGTGATACAAAAAATGCAAAAGGCTGATTTTTTTTTCAAAATTGATAAAGTCCGTAGACTGATAATTTTTGACACCCATTAAAAAAGAACTGTTTGTTTCTTTTGAAATGCCTGATATCGTTTTCCTCTGGCAAATTTTTTAAAGTACATCAGTATTGATTTCACTGAAATTTAGATAATTAAGATGAACTGGTCAAGATTCAAAGGTTAACACGGTCCATTGACTACCCCATGTTAGCATTAAGAGCATTTTCTTAGTTTCTTCAGATTGTATTGCAACTAGTTCTACCAAAGTGGACAACTGATCGACAATATATACGTCTACTAAAATGTCCCAAAATCTTAAAATTAACAAAACTATATAAAAAAAAAAAAAAACTGATTGGACATTACCTTAAGCATGCGATACGCCAGAAAGAGGTTGTACATGATTGTACTCTATGAAGATGTGTCGTGCAGTGGCTCAAACCTGCAAGTAACAGACCAACCAGCATTATTCCAGCACGTATAAGCTTTGTATAATTCATTTGCTCATACTCAATGTTGATCGATGCATTTTGGTCGTAGATGCCTATTTCAAATCATATTTGACATCCACATCCACGAGCTCAGACGCCGAATTTTTAAAGTCGTTTATTATTTTTGTAAAATAAGTAAAGACTTAATTAGGACTTTCCACAGGTTGTGAAATGTCGTTGATGAATGAAACTCCAACTGTACAAATATATTGTCGGGCGCCGCTGGGAGCATATGGCACTGTAATATACACCAATATACACGATGTGGAAATCAAGATAAAGGCAAGGGGGCAATTAGCAGGAAGCTTGTAAGCACTCACTAAGGTTCTCCTATAAAACATCTCGAGCGATATGAACGGGAATATAAACCACTGCAAAAATTGTAATATGAAAGCCAGCAGAAACGCCAAAAGATGTTAAAAGCAGAGGAGTAAAAAGATTGTCTTCATAAAGAATCCTTGCTACCTGGGCTTCCATGTGGAGACTTAACGCCCAAATTGTCAAAAGTTCTAGTGGTCTTGTACTTAGAAGGAATAAGAACAGTCTGTTTCACGAGTACATGCAGTTTGAAGCTGTTATATTCATCTTCGTAAAGTGAATATCACGAGGGTTTGGGACTTGGATCAGAGGGGCAAATTTCGAACTCCTGGTTGTTGTTTTTTTTTGTCACACGCTGGTGCCAAAAGTCTGGCATTCGAGATGCTTGCAGAAACTTCGACTCCGTTTACTATGTATATATGTACGTGCACGTTCGTACGTATGTATATTTACGTACGTATGAATGCATGTGCACATACGTACGCATGCATTTATATATGCACGTACGTATGTGTACATACGTGCACATGTGTGTATGTAGCTATCACAGAATGCCAGTAATATGAATCACACCATATTACATTCATTTATTTCACGTATGCCAAAACGAAATAAAAGATAGGCAGTGTGGCCATGAAACTAGAGCATAATTGATCAACCTTGGCACCTGTATGGATGTGAATGTGAGAATACTCACAACTGGTACCTGTGACAGTATTTTTCATATTCCCTGTATTGCTTGGCCTTGTAATGGTCAGAGAGATGGACATGACTGTTGGGATCCAGATTAAGAGCGAATAGTCTTCTAAACTGAAAAACGCACGGACAATATCATTGTGTGCCACAAAGGACCTAATAGGCTTTTGAGACAAGTTAAAAATGTGAAGCGACCGATAGACTTTCAATTATGCAACTTCTTGCAAGGTATAGACTCCCGAGTTTCAACTGCGGCGTGATGCCACCTAATCTTCAAATGTTACAAGGAGCTAAGCTAAGGTATACTTATGCTCAACATAATCAGTGTGGAGACGATTATAAAAATAAATGGTTTCCAAAAGCTACCAGGTACTGTTATTTAAATGCTCCAAAATGTGCATGTGTTTTCACTGTTGCTGTGTCATTAATGCGTCATACACATATGCAATGATCGCTCCAGTCTGTCTTCAGGGCAAGTGTTTCTGTTGAGTTTTCCTATTGCATGTACCCATTGACTGACATCGTTGAACTTGAAACCATCCCCAACCCAAATATATGTCTGTATACTTGAAATGTTGGTTGTGTAATGAAGTGTTGCCAGGTGTTCTGTTTTACGTCACTGTGCCTCTGTGTGGAATCTTAGTAAATCAACTTTTTCATATAACTTATCTGTAGCATTGATTTATGGGAACACTATTGCATAGTACACTGAACAAGTGAAAGTTCCATTGTTGGACATATTTAGTCCAAGGAGACCGCCCAAACAAGAGAAGCATAGGGACACCGACTAAGGTGATTTCTGAAACATATCTCCCGCTTGCGTTCCTGTTCTGAAGTCTCCAATATAGCATATTTAAAATACTTTCCCCAAAAATAAAAAAGCATCATCAGCGGAACATGCCAGACTAAGCAACTATTATATCAATTTTACTTTGCTTCCTGGAGCAAACCTTTTGTGTCATTTTTTACGATATAATTTTTACCCTCAGCACATGAAGTGCCGGAGGTTGTTATTCCGAAGTGTCCTCATCGTCAACCAAGACAAATTTACTGCCATATATCACACAAATGACAACCATAGTTTTATCATATTTTCGTCAGATATTTTCCTGAGAATGGGACAGACGCCTCTTGAAACAAGATTCATCCCTCCATTTTTGCACCAGTTAAAAAATACACATTTGGAAGCCATCGGATTAATGCGAAAGGTGGCAAGGTTACCGGAATATTTGAAGGATAGATGACTGCACACTGTAATGAAGCCTGGCTACCTCTCAGCAATTTACAATTTTATTATGATTATTATTATCATCATCATCACCATCATCATCATTATCGTGAGTCGCGTTCTTTGAACGCTTTTTCAGATTACTTGCTTTTCTGATTCTGTGTATTTAGCGGGTTTACTGAGTGAACTGCCCCAATAACTATATTCTACAATCGTATAAATTTTATTTTCCGTATTTCACAGTTGTGAAAGTAACAGGTGAAGATTTGCAGACGTTTAATTTAACATAACTCTACACCGACTCATCAGGCTCACTGAGGTTTCTTGGTTTTGTTAAAGATGAACGATGGTATATCAATTGAACAAAATTAACCAAATTACAGAAAAGGATCAGGAAACAGCTCTTAACGGGGAACGTTTTGAAACAAATTTAAATCTTTAGCTCCCCAGGGCAAGACCAAAATGATTCGAAATTAAAATTTATCACTTTCACGATGCTCATAGCTGCATAGCAATTGTACTTGGCAAGTTCTGAATTTATAATGTGTTGAAAATTGGTCAATGGTTGGTTTTATCTCGCGAAACTGTCTGCAAGTCGTATGAGGGCAGACAATCAGTAGCACTTGATGAACCAAGCTCTCAAGGAATACAGACTGCAGAACAGGGCGCTCGGCACCGTCGACAAACAAAATTCAGCGTTCAAAATTCAATAACCAGCTTGTCATGATGGAGAGCCACGTATTTTCATATTATGTGACTTAATCTTAGAGAAAAAGATATTTGACGGATATTACCGGCTGATTTCCCGGAAACTGAACCACGTGCATTGACTTTAGTCTTGAGTGTGGCTCTTCGTGGTTGAATATGGAGGATCACAACAGAGAGTGCACCAACACCATGTGCAGCCCAAAGATTAGGTTTATATTTCAGCAATCAATTAAACTTAGATCGTGTGTGAATGGCAATTCCCTGGCAAACTACGATAGTGACTGATTTATCATTTTGAAGTGGATTGCTGGTGCTCCATCTGGTCAAAGTAATTCGGTTATCTTCAACCAAACAAAAAAGTAGAGTATGATTTTGTTCTGTAACGTTACAGGGTACTGGTTTGTTGCTGCACAATGAAATTTCTGCAGGAAAAATATATACGAAAAAAAAACTGATTACCGACGAACCTGTCTATTTAGACCATGCTTAGAACCCCCGAGAAGGCAGTCTTCATACCCAGAAGATCGCAACATCAGTGGTCAAATTATTAAGAAATGGGGAGAGAAGCGAACCTCAAGGCCATAGGTAGTTGCTATGGGCATTATCCTGATGGTCGCTGTACAAGAGTCTAAATCAGCTCTGGATTATATATATCGGCCATCCTGTCCGGTGAAATCAGGTACCGCATTTCCAACGTTCTTGAAGCTTCATGTAGTGTTTTCATGGTGCCGTTTGTACAGAAGAAAATGGGGTGTGTATATTTATTTTTATTATAAATATCGTACATTACCATTTTAACACATACAGCATACAGTATATGTCAAGGCAAGCAATGTGGTAAAAGGGGAAAAGAGCGCAGACAGCGACTCTGCTAGTTTCCAGAACATAATCAATTTAACAAAAAAAATAAATAAAATACAATAAACTTTCAGTGCCACCTGATCTGCATTTTTGATTTTCGTATGTTTTTGCATATTCTGACAGAAGGCCATGAATACGACCAACCCAAAACATGGAGACAGCAGCAGAAATGAAACTAGAAACACATAAAAATTGTACAACTCGGCAACAATCAGTTAACAACATCGATCTGTCCAAACTAACTCATTTTCGTTGTTATACCGTGGGAAATTAAGCTGCTATCAAAACATGATGTACGATTTCAATTCAAAGGACCGCAATGCTTCATAAAATGGTAGGTACAGATGCAAATGGGAAAGTAACTTAATGTCTGTGGCTGGCAGACCAGAGACGGATGTCATAATTGCAGCTTAAAAAACCTAGTAATTAATGAAGAGAATTGTGACAGTCCTGTCCTCAGCTGACCTTATATTTTCTGAATATTTTAAATTCGAATTGAAAAGGTATATAAATTGGATTTTTAAAATATTGTCTAGGTGTACACCGAAAGCCATCGAATGCAGCAGTGCTTGGAGAGCTAGGCCAACCACCTATATCACCAAAGATTTTTAGGCCTTTAAAAACCAGTTCAGAATTGTTAATCTTCCACAGGATAGTTTATTATGATTCATACTTTAACAATGTTATGCTTCTCTCGGAGGATAAGAGCACTTGATTACAGACTACTAAAGATACACCATATTCTATAAATTTACAAAACGTATGGGATAATTGTGCAAACAAAAATAACTATTTTCCAGATAACATAAATAGAAAACGACTAAGTGAGACAATAAAATTCAGATATGAACACTAACGATACACAGGATTAACATTAAAAACTTATGCCCTATTTAAAATGAATTTAAATTTGAAAATGATTTACAAATCAATAAGTACTTAGAAGTTAGACAAAATATTGCAAGGTTGCGTAGAAGTGCCCACAAATAAAGCGATTGAAAAGGAAAGATACAGAAGTCCTGCAAAATTACCTTTCGAAGAAAGAATCTGCAACGTATGTAATACTCTCCTGGATGAAATTAATTGCTTAGTACACTGTCGATTATTCTGCTTACGCAGGTTAATTCTATATCAATGATTAAAAGATATTTTCATTGATTTTGATAAATATTCAGGCCTTGAAAAATTAAAATTATTATAAAATCACAAGATACAGAATTAATCCTGAAACTAAAATCCTTTATAAAATCTTCTATAAAAATTAGAGGAAACTCCTTGTAATATTTCTCCTTCAACCCTTCATTATTGATCTCCACTCGATTTTTTTAAATTTACCTTAAAAGAAATATATCTGTTATCTCTATCTCGAATGTTCATGTGCATATGTTCTGTTGTATAATTCTGTTGTTGCCTTTTTATGATTTTGTAACTGTTGTACTATGTTTAATTTTGCATTTGTGTGTACTTTGCTGTTTTTGTATATTCTTTATACATTTTCTTTTATGATGCACTCAATAAAGTTTATTTCTTCATGCCCAGACTGAAGTGGTCCTGTGAACTTCAGCATGATATCAAGGTGAGCTTTGTTTAAAACCTTCATCACTGCTGCCAACAGGAACATATCCTCTTGCAAATCCGAATTGGATAATTTGTTAAAATTAGACAATGAAAGTACCACCATGTAGTGCACACATTTCGTCGAGATCAACTGTACGTACATCCGCAATAAGTCTGAAAAGGATCCAGGTTAATGTTAAAGATAAAAAGTCAAGAAAAGTGAACAATAGACAAAATTTCTTAAATAATCACAACGCTACCAGTTGAATTAATTGAGGTCCAGAGGTCTAAAAAATTATCCCGATGCAATTTCAAAGCAATTGGCTAAGCGATTTCAGAGGATCATTCTTTTTAAAGGTTTCCCCCCCCCCCAAAAAAAAAAGTTATAAAAAAAAAATTAAAAAAAAAAAAAAAAAAAAACGAATGGAGCAAGACCACTTGTACCAACTTGGTACATACCCACCCAAAATATTGTACATCCCCATCAAATTTAATGTGAATCTGGTTGACGGTTTTGGAAACGCCAAAAAATGTGAATTTCCAATGCAATCTCCATTAACATATAATAATCATTAGGGATGCATGCATTAACATACAAGTACAAAAATTGAAAAATTTGTTACAAATCAGAAGTCATGAGTATCTTCACCTTGTGCAAAAATTTGTTTAGCCCTTCCACAAGCTACACTTCCACCAAGTTTTAGAACAATCTGAGTGACGGTTTTGGAGAAGTTGAAAATATAAAAAACCCACAAAAATTCCAATAGAAAAAATACTGTGCCAGCTGGTGAACCAATTACGGTCGAAGAGTCCTCGTAATGGTTCCTACGCATTTTCAAAGCAATTGAGTTAGTGCTTTCGGTATATATATATATATATATATATATATATATATATATATATATATATATATATATATATATATATATATATATATATATATATATATATATATATATATATATATTCCACAAATAATTAGAGCGTGACTATTTGAACAAAGTTGGTAATGATGCACCCAAGTTACATTCCCGTCAAGTTTGAATTTAATCTGGTAAACGGTTTTGGAGAAAAGGTTGAAAATGTGGATTTCCATTACAATTCTCATTGCCTTACATAGTAATCAATTGGAATGCATGTATAATGACTGAAAAGTAGCGAATTGAAAAATCCGTAACAAATCAGGGATCCATAGTATCACTATTTGATGAAGATCTTTGTTTACCCCTCTCACAATCTACGTTTCAGAAAAATTAATCTCAGAGACGGTTTTGGAGAAGAATTTGTGAATAGCCTTATCACACAAAAAAATCTTTAAAAAAATAGAAAAGGAAAATGATGCGACATCTGCTGTGCGAATTAAGGTCTAGGGGTCCTCAAAGGTGTCCATATACAATTTAAAAGCAATTAGCTGGAAGGTTTTGGAGAAAAGGACTTTAAGATTTTGCCAAAAAATTAACAAAATACTATAAAAAATTCGACAATCCA
The DNA here is from genome assembly GCA_964020975.1 of Hermodice carunculata. NCBI lineage: Eukaryota > Metazoa > Annelida > Polychaeta > Eunicida > Amphinomidae > Hermodice > Hermodice carunculata. The sequence continues at coordinate 23,389,271 of OZ026613.1, forward strand.
TGAAGCATGACCGTTTGAAAAAACGTTGTAGAGACCACCCAAGGAACATCTCAGCCAAGTTTGAAGTGAATCTGGCCGGTGGGTTGCGAGAAGCAGTCGAAAATGTGAATGGTGGATGGCCGGATAGACAATGGACCCTCACTACAATCTCAGCTAACTTGTCAGCTGAGGAAAAAAATCAGCGCCACCTGCTGCACAATTAAAGTCTACGGGTCCCCAGAAGTGTCCCTATGTAATTTCCAAGCAATCAGCTTTGCGGTTCCGGAGACTTTTTAAGATTTTGCCAAAAAAAAAAAAAAAAAAAATAATAAATAAAATCATTGGACCGTAACCATTTGAACAACCTTGGTAGAAACCCAACCAAGGGTACATCAAAACCAAGTTTGAAGTGAAAATGACAAGCGGTTCTGGAGAATCAGTCAAAAATGAGAATTGTGGACAGAGGGAGGGACTGGCGGACGACAGAGCGTCATATAAGCTCAGCTGACTGACAATTCTGCTGAGCTGAAATGCGAAGAGTATCGTCAATCTAAATGTTCCCTGCTTTAAACAAACAAAAGACAAGAGGGTCCTGTACATGTGAAGTATGCAATGATTTGGAAAGATATGTTGGAAAAACCTAGTTCAATACAGTGAATTAGATATGGAGAAGAAAATGTCTCCTATAGATTCAACAGTAATAGATTTATTTAATATTTTGTATGATTCCGGGATAATTTGTTACTTTTTTGGATGCATACATAACAATCCTGCTTTGCAGTTCAAACTTTCAACCAAAATTCCCAAGAAACGTTGACTATATTCAACTTGTGGGGTGCAATAGTGGAAAAAGATAGACAAGTGGTCCATGGGCGTAATGAACTGCTGACTGCCATCACCACAAATAATTTTCTGTGAAGTATTCAATACACGAAATTGGAAAAAAATAATCCAAGTTAACCATATTATGGCAAATCAAACTCCCACATGATACACACTTGTGGGACATTTGGCACCATTCACCTTATTTTCTATCAAGATATTAAATTAAATATCGTTTTCTTAAGTGCTTAATGATCTTGGAAAATAGGTCAAGGTCACAGAATCATTGGGTCATGGTGACCCAAAACGCGGTCGCCAAAAAGAGGTTTATATACAATGTACTCAAGTGCAATTTTGATCTAAATTCTCCATTTTCTTTGCCACTGATGTCCACCCTACACCCTACCATTACAAAATCACATTTTTCCAACTTAACGGGTCTCGCGACTTTACCAAAATAGGTCAAAGTCACTGGCCTTACATAATTTATTTGCATAGGACATGAACTATATATTCTATAAATTTAGCAAATCTATTTCAATTACTTTTTGAGATATGGAATTTTGTATGTTTCGTGATATTCTAACTTTTAATTTCCGTCAAATCATAAGTGGTGTCACTACACTATCCTCATAAATCGAGATTCGGACCTCTTCTACAATCCCACTAAATATCAGGAAGATCCTTCAATAATGAAGGATGCTGGACTGGTCACAAGATTTCCACATTTTGGCCTATTCAATACATAATTGTATAGGTGGAGCCACCTACATTAATGTCGACAAAACGTTTCATACACTTTCCAAGTTCTAAAAGTTATATGGGTCTAATTAAAAAATTGTGGGGTGCAGAGCAGTCACAAGATGACCCCTATATTCCAACTGGCCATTGACCTTGCCCTTCACCTCAAATTAAAAAAAAAAAAAGAAAAAAAGAAAAAGATTTTTACTGTTAAAAACACGGCTAATCATCCTCGCCAGATGTAACATGCTTTCACGGAGTCTATAGTATCGACATATATAGTTATAGTATGTACAGTTAAAGCAAGCAACGTCCGGTAAACGTGAATTGGACGATTACTCGTGGTTCAAATGTGCGCCCCACATCCAGCTTCCCATACGTGGTCTGTTTGTTCAGATCGGGTAGCAACATTTTAAGTTATTGAAGAATAACAATAAACTTGGATAATTAGCGCTAAACTCTATTATTACTGGGTCGGGGTGACCCCCAAAGGTAAGTCACCAAGTACAGTTTTACGTATAATGTGCAATTTTGATCTGGCGGCTCAATTCTCTTCGCCATTGATGTCCAAGCTACACCCTGCCGTTATAAAATCACCTCCTTCAACTTTACAGGCATGGTGACCTAAAAAAAATTGGTCAATGTTACTGATACTACATAACACTCTAGCATTGGACATGTTTTATACATCTTATAAATTTGTCAAGTCTGATCCCATTACTTTTCCAGACATGGAATTTTATATCTTGAAACACATTTTGACTCATAATTTCCGTCAAATTATAGGTGGCGGCAATATAGTTTCCTAAGCAACTTAAAGACTTTAAGCTCCCCCGTAATCCCACCTATTTCATGAAGATCCACCAAAAATTAGAGATGGTAGAACGTTCCCAAAATTTTCACATTTCGACCCATATATTACATAATACTGTAGGTGGCGCATCAATAACGAAAGGGACCAAAATTTTCATTCATAGAACAGGTCACAAAAATTTCAAGAGGCTAACTTTAAAATTGTTGATGCTATCGTGTTTAGAAGGCAAATTGTTTACGAATGTATATAGGGTAAACCCCCCCCCCCCTCCCGGCCGGACCCTTAATTATTTATCGAACTTTAATTCGAGCATAATACATGGAGACATTCTGGATACATCATTACAATGAGCCCTAATGAATATCTAATTAAGCTTCCATTTGCCCAAATTAGGTTAGTCAGATAAGATAATCATACTTTAAAATTTGAGCAAGATACATGGAAGCATTCTGGAGATATCGCAGTAACGAGTCCTAACAAGCATATAATTAGGCTGCCATTTGTTCAAATTGGGTCATGGTGACGCCAAAATGTAATCAGTTCATCCTGTCAAGTAAGGTAAGCATATTGCCAAATTTGAGCAAAATACATCGAGGCATTCGCAGCAACGAGAATGTGCACACCCGGACGGCCGGACAACCCGAAAACAGAAAGGGTTCCCCATAAGTGGCGAAACCTTAAAAAGAAAATTAATTTTTGGATGCGCACACGGTTTCCTTTAGAATCGAGCTCCAGCTTAAACAATTTTTCAACCGATCAAAAGGTGCTCCTCTGATGCAAAAAAAAAAAAAAAAAAAAAAAAAAAAATCATTTTCACATTAATATCGTATTAAGATCACATCGGAGGTGCAATACATTATAAAATACCCAAGAATCTAAATTTCAGCATGCTGCAACACAGAAATCTGTCATAATAAAGAGGCAACATTTCATCACAATACCTAGTTTACATGCAAGATACAAAAAGTAAATAAGGCGTTAGCATTGGTGTGTTATCAATTGCAATCATTGACTTGTATTGCATTTTTGTACCTGACATTAAGCGTCATCATTATATGCCCATCATGCAGTTACAACTGAACCTTGGCAAATACCGTTCTAACATTCCTGCTGTGGACCTCCATTTTTTCATGTCCGGATCTGAAATTTTCTTGTGTGGGACAATCTGTAATGTCAAGTCATGGTTTTGCGAATAAAAGAGAGTTGTATTCCTTTTTCTGATACATGCACTTTCTACTCGAGACACCGTCTGCAACTGAACGTATCTCGATTTATCGATACGACAATCTGTTGTTAAGGCCCAAATAATGAGACATATACATCCGAACTGTAGTTGAGCCGACTAAACGTGTCTAATTAGTTAGGTAGCAAGAATTACTAAAGCCAGTTAAGCTACTTGCTGAGCTAACAGCTCTAATAATAATAATAATAATAATAATAATAATAATAATAATAATAATAATAATAATAATAATAATAATAATAATAATAATAATAATAATAATAATATCATGCATGACAGCATCATATTTGATTAGGATTCAGCCACAGGCGGGAAGGTATCAATAAAATCACATAAAATTGCAATCTGAATTTTATCACAATGCAGCAGTATTGTTCCCGACAATTTCAAAAGAAACTGCAGTTGACATATCAAGATGTTAAATATTAAAAAAAAAAAAAAAAACAACAACAAAAAAAAACAACACAACTTTAAGCACTCGCTCCCTAACAATGCAACATGCACATGTCCCTGTACGTTAATGCTCGGGAATCACACTGGCTCAGCTCAGCCGTCGTCGGCTAACCAAATACAAAATTTATCACCAGCCTCCATCTATGAATTATTCATAACCAGCATAGCCAACGAATATTGATTTACAAGACATGTGTTTAAACAGAAAGGGGGGGGGGGGGAGGGTACAATACAAAACAACAATACTCTAAAAATAATAATCTTGCAAGATGAATAGATTATTTTTGTCCCAAGGTTTTATTCATTTGGCTCTACTTTGAAACTCTACGGCTATATGATATATTATTTAGGGTATCATGCACTAAACAAGAGGCCCATTGGCCTAATGCTCTGCTGGCATCGTGGCTATATTGCACCTGTTCATTTCAAAGCTGGGAGTCCTCAAGTGGCTTCTGAACATATAAACATAATTGTAAAAATTGTCCACCAGATGGCACTTCGCTCCACATGTAATCATAGCTTACTTGTGCAACTCCTGTGATGAATAATGTTGCATGTGCCAAGACAACAATGAGTTAGTCCTCAACTTTATGTCCTCAGTGACCTTGGGAGAGAAGATCAAGAACACCCAGATTATGTAATACAAGAGGCCCATAGGCCTGCCTGGTGCTGTGCTAACATTGCCATTGAGGTCCAAGCCACACTGTGCCATTACAAAATCTCCTCTTTCAACTTTACAGGTATGGTGACCTCACAAAAATAGGTCAAGGTCGCTGATATTATACAAGGTTTTAGCATTGGACATTGTTTACATATACTATAAATTTGGCAGGTCTAATCCAATTACTTTTTGAGATGTGGAATTTTATATCTTAAAACACATTTTGGCTCATAATTTCCATCAAATTATAGGTGGCACCACAAGTATCATTACCAACTTAGACTTTGACCTTCTCCACAATCCAATAAAATTTGGTGATGATCTGCCACAAAGTAAAGATGCTAGCCTGTTCACAAGATTTTCACCTTTTGACCCCTATATTACATAATGTAGGTGGCACCACCAATATCGAACTCGGCCTAGATTTTCATATACCCTAGAAGTCCTGAAAATTATATTGGGCTAACTTGAAAACTGTGAACAGTATCACGCTAATGAGCAAAAGTTTACGGACAGACACACGGACGGACAGATATGAGCGGTCGCATAAGCTCTGTGACCTTTGGTCAGCAAAGCTAGAAGAGTTAGTGCAAGTTATACTTAAAGAAATAATTGACAGTTTTCAAACTGAATGAAGCCAAACAAAATCTGCAAGTTATTTTGTCGACAAGAAATGATTGGCATCACGTTTGTCCTCTACAGTTTCAAAGCTAATTATTTTTCCTCGGCTTCGCATCACAACCATGGATGCATCTGTACCATATGTCCATGGCACAATCAAGTCAAGTGTCAGATATGCAACTAAAGCACAGATTGCGAGGGCTTGGGGAGGTAGAAATCATCAGACCTGGCGAGCAGAGCAGGAAACTGCACATCACAGCACAGGCAGAGTCAAAGTATCCAAAACATTCACTATTCGTATTCACACTTTATAAATTTGAAGCTTGCATCTTAAAGGTAAAACACGAAAATAACCAAAAAGCCAATTTCTTTGAATTCTTAAATTTTGAGACACCCTTGCTAAAAACAGTTTGATCAATTCTTAAAAAACTCAGTGGAAACTGGAAGGTAAGGACGTTACTGAGGAAGCCATTTATTTAGTTTGGTGACATCTCATTTCTTTATGCGACTTCCGACGCTCCAAAAGCGAAAAAATTGTCAGGGTTTTTCTGTAGAAGACATGCTTAAACGTTTTCTTGTTAATCATGTATACAGTCCTCCAAGAACCTCCGCACATTTTAACATTTTGAGCACAAATATGAAAATGGAGACAATGGGATACGGTTAATACAGATCAAAAGTGGCCATGTCGTAGCAACTGAAAGCACAGGGTAAAAGCATGGTCAAAGTTCACGGAAATGCTTTCTGGAGCTGCCAAAAATGATGGCCACTGTCAACCACACACTCGAGAGTTCCTGGCAACACAATGACCTAAACATTTTCAAAACCCAAATGCCTGAACTTGAACAAGCAACAATTTGACGTCCATTTTTAAACCACTTTATTCACAAACTACACAATTTTGGCCCCAAAATGAGCACCGCTATCGCAAAATATAGACTCCAAAGATCCCTTCGCACTTGAACACACATATTTTACTCGGAAGACAAATTTACACCCATGTCTGGTCTGATTGCTCATTACTGACGTGACCATATGTACTGTGCAAGAAAAACAAAACAAAACAAAAAACAAAAAAACAAAAAAAAAAAAAACAAAAACAAAAAAACAAAAAAAACCCCTCTTGTACTAGTGATGTTTTCCCCCCATGTCCAATGTTGAAGCCAGAACAAGGGCATTATCTCAGACAAGGTTTGATGCACAAAGCCCACAATGAATTAAGTTAAGGGATATAGATTATGTGAAAGTTCCTATTTTGGGATACAAGGAAAGGCAAAGGAAAGTCATGCTTTAAAGTCAAAGTCGAGGCCATAGAGCATTCATTTTCCAGTTCTCAAATGCAAGGTACATATGTAGTGTCTTGGGGTCATTAGCCATTACTCAAAATTTTGTCAAAACTTTGCTGAAACAGCAGCTCCATGGACCTACATGGTTTGAAAAAGCACTGTTTTCTTGCAACTGGATTTCCAGGCTTTTGATACACTCCGGCAACAATCAATGCAGGCAACAATCTTAACTGTCACAGATAATGATAAACTCTTGATAATTTTTTTCTTTTTTTAATAGACTTGTTATGTAGGGTTGGCTGTTTGGCAGCACATGAAATGGACAGTGGAGTACATAAACCCAGAGCATACTTTTTATAGAAACGGAACAAGCATCACATGGAACAAGCACTGGAAGCATTTCTTATAAACACAGGTGTGTTTCAACAGGCAACTATCCATTGGAAGTATTTACTGACCCCAATCCAAGGAAATACCTCCGTGGACATAAAAACAAGAATCAGAAATTTACCAGGTGCAAGTTATTTCTACAGCAATACAGCAAGACAATTTTTTGAGGGGGGTGGGTTGGGGTGGGGTGAATCTGGTCTAGCAGTAACGAAGCCAAAATAGTATGGAGTAAAGATGTGTGAATGAGACCATCCGACATAAAGGTAGTGACAGGGATGATACTGAACAGGACTAAGATGGCTTATTCTTTTCACTAACCTGGCCTGAATGACTGATTTATACTCCCTTGTTCTGGATTGGAAGAGATTTTTGCTTTTCTCTATGTAGGCTCATAGCGTGTGTGTTTGTGTAAACTGGCGGGTTAATGCACGTGGCTAGATGGATGCTGGCATGCATGCACAGTGGCATATCTGAATGCACTGCATCATGCAATTTTCTGTAACCAGGCCACGCATGTCGTCTGATTTTGCCGCCAATTGAGTGGCTGTACAGGAAGAATCTGAGAGTCCTCTGTGACGTGTCAATGGTTAAACCTTTCCTTGTCATTGCAGGTAAGTAAAAGACAACCTTTTTGTTCCACCCAAGGTGGTGCACAGTGCCCGCTGGGGTAAAATATGTATCCTAGTTTGCTGAAGAGGCAAAAGCCCAAGAAGAAAAAATAACATGCATGTACTTTAAATCGTGCCAACATGTATTTTGTGCTTAATGCGACTCTTGTTGGTGTGGGTAGCATGCAGTCACATCACTGGTAAATTTATGTAAATCATGGTCCAGACAAAAAAACCCCCCAAAATTCTAAAAGTAAGTATCTACAATATTACAGATACAGATCATTGGACAACTTAAACTGTGCAGTACACTATCTTCTCCCTGGGCATTGTTCTGGTGTTATTATGTCCACTTTCATGCAGATGCAGCACATTTTACTACCTGCTGACAGGGTGAAGCAGAAGGCCAGTTGCACAGGCAAGTAGCACCAGATTCCCTACAGACCCAATTTACCAAAACCAGCCTATAACCAACCAGTTTCATTTTCTTTCATTGTACATGTTAGCATACATAAAACAGTAATACTGTACAGAGAAAAACCTGTACCATATTAGACCTCAAGTTTACAAATCAACATTTGTAACTTTTGGTTTTCAAGCATATAAGAATACTCATACCTTGCATTACAACGCCATAACAACTTTAAGCACAAAACCATTTTATGAAAAAAAAAAAAAAAAAATTATATATATATATGTATATCAATATGGCACTTCATGTGTTCTATATATCGTATTGGCCCAAGTGACAATATTTGAGAGCAACACTAAAATACCACGTGTACATTTTTGTAGCTGCATCATTCAGTGCCCTCATCCCCCCCCCCCCCCAACACAGATACAGGTATCAGGATATGTACTTGCTCCTTACATGGAATCACTGTGCAGTTGTATCTTTTCTGACCAGCTGTCAGATAAAGCATTTACTAGATTCAAAGGACATCCCTGTGTGTTCAAGATCACACGGGGGCTATAGTGTTGATTTTGATACAACACAACCTCTCTTGACCGTGTCCTTCGATACATTAACACAACAAAAGTACATGTATGTATGTATCATTGTTATGTTGTATGCCCCATGCACATTAATGTAAGTTAAAGTGAACATTCCAACTAAACTTACTCAAATACACACATTAAGGTTAAACTGACCATTTCAAGTATCAGATAATATATTCACTTTAAATACCAGAACATAAATTCATTTTAGGTACCAGAACAAAAATTCATTTTAAGCACCAGAATATAAATCCATTATAAGTATCACGACATACTTACGTACTGGAGCATTTGTCAGCATGTCACCATGGAAAATACTTCAGACTAAAACAAGTGGTAAACTGTCTCCATGCAGTATTTAAATCCATCCCCAGCTTTCATCAACACCTTGTGTTCTTCAAAGGCTCTTTAACGCAGCAAGAATGCCTGATGAAAATGAATATCCCTGCAAAAATAGCATCTTGCAACAACTTAACTCTTGTCAAATTTGGTCACTGTAAATGTACGGCTCTTCGCAGTGACTCTACGTTGGTACCTCTATCAGCTGTAGCATGTGCCTTGGACACCTTGCAGTGCTAAAGAATATTGTTGCTGTCAGCATGACTCTGGGCCAATTCTGCAGGAGTTACAAGCAAATGAAAAATGTGGACATAGATTTGTAAGCTTAAGAGAACTGACTATATACATATAGTATATTTATATTTTCTGTCACGGTTATATAGTTTGTGTTTATTACGACCATACCATACAATGCTGAACTTGGTTTATGCTAATCAAGTTCATTCCTTATAATGTTGCTCTGATTATTTGATGCGTTAACTTCTTTTCTGACAGTATCCATCTTAAAGCATAGTGCAGGAAAGAAATAACCTGTTAACAAATTTGCATATACCTGTACACACTGGTTATGGTGCATAATGAGATTGGATCGTGCAATTTTTTTTTCCCTTGTTCAGAACTACATGTTCATGGAAGATGTGGCACTGTTGCTCCTGTTTGTATACTAGAAGGCAAGATGATGATACTCAGATACCTGTCATGGTACCATGCTCAGTTGTTGCTGCCTAGACTTGTTTTGTGCATAAAAAATACAGTGGCATAAAGTCTCTTGTGCACTACATGTAAGCACGCACACACTTTACTTAAATTTAACTCATATATTAAACCCTTTCCTGGTAGGAATATGACTGAAATCAACAGCTTTCCTTGGTGCAGGTTGGGCACATTGTGCTTTAGTGCCAAGGAAAATGTTGACCTGGGGCATGTCTGCATAAATGTGGGTCTTGAGTACAATTCTCAGCAAAAATGTTTCCTGTGTACATAAAACTCATAAAGTAGAGAACAATATACACACCTGTGCTCTTGAGGTGATTGAGCAGAAAAGTGTTAAACTCAACCAGAGATAATACATGCAGGATATGAATGTCGAACCTTTTCACCAGGAAAAGGCAGTCAGACCTGCTGGCCATACATTTTATTTTCTATTTATTATGGAATAAATTCAAAGCCCAGTTTTTATAAGTCTATGTCTCTTCAAAATACTATATCAGTAAACAATATAGCATAAAATTTGCCACTTTCAAGTGATTGTTCATATGTGCATTTCAATGAAAAGCAGAACTTCTTTGTGAAGGCTATATAGATAAAATTTCCACATCCTATTCATCCTTTTGAAACATACACAGATTACCGTCTGCTAAATGGCTGATTCTCTCACAATGTAAATGATATGTGGTTGGGGTTAACAATTTTTTTGACTTTCTAACACAAGTAATACAACCTTGCTTATACAATGTATCCATAATGAAGTTCTCCATACAAAACATGTTGATAGTCTTGGGGATAAAGCTTAACCCTTTCCCCCTTAAACTGGCCAAGCCCGCCTGGTGGTCAAATGTCGTCTGCTTCAGCGTTTTCAACTAATTTCAAAAGTGATGCAAAACAATTTTGACAGAGAATTGGAGACGAGCCCTATGAAGATCACATGCCCCAGGTCAACCGCTTTCCTTGGCATGGGTTGGGCACTTAGTGCCCAACCCATGCCAAGGAAAGCTGTTGACTCAGTTTTAATTTAAGGGGGAAAGGGTTAATGCAGACGGGTGGCCTCTTATTCAAGCATTTGTTATATAAGACATTAAATATGAATCACATTTCCATGTAGATGTGTTGCCACTTTATATGTATACACAAATGTATATATATATATATATATATGTATATACATGTATATAAAGAGGGTGGTTCAGCATTTCTACTGATCTCCCCTGAGGCCCCAATACAGCAACACACAAGATGTAAAGATGTAATTTACCAGGCAAGTATAAACAATTGGGCAAGTATTTCAACGCAGCAGAACAGGGACAATTTATTATATAGTAGGTACCTGGCATTGAAGTTTCCTTAGAAGAAAGCTAGATGTAATAGTGGTGCTTGTATCTCTGAGGGGACCGCCGGATACAAACATGGGACAGTTTAATCACCTTGGACATTGGGTAAACTGACCTTGGATATGGGTAGAAAGTCAGCTATACACAGTGATAAATCATTGGAACAAAAAATCATGGGGATCCAGAAGCAAATAAGTGGCTGTGTGACCTTGAGAAGTGGGTCAAGGTCACTCATGTTCAGACTTCACCTTGGCCCTATTCAAGACTATAATCATGTACAATCTAACACCCATAAATGAAAAAGTTTATAAATTATTGTGCAGACATTGAATTTCACAAAAGAGACTACAATATGAAATCCCTAAAGCTTGAAAACTTCTCAAGTTATCATGCCGAAATGAATTGGATGGACAGACGGACGGACATCTCTAGTATGTTACAACTGGTCGTTTCAAACTGGTCCACCCAACCTTTGAAACACTCTTCCTTAAATACAGACCACAGTGTTTCCAACATGTATAGCCATCACCATTCAAATCCAAATTTTATCACTTCTGCCAAAAACAAAAAGAGAATTGGTAGGCCTATCACCCTCCGGCTCTCCTGACCAGCTCTTCAGCCTACCTCACCGCAAAAGAAGAAAGTAGGCCCACATTGTTGTAGTGATATCCATGAATCTGGTACATTATGTAATTAATAAGTTAAATGATTGAGTTCACGGACGGAACCTGTGATCACTATAGGGGACTCGCCTTCGGCGGTCCCCTTATAAATATTCTGCATATCTACTCTTACTTGGCAGTGATTCCGCAATAACTGCTCCACAAGTAAAGGATTCTTGTTCCAGTCCAGGGCTGGCTTTTCAAGCAAATAAGGAGATTTACTTGTGGCTCATCTTAACAGAATGTCTCTCTTTGGCATAAGTAAACATATTCGTCATGTACTGTGGAACCATAGAGTGACAAAGATTCATACACAGGGGTTGCCTTTGTAACAGGGATAAATTTTTCTCTGGCAGTCCCGCTCAATTTAACTGACCAAGATCTGTAGCCATGGCCACTGTCCACAACAGGTACAAAGTATGCTCCAACTTCATGGAGCCATCAACTCTTTTTCAGTAGTTGCTTATTAGTTTCCCCAAATGGTACAACAATGGTCAAAATGATGTAATATGAGATCTATTATGTAAACATTAGATATGAGGTATTTATGTAAGCATTAAAACAAAATTTGTTGACCATGTTGACATACACAAGCAACTATTCTATAATTGGCCCCAATATGCCCAATTTAAAAAGGTACATGTATCTTTACATCAGACTGATTCAAGGGCATTCCAGGATAACATGGTGTCAATACGTAAACCTAACACTGATGATGGTTGGTATTATCAACAAGTTTCCATCCAATAGTTCAAGATGCACTTTGGATGCCTTTTTCTTACAGCACACAAGCAAAGCTTTAGATTTAGTTGGATTGATAAGTTGATCCACAAAAATCGTTTATTTAAATGCTACAGCCATGTCATAATTATTAGTACTTTCTTCTTTAATTACTGTCAGCCAGGTGCATATCAATTACTTCAGTCATATTAATTTGTTACTCAATGCAGATTAAAGTACCATGATCTAAAGCACCTGACCTGGAGGAGCATATTAGAAATATACATATACATTATATATATATATATATATATATATATATATATATATATATATATATATATATATATATATATATATGATGCGCAAAGTACATAATAATTTTAACTTAATTATGTCTCATATGGTGTATGTTTTTAAGGAAATCTCCTGGTGTGTGAATCAATCTCACTAAATTTCTATTTGATACATGGATTGGCATCCAATGTTTTTTAAATTATTGGCAAATTATGTTACAAAATGGCTTCTTACCACAGTCTCTTCATGTAACAAGATTTTAAGCAAAATCTCAACGTAACCTTAATCAATTTTGAGACAAATGTGGCTCTAAGACTAGACACTGCTGTAAAAATAGCATGCTTGTGCTGTCTGGTACATGTAGCTCACTTAGGTCTTCAAAGTAGACACACCAGATTGTGGGCATTTTTGTATGGAGTTTTGCTTACAGCATACTGCTATAGTTAGGTGCTTCCAGTTAGCAAATCAGTCAAACTAGTGAAAAGAAAACTGGTGATATTTTGTGAGAATCAGCCAAATAGATGTATGTTTCTGACCAGACCATCTGGTTACGTTTCTGTGTATTTAGCAATTTCAAGATGACTGTCTCTGATAGTGTATCGACTCCAGATCAACAACTGCAGCAGTCCTACAATGAGTGGATTGACCCATGCCAGTGTGAACATGCAACCGTGTAGACTGGTACTGACACCAGGTGGCAGCACTGTCGTGCTGGCAACTTTTTCATATCCATATCGATTGAGAATGAAAACAGTCAACATGGGGGCCAGGGAAATGGCTGGTTTTGTTATCAGCGCATTGGTCCCAAACACCATAGATGACAGTGGATACCTGAAAAACAGAAAGGATTGGTTCCATCAAAGAGTTAACAAAGAACATGATATCACATTGTACCTGTTTAATATTTGATTCAATGCACTGCCAACACAAAACTTTTATACACAGGCACAACATGCAACAGCTGGCTGTTCTTGGTCCTGCAAGTTTCCTACCATAGTGACTGTAGCCTACATTTTAATCTGTATAATCATAAGCAATCAATAACAAAATACTGAATATTTTTTTTGATTTCCATTTCATTTGACTAATACACAACAGTTGTACCTATTATAGAAGGCCATCTGATTGCTTCATGACTACAGTCTGGAGACAGTCAAGTTAACGTTACAGCTTTGGGTTGAGACTGGGTCAACAACTTTCTCTGTTGTAAGCAATGCATTACATGCAAATATCCAACTTATGTCACGAGAAGTTGTTGACTTCAGGCATGCCAGACACTAACGTGTCTAACAGGACTCATCCTCAGGTGTCAATCACGTTTTAAAACAAATGTTGAAACAAGTTAAAAAATATTGATACAGATGACATTTGGCCCCCAGCCACTTGTGATGAATTTAAGGGTAACAGGGTTATGCAACTTCATTTTTCTGTTCCATACTTCAGGAAGAGGACAGTTTGCACCTTGCTTAAAAATTATATGAAAATGGTTTGAAGAAATTGAGAGAATTTCTTTCTGATGATTGCATGAAAACCCTGATCAAAATGCATATCCCTGCGTGGCATGCATACTTACTTCCTTTGGAACTTTTCAACATCTGCATCCACTATATCCGAGAGGGAAAGGTTAAACAAGGAAAATGTAGCATTGTCAGCACAGCTGTAACCAAATGAAGAAAAGGAACAGTGTATACATGTTTATGGCAACATTTAATACATGCAAAGAACTAGAGAGCTATGATTACAAGCAATCACTGGGAGGCCTACAGCTGCATTCTTCTGCTTGCTCACAATGCCCACCAAATATGACAAATTCATCTTTGCTACAAAGTGACTCATGAATATGTTCTATTAAAGTAAAATTCCATTCATGTCATGTATTCATAGTGACATTAATGAATGAAAATTCTTTCAGGCACTCTGAAGATATCACAGTAACAAAGTTAATATGACTGTAAATAGGTCATAGTAATGAAATTGTAAATAGCTCATAGTAACCAAAAATAAGGTCATCATGACATGAAAATCTAATCAGCATTTTTCTCTTATAAAATGCATTTCTTTACATAACTTGAGAAGAGTCCATGCAAGTACTTTACAGACACTGTGGTAGCTACATCAAATTGACAGTTAAAAGGTCAGGATAACCACTACATAGGTCACACCGACCTGAAAATCTTATCAGCTTATTTTTTTCTGATAATGGATCTGTGTGCCAAATGTTGGAAGCATTCATCCAGGGACTTTGAAGATATTGTGGTAGCAAAGTCAAATTGGCTTTAAATACATGTAGGTGACAGTGACCACACAATGGGTCACAAAATCTAATCAGCCAACCATGGTCTTATAATACATCTCTGTGCCAAACTTGAGAAGAACCTGTCCATGCGGTTTAAAGATTCTGTGGTCACAAAGTCAAACTGACAGTAAATATGGCACATTAACCAAAAATTGGTCACAGTAACCTGAAAATCTAATCAGGCTATCTTTTCTATTTTGTATCTGTGCCAAATTTAGGAAGAATCTATTCCTGGTTCTTTGAAGATATTGGTATCAATGTTCACAATTAATAAACAGGTCATAGTGACCTTGCCCATTAGAAGGTCCTTTAGTTCCAAATTTGAACAAGCTCTGTCCAGGGACTGTTGTAACATATTGACCTAAAGTACAGACAAACTAGAGGGCTGTGTTAACAGCCTGTGCTCAGCTGACCTATGCTTGCTCACAGACAACTGAGCCTCCTAGAAGCTTAGCCTGACTAGCAAGTTAGCTGAGCTAAAAATTGCAGTGCCACTTGGTGACGAAATTAAGAACTAGGAGTGTTCATGTGTGATATCAAAGCAACTGGGTGGGCAGTTTTAGAGAAGAAGATTTTTTAAGATTTGCCCCCCAAAAAGAAGAAGAAAATTCATAAAAAAATCCAAAAATCACTGGAGCATGACCATTTGAACAACTTGGTAGAGACCCACCCATGTGAAACTTGTGACTGACTTCAGGCATTTTGATCATGTATGTGGCTGGTCCTGTTTATGATGAAAATAAACACAAGGTATGCTTATAACTAGATCCTTGTAAAAAGTTATGGGTTTTGTTTTTAGAATACATTGTACACTAAAATACATACCTGCTATACAGAAAGAAGATCATGAGGACCCATGGGTTAGGCCCACAAAAGAGAAGGACGATTGCAGATATTATCTTGAAGATAAAATTAGCTCGAATAATCTTGTAATAGCCCAGCTTGCCAACCAGTGGTGTCCCTAGAATAACCATAATCTGAAGGAAAGGTCAAAATATGCAGGTGAGTTTTATACACAAAACAGATTATTTTAGCTGGGAGAGCACAAGAAACAACTGTTATCTGCAAAAGTAACTGCATGGTGATCACTATACTATGTGCAACTTTTAAGATTTTGAAAGAAAAGAATATTTTACATATTTTCAGAAACTGGTTTGAATCTGTCAGATCTACATTCCATTCATGTTGATAGAAATAAAATTAAGGATGTAGATTTAATATATGGGCATTGTTATTAATTTAATTGTTCCTCATGCTGAGACATATTCAATATGGGGGTTGGTATTTTGAAATAAAATACCATTTGAAACTTGGGGGGGAAAAAAGGGATTGTCAGGCTCCCACAATATGTTCCAAGTTAATGGTGTCAAACATTCAAATATGTGTGGTATTAAATTTATGTTATTATATTTATATATTATATACATCTATGGAATGCTTCAATGTACATCATATACATGTAACAATATCCACCCCAACATATACATTAGTTTATGTCAACAAAACATTCAACAGATGTAAACAAATATATAAATAATAACAAGTAGTACGAACATATGGATGTTTGAGACTTGGGTCAACCCATCTCAGATTTGCTTCTAATTTGAAAGCTGTCTTGAACTTTATAGTTAACATAAAAATTCATTTTTTTTTAAAGTTTGTTTGATAGAGAGAGAGAGAGAATATATATATATATATATATATATATATATATATATATATATATATATATATATATATATATATATATATATATATATCAGTTTGACTTTTCAAGATCACTCAGTGAAAATTAAGAGCACCAAATGAAACCCCATAGGCACTTTTCTATTTACGTTAACAGCATTTATGGACCTACCTATGATCCACCATTACCAACACATGAGCCAATAGGTTAGTGAGACTGATCTTTCAAGGTTAAAATTAGCAATACCAAAAGAAACCCCACAGGTGCCTTCTTATTCATGTTTTAGAACAGTAACTATGAGCCTAGGGTCCACCATTATTAAGATATAAGCCAATATGTCAAATGAAAGACAAAAAAAACATACTTCATGATTCCTGCCAAATATTATACATGTACATGCACCATGTGTCAGAGAATGCATATCTATTGCACCATCATCCCCTTCACAAATTTGGTGAAAGTCCACCTGAAGGACATCTAGATGTAAAATCAAAGCATTCCATATCACACACAGTTTTCACAAAATTGTAATAGGCCTACACACAATATTTTGTTTTGTACATGTTCAGTAACAGCACCTAGCGACACATGGTGCCAAAGTTTGATATCCCATAACTTCGTCAAAAATTAACATTTCCACACCATTTTTGCAATTTTAATCATCTTGTGTTAGATTAACTTTTCATGTAATTTCAAAAAATCCTTTCAGTCAGTACTTCTAGAAAAAGTTGAAGATAGTCTTAACACACAAAAATTGATATAGTAAAATGAGAAAATTTTGAAGTACACCTGGTGGCCAAGTTGTGAACTATGTGACTGTAAGCAATATCAAAGCAGGTGGCCAAGCAGTTTCTGAGAAGTACATTTTCTTTTTCAGAAAATGATTTAAAGTTAAGAAAAAACATAGAAAATAGAAAAAAATGATCGCATCATCATCATCTCTTGTGTAAATTTGGTAGAGGTCAACTCAGGGCACATCCAAGTGCAAAAAAAAAAAAAAATTCCATGCATTAATTTTTGAGAATAATTAAAAAAATGTAAAAATTTTAATTTATAGGTTGGATGGACAAATGGTTGACAGACACAAAGATACTGCATAAGCTATGCTGACTCTGAAAACAACACAACTTAAAATCACTAAGGCATGAGACAGACACAAAGAAATTGCATAAACTATGCCGACTCTGAAGTCAACAGAACTTAGAATCAATAAGGCATGAATAACTGGAAAAATCATGTGAAGTCACAAACCAAACTACCTAACCAAGAAGAGGATATGGCACACAGGATTTGAAAAGTTGAAAATGGGAAAGACGGGTGGATGTAATGATCAACTCGGTTGGCTGACAAATCAGCCGTGCTAACAATACAGTCAGAAAAATATGCTCATTAATATTGTGGATAAAACTTGTTGGCCAATATGTATTTTAGTATGGTACACTTAAGTCTCACAGAAAGTAGGGGTTTGACCTCGATATACATGAATGCTCCACTTTTAGCATACTGTATTGTTTTGCTCCCTTTCTGAAAGTCTGACGTGAAATTAATCAACTAGTATGGGGCAATCATGACTGTGGGGCTCCATGACAGTAAGTACCTGACAGACTGACTGAATACACATAAGTTAATGGTAATTGTATGCATAAAGGGGTTACTTATAGACTCACCTGTGGAAGAAAAAATAGAGATCCATAGAATACACTTTTTATAGATGTTGGAAACATGTCCTTAGGGATCAAATTGTCATTGATAATACTCCCAAAATTGGCTATAAATGTAACATGATAAATCTGGCAGAAGTTCATCAACACAAAACTGATGAAACTTTGATGACTCAGAATTTCTCTAGTTTGCCTCCAGACAGAGATTTGCTCATTGCTTCTGCCAACGTCTTGGTCCTTGTTTTGATGAGTGTCCCCAGGTGTCTCTTGTGTCAGTATATTCTGCAGATCATATTCTGTGTATGCATTTTTACCAGAGTATCGAAGAAAGAGGTAACTAAAGATGGCAATAATCACACAAGAAACCAAGAACATGTTGTAATTCTCCAGATGCCTCGAAACACTTTCACAGATGAATACTGAGGAGGAACCAATCAGCGATCCAACTTGTCCATATTTCACAAGGCGAATTCTGTTGGCTTGCTGCTTAGACATTTCAGTGAACAATGCACAGTGTGCTAGTAACACAAAAGTGAAGACCGCATCATAAAAACACAGTACAAACATTAACTGGACACCGTTTAACCAGCTGTCTTTGGTGTACGTTGCCCAAGGAAACCATGTCAGAAGGAATGATATAACGAAGAATGGGGCTCCATATAGTATACTGTGGCGTCGACTTTTTACCCATGAGAAACTAAAATTGTCTTGAAAGTAGCCAAATAAAGGGTCATTGATCGCATTCCAGATCATATAAACTACTTGTGAAGCTTGGAACCATGCGGGAGATACATGGAAACGATCAATATAGATTTTTACATAATAAAATACAAAGACACTCTGCATCATCCCTGATGCCACTAGAGTTGTTGCATATGCAATGGAGGGCCCATGCAGCCCACATGGAAATATTTTGGCCATGTTCCACCACAATTAACCTGCAATAAGAGTGACACACACATTAGCAAAGTGTATAGTGCTGCATAAGGCACATTTAGATAAAGAAGAATGCATGAGAAAAGTATGACCCCAAACAACTTTCTTTTATTGAATTTGACAAACCTCCCCATGTTAGAAATATTCCAAACTAGCTCCCGTTGAACACTGTATTTTTATTGTCCATACTGCTGGCTCCGCATTAATTTTTAGCACCTGTTGCACTACAACTTTCATTTGTCCATGGCTGAAAGTTTACCAGACACTGAAAAGTCATTTCCCCAATACTTTATTATACATTAGTCAGCCTCCACTTTAATTAATTCAGTCCCTAGACTGAAAACTTTCACCCATGTTTGTCAGATAAAATTTTACAAGCTCAGTTGTTTTTTTTTTTTTCATGCATTCACTGAAGTAATTCATAAATTGGATTGAGACAAACAGGGCTTCATGAAGGATGTCCTGTATCATGTGTATAGGAAATTTTTGTACAAAGCTGAACTGGTTTACTTTCAGTTTTGATGTTTATTTTTTACATTGTGTGATGCAGGTTTTGACATCAACATTTTTGGCTGGTTGTCCCATGGCAACTTAGGTGACAATATGGGACAACCAAAGGGCTAATTAATCTCCATTAAGAGACTAAAATTAGTGGTTGTCCTGCCTGACAATTTGGTTGTCCCAGACAACTCTTTATGTCAAACCCTGTGATGGGGCAGGTGAAACTTGATAACATTAATCATTTCCTGGTCAGAATAAGACTAACTTTCCTGAGCATCCAACCTGCACCAAGGGAAGCTGTTGCCCTGGGCCATGTCATTATGACATCTGCAGGTTTCCTCTACAACTGTAACAATTCTGTGCAAAATGGTTTCTATAAACCTGAAATTTAGACAAAATCATTAAATTTAAAGCAGATCTGGTAATTTGCAGCCGAGTGCTTTTGGGTGATCTAAGCAGGAAAGGGCCAATCTGAAATTCATTTATCCTGGGCATGAAACCACCCTTCAATGTACAGCTATGACTCTGTTCTGTTCTACTCGTTCCCAAATTAACATGTACATGTACAAACTGGGTTTACATTTTCTTTTTGCATTCTAACCCACAAAGACAAGTTACTGTGATATACATGTACGTTGGTTGGCCCTAATGTAAAATCACTTGGGGCATTCCACAAAAATGTGTAGGCCTACCAGTCGATTGTCTTAATTTTGTTGAAAAGATGTCTTGGATGTTTTCGATACTTTTTTAGTAATATTTCATTTTAAGGATGAGCGTCTTGTTCAGTGCTACTTTGACGGTGATTGTAAAGATTCTATCACAAAACAATCAAGAAATATTTCTGATCAAATAAATGCAAAATAAGTTCTGTGATGGCATTTAAAAAAGTTGTAGAGGATTATCTTAGCAAAAGTGACCATTACACAATGGATAAAACTCCCAGTAACAGTAAAAGTAGTATCTTTTAGGTTATAATTAAAATACAAAAATGTTTTTTTGATCTTTAAGATGGTAAAAAGACACACTGGATTTCTTTTCTTCCATTTCCTGTTTTGTTGCTGCTGAACTCATTCCATACTATAGTCACAGGCCTTAGTCAGTGGTTCTGGCACTGCCTGGCAAGTCATGCTGCAGCTGCAGCATGACTTGCCAGGCACTGCCAGCACCACTGACCTAAGACTATAGGCATGTTGCCACTTGAATGAAAGCTCTCTTCATGAAGAATTTAAATATGCAATTGTCGTTTTAAATCAGGTAATTATCCAGAAAAATCAGGGACTGGTATGGAATTAGTTAACCTGCATGAGTCTATGGACAGATGAGCACCATTTGAAGTTACTCTATTAAATACCTTCCTTTCTGTCCACAACATCGGTAATGTCAGCTCAAAGTTTCAGTATGAATTCAAAGCAGTTTTTAAAATAATGCCTGGTTCTGTGTGCTTTGTATCTCCATATATCATGTATATATACTAGAAAATGTCCACTTTAATTAAATCAATACCCTTTGCTCTTAAGCCAAGTGAATCTTACTAGCATTACGTCTGACATGTCTAACATTACTGAGGTTGAAATGTAAAAGGAATTTTGTACAATTCACATTTGAAAAATTTTAGCCTCTTCTCATCAGCGTTTGTTACCAAAGAAGTGCCTCATTTTAAAAAGATGAAGAAAGCTGACTATCAGTTACCAAATCAACAATTAGCCCAGAAAGTTTTCCGGTAGCAAGAAGACAGAAATGTTAGCAATATTCGATACATATGATGCATTTTTGAAAACTTGCCCTTTAAATAGAAACTTACTTTTTATTTCCGTTTAAGCTGTTGTAGTGCATAAATATTTAATGTCACTGATCATAAAATAGTATCGACCTATTGGATGAAGGTGGTAAATCAATGTTATTAATGTAATCCAAAGGATGGACAGGATAGGATTTTCCATCCTGTACAATGTTTAATAGCAACACATGATGTGCACTGTGCCACATGTGCTTAAGTAACCTTTTTTCAAAACTTGATTTCTACTGCAATGTAGAAGCAGGCGAATGCCCTGGAGGCAAATGTGCTGGTTTCAAGCTGTTTTCTGCTAAAGAAAGCACAGTCTGGTCCATTTCAACCTGCACCGGGCTTATCAGAGACTGAATTTCATGGATGCTATTCATTCTTTATATACATGTAGGGTATGGGAACACCAGTCCTTGTAATGTTAGTTACACAGGGTTAAAACGTTCAATAAAAGTTTGAAATTTCTAATACATGCAGAAAATGTTCAATCTTTATGATAACGCACTAGTGGACCAGTACAATTTAACCATCTGTTAATTTAATATTAATTTGTTATCAATAGATCTGCAGCAGCATTTTTTTTTTGTTCTTACTCGTACATCATGAGCATGCAATGCCATCTGTGGAATAGCTCCTCAGAGCTAATGTTCATTTTTTGTACTGGAAAACCGACTTTAAATAAAGCTTACTTGCACTTGAACTTGATGTGTGCACAATATGAATGTATTTATTTGTAATACAGTACCTGCTCATTAGGTTGTATCACACATACCTTTGGGCATTGTCTAATATTTCAATGTTGAGAGGACTTTGTGCTCAATGTATTGTTCATGTGTTTCTGTGCCCATGTGAACATGGTATTAATTGCTTTTCTGAGCATATGGGCACAATACATATTTAGCTGAAAGGCAATATCTGTAATTATAGGCCTGCATGAACTCTCATGTTATACATGTATGTGGCCTGGTCAGTACCAGTACATGAATTGAATTGAATTTCAATAAAACTGTCATTTACTTTCTTATTTTGTTCCATTACAAGTTGCATGTACTTGTTTGACAGTAACACTCTTGTGACACTGAACTGCTGAGATTGCCAAAAAATATGATAATTATTGCTATATCCTCTCTTTCTCAAACTCGGTTGAGGACCCCCTGGGAAATATCGAAGTCCAAAATCAAAACATTCCATGCAACAGTTTTTGAGAAGTCAAAAATGTAAAAAGTCTAACAGACAGATGGATGGACGGATACAAACAGATTTCATGAGCAGTCAGCCCAGCTAACATCTCTTTACATTGTATTGCAAAAATATTAGGCACAATTTCTTGGGAGGCCAAAATAAACAAAACAGCACATGGCAATAGGGGACACCAGGCAATCTCTCACCACCTTAAAACTAAATCCACAGGAGGATTTTTGCTAACTGTCTGCACAACTACAAACTACACTTGAGCCAACAAGCTTACTCAACATTTACAAAGTATCACTATATTCCTTCTCAAGATTAGTGTCCAAAAATATATGATCAACCTGCTAATCACTAGGAACACAATTCGCTGGCCTATGCCACATTTTGGTGGCAGAGGGCAGAGGATGGCGGTGGTGGGCGGTGCTTGGCCTTGGTTGGCAGTGCTGCCCAAATTTTAAACCTTGGCAGGAATGGGCAGAAACTTTCTTCACTGCCGCCCACCGCCGCTGAGAAACTCGAGGAGTCCAGGGAGCATTTATAAATTTGTTTCAGACATAGGCTAGATGAATATAAGAAAATTATGGCAAAATGGGAATGAAAATAAAGGTTAACATTTATACTTTATGTAGATTTATGTGTTTGTGTATATATATATATACATATATACATATATATACACACACATATATATATACATATATATATATATATATATATATATATATATATATATATATATATATATATATATATATATATATATATATATATATATATGTATATATGTTACTATTAGAATGAATATTTTCGGTATTTCACAAATTATCAATCCAAATATCACTCTGAGAAAAAAAAATCTTTGTTTGTTGTCAAGTAGTCAGGTGCAAATAAATATTTAGAGGGCATTTCAATTGTCATCAAATGATTCAATATTTCCTTATGAATAATTCACTTTGATCAAACTGGACTCATTTGTTCCTGGCTATACACGTATGTTTTCTAACCCGCTTTTTAGTATCATACTTTAGGGATGGTTCAACATTTTCACAATTTCTTTAACTACATGTAGTACTTACAATGAGCAAGGGGGAGGGGGTTAAATTGGTCTGTACACTTTCACAGAATATGGAAAATGATGGTCAAATTTTGGCCTATTTTATGCAATTTTGGTATGATTTTTTTGGAAAATCATCATTTTTAACTACTAATTTGGGGGAGGAAGGGGGGAGGAGGTATGAAATTTAGTAACCTAGGTACTAATTCAAAAATGATGATAATGTTGAACTCTCCTTTACTCATCAAGCTCATACACTTTGTTTCCTTTCGATGTTCTATGACATCCTCATGAACTGCAAGAAATCCAGCTTTCAAATGTTCTGGGCTAATAATGCCTCCTATGTAAACATGAAGGTTCAGGGCCCATAAGTAACCGGCATCCTTTGGATGGGACCGGACATGAGATATGGGCACAAATGTCTTCAGCTTGAACTGACCATTAAAGAGTAAAATATAATTATAATTTTACTAAAGTGTTATTACATTAAAAAAAGAAATACATGTACTTTAAAGTTTAGTGCTGGAGCAAAAGCACTGATTGTCAGTGAACTGGGTGTGATATCATAATGAGACCAGCTGGCTGAAGTTGTGTATTCAACACATTACTCACCTTATCTTAATTGGTTACCCCCCAGTGCACACAGTTGACACCTCTGGATCACCTGTCTGCTGGTGAGCAGTAGCTGTGTTTTGGGCCTCTTAGGTATTAACCAGGTATGTGGATATGTGTTGTGACATTCTGATGTTATAGTTACAGCAACTGAGTTAAAAGGACAGTATTTGATTGCTGCTTTAATACCTCTATGAAAAAAACCCCATCAATTTTGTTACTGTAAATCGCTTTATTTTTTATTGTATAGATTTTCACGGTTTTTGTATCTTTGACATTTCACTATAGTTTTAATTTCACTGTTTTGGACATAATTACCATTCAAACAATGTTCAAATACTATTTCACTGTTTTTATTTTCATGGTTTTGTGCCATGAGCAAAATAAGTGAAAATATGGGTACAGCGAAATAAAGCAATTAACCGCAATTTGATCAACTTACAGTATGGGTCCCTCATCAAATTTGAGTATTTGCTGCCATATTCTTTTTAATTTTATTGTGTTTCTGATGGTCTTGACTACCTCAATTATAAGTTGTCCCTGAAATGACACTTTGAAGGTTGGCATCCTCGAGTTCACAACCGCCATTCTTTGGTATGGTTCTGGTTTTCAGCAGTGAAACCCAGCACTCAGTTGTGCACTGAAGTGTGATAGGCCAAGGGGTACGTTATTTTGAATGATTGTGCTTTATTCTGTTTGCAAGGAAGGACTGATTCCAAAGAAGCTCCAACTAGCAATGCCAATCCACCCAGGTGGGGCTGCGAACTGCAAGTTTGGTTTGCCAGCGAAACATGACCCAGGTTACCATGATCACTGAGGTACTTTTGACCAGTATTTTTAGACTATGGAAAGTGCAATGCATGATGAGAAATGCATAAAAATTCAACAATAAGGTAATAAGCCTTGTGTATCAAGCATGTGCTTCACTGGCCTTTTTTTTTTTTTAAAGTTGAGCGCACTGATGAAACAAGTGGCTTTTTACTTATATTAATCCGGGGGAAGGTGGGGGAGTACGCAGTTGAAATATGTACCATTTTGTTCCCTAGTCACTTGTGAAAAATATGATATGCAGTTTGAAAGCATATCTGACCGGAATTGAGAGAAATGTGCTGTTTTGTAAAGCCATTTCAAAGTCCTGCCATTATCACTCACATGGGCATTCAAGTGGATGTGGGTATGGTCAACAGGAAAGCAGTACATGGTCCTGCCTCGAGTCATGGCATAATAAACTGAGGAATTCTTATTTGACAGGACGCATCTGAATTATTATTGACAATTCTTGCATTGAAATGTAAAATATGTTTTTTTCTTCTTCTTCTTCAAAACATTAAAATTGAAAGGATCTTCCACAAATGAGAGCATTGCATTTCAAAATATGCTGCTTAGTGTTAGTTTGGGTGATTTCAAACAGTAATTAGAACTTAAGCAAGTTACTGTTGTACTTTATCTTTTTTGTCATCTTTGATTTTGGTTGGACCTTGACTTGAAGACCATACAGGCATCTTGTAACTGATCAATATGGTATATATTAGCGAGCATCAGTGAGCTCTTACCATAAACACGTGTGAATATGGGATATCGCAGAATGGTAAATTATCCAATCAGAAGAGTACCCAGTATCTATCCTACGAAGTTGATTTTCTTCCTCACCCACTACTGCGATAGCGCTGATGGGCACGGCCATTGCGTTTTTTAGGCACCACGGGTAAATTTTGTAGTTTTATTTACACCATAGTCTCACACTTATCGGCCTTTATGGAAATCATGTCAATAATTCATAACTGGGCTTTAGAAAATGTTGTCGGCAGAGTGTAATGAATGATAGTGATTCAGCAACTTGCATTGTTACACCTCGATGGAACGTGGACCTGGCAAACACGCTTCTGGGGCTGGAAGTGGGTTTTCGCGGAATAGAAAAACCTGACAGGTGCGAGGCTAGACAAAATAATCATCCCAAAGTATGTAGTATTTGTTGCGCATGTTGCATCTCACTTTGTGACTATTACCTGCACACTGTGCTGTCACCAGGTTGCTTCTCGGGGCCTTCCAGATCGCAACTTCCACTAAGCTCTAGTCACACTTATCCCCCTAGGGGCCCCAAAACGCCATGTTGCCAAAGCCTGCTCCGATTTTGGTGTTGTCGTGCGACAATCCAACAATCACTGTCCGTAAGCACTATGTCTCTGCCACAGGATACGGCACTAGTTCAATGGCGATATAAAAATATTGCAAACAATACTTAAATTTGGGGAATAGCGTCTAACAAAAAGAAAGGTTATACGGCAGATAATTTCGTTCATTTGTTCAAGGTAGTACGGCCTTGCCCCTCTAGACTGGTTTAGTAAATGGCCGCTAGAGGGACCTTACGACCAGGTGCTATGAGCTGCCCGATCTACCGACGTTGTTATCGATACTTTGTAATGCTGACGCTCGCATCTTAGGCTATGCCTACAACATATTATTATTTTAACGGATCTAGAGGTACTTGCAGGATTATTTAGACTTCAGAATATCATAGATTACACAGAAATGGATTGTAACTTGTAAAAGAAGAATTTAGATGAAATACCTATGTAGGGGTGCCATATCATGTAAGATGGCAACACCTGTGTGCAACCTACACACTGATATAACCATTCCCATGATCTATACAAAAAAAAAAAAAAAAAAATGTGTGGTTTTAAAAATTCACTATATACAGTTGTCATGTGATTTCTTTACGTATTGAATGCAGCATGTTAGAACAATAATTTTGGTCCAAAAATGCCATAGGAGACATATTGTACATTTGCAAAGTTGGGTCACGTTTTCTGATTTTTTAAAAGTTTTGATGTACTACGATGTTGCCTGACAGACAATCACCACACAAAGGATATTGATTATGTAAAATGTTTTCACATTCTGGCCAGAGTCAACAAGTTATTTCTACCAGTTTACACTCTTAAAAAAAAAAAAAAAAAAAAAAAAAAAAACATTTAAAAAAAAAAGTGCCCGGCATAGCTATTCCAACAGGTGACACATAGGGCCTACTCGAAATCATTAACTACAAACAGCCACTGTGTAAACTGACACTTTTAAGTTTGTCAACTTCAGTGCATCACTGACAACATTTAAGTATATCTGTAAATTGAATTATTCATGTTGACAGTGCCAGTGAAACCCGTGTCAGTGTCAGCCTGGCCTGGGCCATGGGTCCAGACTCGGAGCCCCAGACTCGTGAGTCGTAGCCTTCGTTGCCCTTGGCGCGCTTCCCTGCGCTATCACGGGGTTCAACAGTGCAGCACATGTCGGGGTCTTCAAAGCAAGGGCTGTTTGGGCTTCACCATGCGCGTATATTCATAAAATTACAACGGATACTTTACCAGTGTAAACTTGTTTCAACCTGAGAAACTTCAACACCAGTCGTCCCCAGGATCAGCCTGTTCCATACCAAACAGGAAGTCCTAAGCAAAACAGTGTAAACGTCGAAATTGAGAAGCAACTGCAACTTCTTTGAATTTGGGAGCATTCATTAATTGTCACTCACATTGGAGATCATTCATCACTCTCACAAGCACACAAACAGTACACAAGGGTGGGCGAGGTACGCCAAGATGGTGGTGTAAACTCTCGCTAATGCGATGCAAATGCTTCTGTACACTGTTTGAGCATTATGAAAATGTTGAACCACCTCTTCGAAGCTAAGGATAATTCCCGGAATGACGCGTACGTAAGTCGTAAAACGTCCTCAACAAATATATCATGGAGTTGAACTACAAAATCTTTTATTCTTTATGATACTTAGTTCGTGAAAACTAGTTACACCCAAGCGTTAAAATATATGTTTGCTGTCTAATAGAACCAATAACTGGTATTTTAAGCCCCCAAATCAATCAGTCTGGCACCGCCTGTTCATCTTATCTTATTTTTGTTGTTGTGGAGATAAAAACACTATTTGGGTAAAATATAAAAACAAAGTCTAATGCAATAACCACGATGAAAATAAACTACAAAAAAAAAAAAAAAAAAACATAGGCCAAGATTTACTAAAAGCACGAAAGAAGAAAACTTGCCTCTTGCCTGCTTTAAAAAGCTGCCTCTCATTCTCTCATGGCTCATGTACTCGCATTTTTGGGCTAGTGACCTGTTAGTAATGCCCAAATGAACAGTCACGAAGTCGGGCCCCATATGCAACAAAAAAAAAAAAAAAAAAAACAAACAAAAAAAAGGCTCACGATAAAATAATTTTAAGTTCTCCACACGTAAGATCATTTCCTTGTAAATAATAAAAATAATGATGATAAAACAAATGGAACGAGATATGGCTGGGTGAAAATTTCAAAGTCCAAATGACCTTGATCTATGCACTTTAGAGGTCACATGAGGATTACAAAAATGTACAGTGTTACAATACCTACAATTTGAGCCCATCATAATCAAAATCAGATAACACTTGACCAAGTTTGGCCAGACGAAAATTTCAAAGGTCCAAATGAACTTGACCTTTGATCTTTAGAGGTCACATGTAAATTACAGAAATGTACAGTGTTGCAATACCTATATTTTGGGTTCAACATGGTTAAAATTGGATGGAAATGGACAGAGTTATGGCTGGATGAAAATTTCAAAGGTCCAAATGAATCTGATCTTTGACCTATAGCGGTCACATGTAAATTACAAAATGTGCAGTGTTACAAACATGATAATTGAAGTGGGATTGGCTACCTGTACCTACAATAGTTTTGGAGATATTCAAGATTTAAATTTCCAAATAGCCCTAATTTTCATAATTTTCTCAACCGTTGAACCTCTTTACAAAAACTCAAGGCTACATGTATGGAAGTATAATCATGCCAAGGTTGGAATTTCTACGTACATGTATGATACTTTTCGAATAAAATGTCGGGCCAATTTGAATATAAAGAAAGAAAGAAAGAAAGAAAGAAAGAAAGAAAGAAAGAAAGAAAGAAAGAAAGAAAGAAAGAAAGAAAGAAAGAAAGAAAGAAAGAAAGAAAGAAAGAAAGAAAAAGAAAGAAAGAAAGACAGACTTCGTGTTCCCCAGAGCTTATATCATCAAGTGAATGTGTCACACATGTGAGTGTTGTAAGAACAAGGTTTCAATGCAGATAGATGGATGAAGAAGAAAAAAGAACGGAAAGAAAGAAATAAAGGAAGAAAATGAACAAACATGAAATGAAAATATATTATGCCCTAAACTAAATACTGACCTGCATTCTCACAACATCGTGGTCTTTGTTCCCCGCTGACAGACTAAAAATTCCATAATAATGAAATAATAATATTGTTGTGGCTCTTCGCTTCTGTGCCGCAGTCCTGTGTGACACAGGTGGTCTAGAAACAAAAAAAAAAAAAACCAAAAACAAAACAAAACAAAAACAAAAAAACAAAAACAAAAAAAACAAAAACAAAAACAAAAACAAAAAACAAAAAAAAAAAAAACAAAAAAAACAAAAAAACAAAAAAAAAAAAAACAAAACAAAACAAAACCAAAACAAAACAAAACAAAAAACAAACAAAACAAAACAAAACCAAAACTAAACAAAACAAAACAAAAAAAAAAAAAAAAAACCAAAAAAAAAAACCAAAAAAAAAAAAAACCGAGGAGGAGGAAACCATGATTATCTAATCAGCTCGTGCTGCCATGTTTTCCAGGACCAGAGTAGGGGCAAAGAGAGCCGGGCTCTGGGCCTGGATATACTCCCCCCCCTCCCCCCCGCACACACTCATTGCTTGTAATGCACCCCCCCCAAAAAAAAATTCCCTCACACCCCCTGTCCCCGCTTCTCAGGCTCAGGCATTTCCCGTGGGGACCCCATGGGAGCCCTTATAAGGGCTACCACCGTTCCCCTTTCTCCCTGCACTCTGATATTCTAATTTACCCTGTTGATATCTGACCCTATCAATTCATTTCCCTTCTCCTAGCACCCCACCAGGTAGTCCTGTACACTTTAAGTACCTTTCCTGCCTCCCAGAAAGCCACCCTCCAAACCTAAAACCCATTGCTGCACTTTCCTCTTCCTCTAAACACTTAACCTCTTCTAGACCCTTTTTTGCTAGCCTTCTCTATGCCACTTTCTGAAAAATGTATTCTCCACTGCGTGGATTGTAGAAAATACACAGAGCTGAATTTACTGAGGAGCATTGACCTCTGCTACTGTGCAAGCATTTTCCCTTGGTCTTGCTGCGGCAGATCTGGAGTCCTTGACATTTTGAGGATGGCATTCGAAGCGTATATGTCTCGCGAAAAAAATGCGCAACATTATAATATACCCTAGTTTGAAGCATGGCCGATTCTAAATACTGAATACATGTATAGGCAAAACTGTTGCAGACAGAGATTGCAATCCAATCCGTGCAAATAATGTGAGCTCAACAGGAGCAGCTGAAATTTTAATTTGCACAACTATATCGCATACATCAACACCATTCCAATTAATATCTTGGCATGCTCGTAAGTTATTTATCATTGCAAATCTGATGAATATTGAACAAAAAACTATTACTTAAATCATGCTAACTAGAGGCATTTTAAATCTGACATGAGTTTTAAAACTTTTTTTTTCATAAAAATGCTACTCTAACTTACACATATATGCTGCTGATCATTATCAGCGCGATACACGCACTTAAAAAGACAAGCAAATAATATTAGCTTAGTCACTCATGGCTACATTGTAGTGTTAATAAGAAATAATTATCACATTTCTATACATAATGCATGTTTATCGGACCAACAATTCAATGGAAGCATATTCATTCTATTGTATATTCACAAATATAAACAGTCACTGAGTGCACATTCAACTTTTCTTTCGTGAATTGTGATACAGTACCCTTTATAAATAACTTGGGAACACAAACATTTCCAGTGAATTTGTAACTCTTTAAACGTGCACATTGAATGTACTATAGACTTTGAAAATCAGTACATGCACCTCGTGGCTGCTGAACAGACTATTGCTGAGTTTGATTGGGTAACATCAATGTGGCTCACTTTCCGTATTTGTTCACTCAAAATCTAAAGGTGAAAGTCTTTGTGGAGGCAACGCGCTATGGTTAATTGTAAGAGTGTGTAAATTTTAAGCCTGACCGATCATCTTTGCTGTACACCAGATTTTTTAGCAATATCAGCTGCATCAAAATGCGTGCTGAAAAAATGACTGCTGCATTGATTGTTTTGAAAGACGTTAAACATTTTATAGCAATTTTAATTTGCAAAAGGATAATTATGTAATATCATAATAACATTAAGATGTTTATAGGCCAACCCAATACTATGATCGTGTCTCGTATTTTCAGCGACCAACATAGGCTCAAACTTAATTCTAAAGCCCTTTTCAATAATCAAGTTTCACTCATGAACTAATTGTATATTTGAACAAAATGAACATGATTCCGTTCGAATATATTATCAGCAAACAACAAAACCATGATATGCTGAACGGGTACCGGTATTTATTTTTTATACATAATATTTTGCGGGTATGTATTTTCTTGTCAATCACGCAAAACGATGACTCACACTGACTGCAAATCAGGTTAAGTTCTGGGCTCAATCATGAATAAGAGACCCGGCCCAGGTAAACGGATAAGTACCACTCCGCCCCTGATAACAATGACTTCTCCCGTGAATTGTATAAGATATTTTCAACAGAGGGCGCTATTGTACCAGCAGACGACCACTTCGCAAGAGTCAAAAAAAAGTAGTTGATTTGCGTGAGAGGCAAGCGAATTTCACCCTCAACTAAAGTACACAAGCCTGATTGGCTCAACCAAGAGTGAGTGAGTATAAAAATGATAACAGTTCTGAAAAAAAGGCCGATTGAAATTAATAACCCGAGTGGCTTTGAGCTTGGTGTGGCTAGAGGACTATTAACATCGCCGGCAACGTCAGTTGTTCAGATATTTTGACAGGATTACAACAAAAAAAAAAGATGAGAGAGAGAGAGAGAGAGAGAGAGAGAGAGAGAGAGAGAGAGAGAGAGAGAGAGAGAGAGAGAGAGAGAGAGAGAGAGAGAGAGAGAGAGAGAGAGAGAGAGGATTACAACAAAAAAAATGGAGAGAGAGAGAGAGAGAGGATTACAACAAAAAAAAATGGAGAGAGAGAGAGAGAGAGAGAGAGAGAGAGAGAGAGAGAGAGAGAGAGATTTGACAATAACAACCAGTGTTACGGCTACCTATGGCACAGATTTATATAACTCCAACCCAAGATCTACAATGTCAAACGATTAGTCTGTGCAGCAAATTCATCACTTGAATTTGTTGGTGCCTCTGTGTGACTGTGATTAAGTTGTGCTAATTGTAATTTGTATCTCATTTTATTATGCTATTAACGTGTGCTATTTATTCAGTTTTATATGTCGTACTGTAAATTACACCGCGCAAAGATAAATAACGTAGGTCTACGCAAAACACCTCAACCCTGTTACAACTACAGAACTAACTATAACTGATGTGATATATGTTTACATTGTATGTAAGCATACACCAGTGATCAGACTTGACCCTCTGACAGAAGATGTGCAGAGCTCGCAAAAATTTCAGCTGGTCCATTTAAGCCAGCTCAAGCCGGCTCGAAACGACAGCTCAGTCGGCCCAGGTCTTCGTGTGTGTAAACCCCCCCCCCCCCCCCAAAAAAAAACCAAAACCCCAAAGTGCATGAAGTATGCAAAGGTTGATCTAAATGCGTTCAACAAACTAATTTTAATTTGAACAAACGGTGTCCATTAACAAGGTAAGCATGTTAAACTTTATGATAAAATCAGTGTTTGTTCATTGAGATATTTAAATATTTATTTCAGCAGATGAGGCTACATGTTTCTGTTCTGATCCTACACTCGCTACAGAAAATGTGGCAATATCAAGCCATATATCTGTGGTATGACATGCTTGGAGACAATCGCAAGCCACTGGCTGATCTGTTCTTAATTTTTTGAGCCTGCTGGCCTCATTTTTTAAATGAGCAGCTTGAGCTGACAGCTTGGCTCAGCTGTGGCCATTTCTCGTTCTCACTCTTAGAGGTTGGATGCAAAAGTGCCGCGCCCTCTCAAACGAAATTTCGACAGAGGAAATAGAGTACATGTGTGATCCTGATAGGTCTTGATTCTTGCTGCATTATTCATTTTATTGAGATAACTTAACTAAGGAATTGAAAAACAATATGAATCAAAATGACGATAGGCCTATTACAGTTAAATGGCCTGCTTTCTCCGTATTTGCCACACAAATGGATTTAGACGAACCTAAATCCTTTGCCTTTGGCATCATAGTTATAGATGGCAAGGGTTGGGAGTGTGTCACACTTTCCTCACACAACAAAAAATGAGGGTAACTGAGACTCCCTAAATAATTTTATCAAAGAATATAAAACGTATCGATTAGCTAAACATGTTTCAAAGGTACCTTCAAATGCCACATATACTACGTGACTCAGGCTAAGCCTGTCAATTTGGTATTACAATTATGGCAACAAGACACTTCTACCCCAAATTGAGAAACATTAATATTTAGCCCAATTTCTTCAACTGCAAAGGTGAGAGAAAGATTAGTATGACCGGTAGTAAATACACACACACACACACACACACACACACACATATGATTGCATAAATCGTAAAGAAATAATGGGGCGGGGAGGACGGGTAGGTACACTTACCCCGCTGACTTTTAAGTTAGAGTGTAACGAAATGTTACAACCTCCTGCAAAGGACAGCTGTTGTAAATCATGTCACCACATTGATTCTTTTTAAAACAGGTTTTTCGTCTCGTTCAACATGTCATGGTCTCGGGATTTCGATGACTTTAATGTCAATAATGATGGTGGAGAATGGAGAGGATCTGGACTTGTTGCATCAAATAACCGACTAGAGATTGCACAACTCTCGCCAGGAATTCCCAAAGCTGTGAGATATTTTTCTCTTTAAAATCCAAATATAAATCTGTCTTGACAAATCGGATGCAAAGTTCCTCCGTAGAACAGTGTCACTCAGGCTATGATACAATATGCTGTCATCATTTCTCCCATTCAGGAATGTCCGTGCATCACCTAGGCCTAGAAGTGCGACCAAAGATACTGAAGGGCGCCATGCAACTTTCACAAATCAGTTACATGTCGCACACACATTTTTTTTCACCACAGTAAAAATATGATAAATAATAAAAAAAAAATCATAATACTTTCGTAATTTGATCATTGTAGGTTTTGTGTATAAAATGAACATTAATATCATGGTTTTTAATTCAGAAAAGTGTCACACGAAATATGTCAATCAAAAACACCTGCTTGTTTTGTTTTTGGCTTGACTATTTTCACCACATGCTGATTGTAAGGCAGTTTATTTTCGTCGTGTAACCATTATTCTCCTGTCACTACCCCGTGGAATATGATTTTATTAATTGGAAGTGCACACCTTTACAGTGTGACGTTCAGGGCTCCTTCCTGGAACCTTGGATAAAAAGATTAAAATGTGCATAATGCACCATAGTTATATTTCCTGGTAGTAATTTCAACATATCACCGTCCATACTTTGAGAAACAGCAACTTTAGAGAGCTTGCCGTGGGCGAGTTGGACGGATAATGTAAATAATTACATCGACCAGCATGGAAATGGGCGAAGAGACGGTTACAGAGTTTTGTAAGCGATGCGCGGATGATGACCCGGGATCATGAGCAGTGCAATTATATATTTTTGAAGAGCGCAAATAAAAGCCACCGAATATAGCTGCGTATGTGAGCGCAAATTAAAGTCAAAGAATGGAGGTGCTTGAATGATCAATGTTTGGTGAGAATAGTACACATTTCCGTTTTCAACACACGGTGCAAATTCTTTGTAGCGGACTTACGTTACCGCGTGGTGAAAATAGTGCCATACTATTTTTAATGTCGCAAGGCTGTACTGCAGTAGCGTCACCTGGTAAAATGAATTAATTCGTGTTCATATAGTGAATATGAAACATCCACGTACTTGAATCTCCTACATGTAGCGATAGTATGAGACTTAGAGTTTACTTTTTCCATCAATTTCGGAGAAGGTATTGTTGGGTTAAGCACCCAAATTTGGGAGCTGTCCCGGATGATCCAGGGCAGGTGGCAACAACAACAGAGCAGCAACAAGCAGTAAGCGTCACAAAGATGTTTATTTAAAAATATTCTTTACGCTTTTGTTGTCCTCTTGCCATATCTTTTATACTGCAAAATGACATTTCTGTCACCCACTATCAATCAATGATTGCTCGCTTGTCGGGAAAAGAAAAGGCACATCTTATCCGATCATATCGGTTGGTGAATCACAGAAATTAAAAATTTCTTTATTTGTAACAAACCATAGAGACACTTACAAAACACCACAAATCGGTGTTGCAACTATCCAACAATAAATGAGTCATAAGGATCAGCATCTCAAACGAAACTAAAAAAATTTTCTTAATAGAAATCTAGGTTTGCAAATGGTGTGCATTTGGTTTAACTTGTGAACATGTGGTGGGAAATTGGAAACGTTTTTAGCAGTGTTTAATGACACATTTCAATGAAATTCACAAAATTAATCTATTTTCATTCAGCGCCATCAAACTAATGATTATAATACAAGAAGAAACTACGGTCACCTATTCCATTGTAAAA
Source organism: Hermodice carunculata (assembly GCA_964020975.1). Classification (NCBI taxonomy): domain Eukaryota; kingdom Metazoa; phylum Annelida; class Polychaeta; order Eunicida; family Amphinomidae; genus Hermodice; species Hermodice carunculata. Next base: position 23,425,296 of record OZ026613.1, read on the forward strand.
ATAAAACTTCTGTCTCAGTGTCCACCACCCGCAGTTCATAACTTTCTTCGTTACTTACGTTTATATATATTCCTGTTGAACTATGTTTAATGATCCCAGCTCGTTTTGGTCATTCATTCTGTTACAATAATTATTTGAACAAAATGTTTCGTTCATTCTGTAACTCTGTTATTTAATGGAAAATAATCCTATCGCGTACCCCACTGAATACTCATATCTTTCCCTGCAATGGAACCTATATTTTTCGTTGCATGTTCTTTGTCATAATACGATTCTAAAATGCCACAATAAAATACTTTTAGATTAACCAGGAAACACGGGGGGGGGGGGGGCGCACTCCAGGAAAAAGACACGAAAGCTTTTAGTGTCAGTCTTTATTCATGTGGTTCGCAAAGCACTGAAACCCACTTCTCTGTTCCAATACAGAATGTTGTAGGCGCTGTGATCGCCAAAGAAGAGCCTAGGTCTTTTCCAAGTAAGAAAGGTGCGTCAAATACATTTATTATACTCTCTTTATCGAATGTTGCCATTGTGCTAGTTTGATTCCTGTTTATAAACGTAATATAAAGGCTACATGTACGTGTATGTATTTTAGTGTATGTGCGGTGCGCTGTATAATATCAATTAAAACCTGTAGTTTCCACGCTTGTGCACAGGCCTTGGAAGCAGGACATATGGTTGGGGGAAAGGATGTGTGCAGGGGGAGGGTGACACGAATCAAGGATAAAAAAATGTGCTTTCACAGTTCATGTTGAACAGGTATATTTAATAATTTATGGGACAAATTCTTGATGTCAAAGTTCACGATTTATTGACACATGGGGGGGGGGGGGGGGGCTAACATGACAGAAAACTTGTAAGCCTTAAATGTCTGAAAGGTGAACTATTGAAACAGAATGATGCCAAAGATAAAATTAGGTAGCAAAACAGGCAAGTCTTAAATCTTTAGATTTATTGCAGCCAAACTTTCTAACAACCTGTGGATATTAACATCAAAATTAGTAGGGCATGTCAGAAAAGAATGAAAGTCATAAACATTTAAGTCAAGAAAATGTAATCAACATATAATTTTTTAACCAGATTCTAAGCACAATTAGGCAAGCTTGTAACATGACATAACTTTTATACCATGTTTAGCAGGCGCACGTAGATTGTTGACGGGAAACATTTGGCACAACGTCCGTCACAAATAAATGAAAACGATAAATATTTTGCTTCAAAATGACTCCTCTGATTGTGCGAAGGTTTATGACTATGTGCTCAGCACGTATGAAGAAAAAATGAACAACAGAAGCATCAGCTTCATATGTTTCATAATATTTCTCTTGTTCGGCGGCGTGCTCCGGTAACATGCAGATCCCAGAACAGAGAAATATGTGCTGAACTTTACGGTCCGTGATTCACCAGTTGATTTCATCAATGTTTCCTGCTGGGGAGGACGCGAATATATCAATGACCTCGCAAGCCTCTTTCATATTGGAGATATAGGTAAAGGGATACAAATCTAGCAGTACCCGAATGAAAATATGTCTGTGATGTTAATTTTGTCAGACTGTTTTATTTTGCGAAGTTTATTTTGGCATGAAAATCTGAACGTAAAGCTTATTGGAACAAAACAAATGCCTTTGTCTGAATTAGGGCGTCCATGGTACGTAAGTATAATTTTGGTTGAGTAGATCCATCTAACTGGAGTAAGAACATATGAAAAAATGTTAATTTTCTCCATCGGAATTACTAACAATACACAACAATAAACGAAAATGAGTCGGTAGGAGAGCTTGTGAATATTATTTATGAATAAACGAAAATGGGTTGATAAAAATAGTATTCATTCGTGCGGAAATATATGTTTTGTGTAACTGAGAATGTTACTTTTCAGTTGAAATATCAGGAGCACATATTCAGTCTAAACCTCTGGATGGATCAGACGAAAAATTTAAGCCATGGACTCCCAGGTAAAAGGACTTACATTTGAACTGTTCTTAACTTTCCCCCACCAATATTTATTGTATGCATCAGGTGGATATATTTTTGTCAATGGTGGCATGATCGTTAAATTTATATTTTAAGTTCCGCGTGGAAATTAGCCGGTAAATCCATCTACAGTAACAGCATATCTGAAAGCCCAGCAGATAAATTCATGCTGAGAGTGCAAGTGCACAGTAGACATGCGTTATTACTTCACATTTCAACTGAACATGTTTATGCATTGCCAAAAGGTCAATGTAATGGCAGTGTTGCAAATTGTCTGTTGTCTGTCCATCTATCATTCTATCCATGTCAATCCATTCACCCTCATATATGTATATATATATTTATACATATATATATATATACAGTTTAAAATAATCTTTACCATATTATTTACAATCCACAGTCTGTATCAGCTGAATGTCAGTGAGAACAAGTCCGAAGTCAAGTTGTATGGAGATGCAGATTTGAGCAGTTTCAACCGGCTCCTACATTTGCCTGTGAAGGCAAATAATGACTACTACACATTAGGGGATATCATAGCAAACGGACAGGGTCTTCATGGGGATTGTGTCAGTCTTCTGGCTGTGGTCAAGCATGTATGTCTCGTCATGTTTTGGTATATCAAAAGTTATCATGCAACACTTTTGAGTCTTGTTTTGTCTAAAACATGTGGTCTTCCTTCGGAAAGAAGGACCAGTATATGGCAAAGCCCATATCTTAATTGTATCAATTTTTTCGCTGTGTGGTAAAGCCCCTATATGAATTGTATCGGTTAGTTATGTTTACGTTACCACTTGACCACCATTGCCTAGACCTCCTTGTTTGGGGCACAACGCCCAACACAGCTGAGTTGGGACTTGATTGTTATGAAGACCTGGCGGTCGGAGGGCACCACCGTTCAGGTCCTGTGGAAGTGTGTGTGTGTGTGGGGGGGGGGGTGATTACCGGTGCACATTTGCTCCCTGTTCTTCCTTCCTATTCGGGTGCCATTTCTGGCTGTCTCTAAGAGTTGGAAGCTCCATTGACTTTCATCTGGAGAAATTGTTTTTGTGCTGTGTGCACTACCCCTACTGCACATGTAATATTTGTTTTCTAACTTCTCTTAGTGTCTTCCGAGATATAGGGACCACTTATATTTGACCTGCAGATCCTCAAACAATTGTGGAAGCAGAGATGGTCTGGGCTCCAAACCAATCTTTTCCAAGATGGTATCTGGCCGGTCAAATCGCAGACAGAGGGAGGACAGTGGCACACAAGCAAAAACTACTTGGTAGTCTGCAATGGGTGTGAAGCCAGAGACTGCTTCACCTTCTCCCATGTTGGGTAGATGGCAGAAGATGGACTCACGGAACCATTTCATGGCAGCATGGGACAACCATGAGCACTGTTATGGTTGTCACCAAGAGCTTGGCCACGTGTGTTCTCGTGAGAATACAAGCAGCTTTGTGAATAGATGACAAGTGGCTGCTCTATGTGCAGTCCAAGAGGAAGAGCAAGAGAGCTAGGGGTAAGCATGCAAATGCCAAATGCCAGGCCATCAAGTCTGACTCTGCTGAGTTTCCACCCCAGTAATGCCACTATTGAAGTGGCAGTGAACCCATGTGGCTGTCTTTCAGGCTCAAGTGGTTTCTGCTTCTTCATCCCGAGCCCCCAACAGGCAGCATAGTCACAAGTTGGGCCTGAAAGAATCTGCTTGACAAGGTGCCAAGCACTTAGCGCCACTTTAAGTGATGACTCGAGGTTTGTTGGCTACTGATGTGAGACTGTAGGCAGTCTTGGAGGTAATGGCCAAGAACCAAAAGTTGCAAGTGGATCTGATATGGCAACTGTATGCCCCTCTATGTCAGCCACTTCGGATTTGCGTCCGAAGAGGCAGGCAAAGTGGATCTTCGGGCCCAAATGTCTCAGATCCAAGGCAGCCCCAGTGAAGCCACGATGGGTATGTATGGGTCCACATCTGGGCATCACGGAACCCCAGCTGATTCCCTGAGCTCCCAGGTCCAAAACCTCAGGTCAAACATACTGGTATCCTGGAGTACCAAAGTCGGTACTTAAGTCTGTGCTGGTGTTTAGTTGTGGTGAGCTTAAGGGCCCCTTAGCTCCTACGGTTGTGGCCCCTACCATGACCCAACTGCCAACTCTGGTGCCCTCAACCCCTGTGCCAGCAGTACCAGCTGTTCTCCCTCCAGGACTGACCTGGACCTAGCAGCTGGTGATCCCACTGTGCCCATTCTTCGAGCCAGGTACCGTGCCTCCCTTCTTGGAGTCACAAAGGCCTAAGAAGAGCAGCACGTGATTCGGGAAAGGCATGAAGACTGGTAAAGGCAAGAAGCAGTGGAAGCCCCAGGGCTCCTGACTCTTGCCTTCCAGGCCACATCATCTTTTGGTCACTCCTCAGCCAATGTTATAAATATCTACAAACACTCAGTTGGCAGTTGCCTTTCTGCGTTTTGCTCACAGTGGGAGTCTATCACAGATGATTCGTTCATCTTGAATACCCTGAGACATGGCTATTTGCCTCCTTTCAGCACAGACAGGCATCCGCTTTGCCCCAAACCCAAGTGGTTCTCACTCCCCAGAAAGGAGCCCAAAGCATTGGCTCTCCTAGAAGCGATGTTAAAGCTATGGAGCAAGAATGCCATAGAGCAAGTGGATGATCCTGGGTCACCCAGGTTTGACAACCTACTCCTCCTAGTTCCCAAGCAGGACAGAGGTTGGCATCTGGTTATATACCTGCCATCACTCAGTTCTTGGAGATTCCATACTTTAGGATGGAGACCCAACAGTCAATTGCCACAGCCCTGTGGTCCCAAGAGTGGATGATATCTTTGGACCTCAAGGATGCATTATTCCACTTGCCCATCACCATCACAGACACTTCACAAAAGTATCTGTGGTTCACATAATTGGGCCAAGTTAACCAGTTCATGGTGCTCCATTCAGCCTTGCAACATCACCTCCGATATTCACCCAGTTCACGCAGGTAGTAGCTGTGCACCTTTACCAGAGCACAGTGTGCATTCATGTGTACCTGAAAGACTGGCTGATCTGAATGCTATGGCACCTCGATTCGCTGCATTACACACAGACCATTCTGGAACTTTGCAAACACATAAGCCTGATTGTGAATCTCCCGAAGTCCAGCCAAATGCCAGAGCAGATCTTTGTCTTTTTAGGCATCCAGTTCAATCTGATCAGCTTGATCCTGCAAAGGACAGGTGAGGGAGACTACAGCTGATCCTCAAGGAATTTCTGACTCACGTGGTTTGCTCAGTCGGGCAATGGCAAGCCATGATGGGTTCTCTGACCTCAATGGACTCTCAGGTCCCCATGTGACACCTACAGGATTGTCTGTTGCAGCACACTCTACGGGACAGATGGTAGAAGGGCCAGGGCTACCAAGCATAGGTGCCAGTACTTCTGGAGGATCACCAGCACCTCATTTGGTGCACCAAGCGGGATGATTTCATGTTGGGTCAGACGGTGATGCCATTTCAGGTGCAACTTACCATATACACTGACTCATCTCAATCCGGTTGGGGAAATCACCTGGAGGACCAGACGGCGTCAGGCTTTTGGCTGACACAAGCTCTGTTCCACCACATAAACTGGTTGCTCAACCTTACTTTTTGCATTGTCAAAAAAAAAAAAAAAATTCTGGAAATTGGGTATATTCCAAGCAGTACTCATATATATCAGAACCACTGGAAGATTCGTTGTTTAGCTGTCCTAGCATCAGGTTGCAGCTGTGTGACCATAATTAGCAACATAATTTCACCCAAGGTAAAATTTCACAGAGATAAGTCATATATTTGTACTTATTGTTACCTCCAACTATGTAATCATGGGAATAACTCCCACCCACTTCCTTATTCTTGCCCCCTTTCCCATTATATTTGTCATGTCCTGTGCATTCTCTATTTGTTATCTAGATGTTATGCACTCTTTGTTGTATTGTCAGTTCATGTACAAGAGACCTTCATGTAGGCATTGTGCCTATTGTTGGCCAATTGTTTTGGCAAATAAAAAATGTTTAAACCAAACTGGTTGGAACAGGGGGATATATGCTTAGTGCTCCTCCACTGCCAGGACCTAGTGGAGCACAAACATGTTCTTGTTATGCACAACAAGAGGACCGTGATCTCCCACCTTAACTGTCAGGGCAGGATGCACTCCAATAAGCTAATGGAGTTAGCCAGAGGCATCACCACATGGTGCTTTGAACACAATGTTTACATGCTCGTGAGGCATGTCCCAGGACTAGAATTAGAAAATGTCCTGGCTGACCAACCCTGGTGAAGAGGTCAGCTGGTAGGGATGGAGTGGTCACTCCACCCATGTGTCGTTCGGGCCATGTGGTCCAGGTGGGGTACCCCGCAGGTGGATCTGTTTGTGACAAGTGCAAATGCAAAACCCCAGTTTATGTGTTGTCTGCTCAGGATCCCCAGGTCCTAGTGGTAGATAGTCTAACCATGGACTCGAGCAATCTTTGTGCTTTCACCTTTCCACCTCTGCAGATCCTCCCGAGGGTCCTGTGGAAGGTTTGGTCCCACAATTGCCATCTGATCTTAGTCAGTAGAGGATGGATTGGTCCCTGGCATGTTCTACCATTGTGGGACCTCCCGCTGGTTTTAGGCATGTTGAAGAGGTGGCTTTTTGAGTGCCTAGAGGATCCCCGCAGTAGACCTGAAATACTGGACATGGAAAACCTTTTTTTTTTTCTGTTAACACTTGCTTCTGAGGCTAGAAGAAGCAAAATCCACACTCTGGCATATGTCAGAATCCGATGGTAGCCTGACCACTCCCAGGTGACCCTGAGACCTCATTTGGGCTTCATTGCAAAGAACTCAAGTGGCTTGAGATCTATCTATGGCCCTTAGGGGTTTTACTATTCATACCATGGATGTAGCTCTACCCTCTAAGGAGAGAGCCTTGTAGCCACTGAGAGCTCTCTGTTGGTATTCCTTCCACACAAAAGGTGCCAGTGGTTAGAGGTTGGCTTTCTTTTTGCCCCTGAGTAAGTCCCCAAAGGCAAGGTCTGCCGACATTCGATTTCATTGTGGATTAAGCAAGACATCTTGTAGACCTACAAGAATGCTTTGGACACGCCTTGGGCCCAGAAGCAGGACTCAGCTAGAGCTCATGAGATGCCAGCCTTTACTGCCTCCTGGCGAGCGCTAAGGAACGTTGCTGTTGTTCATATCCTCGATATGACACCACCACCACCACCACCACCACCACCACCACCACCCGCGGTGCCCACCACAATTCACTGGTGTTGCTAGATCTCCAGGACCAAAAGAGTGGAAATAGACAGCAGCTCAGACTGCTATCAGGTTGGTAGGCAGCATCCTGGGGGGCCTATTGGCAGTCCCATGCTGGTCTGTAAGGAGGATTATCAGGCTTAGGCCAGGATTCTGCTGTTGGGCAGCCTCATGTCCATGACTAACCTCTGATGTGTTCCAAACAGAGGTCGCCTCCTCACTCGGACCAATAGTCCTCCCAGGCTGTTGGTCCAGGTGGTTGTTGGTCAGTATGCGTGTTTCATTACCCTCTCCTACCACTGTTTGTATGTCGGCAATGGTGGTCGAGAGGTAACATTATGTAACTGATACGTGAAATGTTTAGTAATTTTGGTATTAGTGGGTATATCTACCTCTGGACCACCAGAGAAGCCCACCTGACCTCCCAGCTTCCACTCCATAGGTGACGTCCACTGACTAATCGCGAGGAGGAAAGAAGAATGGGGGCGCACGCGCACCAGAATTCACCCCCCCCCCCCGCCGACTTCCACAGGAACCGAGTGGTGGTGCCACTTGTACCGCCATGTCTTCATAACAATCGAGTCCCATCTCAATTATGTCGGGGCTTGTGGCCCAGACACGGTGGTCTAGGCAATGGTGGTCGAGAGGTACGTATACTCACCAATACCAAAATTACTAAAAAAATTCACGTATTTTTGCGCTATATCCTAATTATGAACATTGTTAATAGAATTGTTTGAATTTCTACATAAATGCTCAGTTGATGGCAAATCTTCGGGACACTTATGTTACATATTTCAGTGTACATATATATTCATTTCTGGTATCATTGATACTTTTATGAACTTTGGCGATAAGTATCATTTTATTGTTGTGTTTGCTATGGACGTATTAAGTCTTAGCAATCCATGATTCATTGGTTGCTGAAAGTGTTGTTTTTCGCATCTCAATGTTATTTTACTGCATTAATTTCCTGTTGAAATAGCGACAATAATGCGTTTATTGAAACTTTTAATGTTCGCTATGGACATTTATAAAAGTCAACATGATTTGAAGCACTTTATAGTTTTGAAAATAACCTCATGGTACTCGGTTGGTACATGTATTTGTTTTTGAAAGGAATGAATCAGTATTCAGATTTTTGTGTTCTTGGGAATTCTAGTGTAATATTGCAGGCATAAGGACAGACTTAAGCAAAGAATATGCACATGCATGACCGAAAAAGAAATATATGTCTCACTGTTTCAATGGGAGTTGTACAACACTTACATTTTTTATTGCTAGGTTGGAGTTGCTAGAAATATTGTCACAAAAAATGGACGACATACAAAGCGACTAGAAGTGAAATTATTCGATGAAACCTCTTCTTCATTTCCTTTTATCTTGTAAGTTTTCGGTATTCAGTATTCCTAGCAGGAGAAACATTACTGAAATTTTGTTTTGACTTTTAAGTTCCAGCTCAGAACTGTATTCCATTTTGTCGGTAATGGATTCCTGGCATTATCAGATTCTGTTTGATGGTCGAGGTCAATTTCTGATATAATGTAGCGGAGCAGGTTCAGTTTGTAATATTAAATATCAGAAATGCTACCGTACGTGTATAGGCTACATTTCTTTGTTACAAAATGAATTCTTCCAAAAATAACACAGTGAAGATAGTCATTTTCTCAGGTTTGTACACACTACTATGAAAATTTTACTATTCACTCCTGAACCATAACTTCTAAACCAGGATACCAACGGGATAGCCGCTAGTTAAGCTTCATTTTTTTGTTACTATCCGGTGATCCAGGTAAACCCAGACTTTAAAACAATAGTAAATACAGGAAAATATGCATACTAAGTTCAGCGCATGTCTCAATATCACTCAAACTGGTTGATAACCTTATTGAGTAATTACCAAATAGGTAATTCCTTTATATTGCAGTAAGGATCGGAAGAATTACGCCAAACTCACTGATAAAATATCGGTTGCACAACTACAATGATGATCATCACACTATGTGGTGCAAGGACGTCCCGGATGGTCATGTGGTTACTGAGATTTCATGTACAAAAATAGAATCTATGACAAATGCTATTTTTGAAAGATGTAGCCATATGACAACTTGGCATAGCTGATGCGTTTCCGAAGCATGCTTTCCGCAAATGATTTGTCTGTCTGCGTCAGTTTATAACGTTTCGAATTATTTGGAAAAATTGGAAATTCTGGATGTGGACCAGATGTCGCATTAAGTAGCTTATGGTGTTCCAAAAATAGGTCACAAGTTATAGTTTGGTACTGACACCCCTATGGTGAAAATGTTCTGTGGAGCCATAAACCATAATGTTTGAGTTATGATCATTTCCCTAATAATAAAAATAGGCATGAGAGAAAGGTAAATAAACAGTAAGCAAGAAGGAAGGAGGAAAGATGAAAAAGGGAAAATAAATAAGAAGAAAGCAAGCAAGCAAGAAAGAAACTTTAAGGAGACCGTAATTTAGCTTTCTTCGATATGGGGAGGCTTAATAATGGTTCTTTCATTTAGAACAGGGTAGCCACTAAGATGCAAAATCATTTTTTTTGTTTTCGTTTCAACGAATATGAAAATACGTGCATGTGTAAAATGTGTCCTGTGTTTTAAATGTTTGCATATGTTGATTTACTTTGCACATGAATTATTATCTGGTATCTTGGTGTGAATAATATGTGTGCTTGTTTCCCTAGGTGAAATTAATATCTTTTCAGTTTTCCCATCTCAAATAAATTTTAAATGTCCTACCCACTACATATAACGTGTGGAACAAAATTCAATTCCATAATTTTAGATGGGATGAGGAGCTTGTGAGCACAGCATCAACGTGGACACCAAGGGAGCAAGGTATACACCATTCATATTGGAGTTGCTGTTGCTAAATCATGAAGGTTCACCCACTTACTAAAGACTCATGTATGTGCAGAGAAAGGACAAAGAAAACATTTTGAGATAAAGATTATGTTTTGTTTTATATATGATTACCGTGGACAAGATTTGCAAATTTAGTACATAGAATTTAGAGAGACGACAAGAAACTGATTTACCCAGCATGTTCAAGTGTTGAGTTCCGCACATCCAGGTGGGCGTGGCTTATTAGAATGTGGGCGGAACACGTGTGATGGTCACCAGGCAAATATCTTATGGTCAGATAACCCACCAGGCTCTCTTCAGTACTTGCAATGCTAAAAGTTGGATTAAAGGGAAATATATTTTCGATATTGTTGAATAGGTCGTTAATTGTTTCTGTACCATAAGCAAAATTTACGTGTTTATAATCCAGTAGAACTCTTTCCGAAAAATATATTGAATTCTTCTGATAATTATACATAAAGACGACGAATACGCCCTCCTTACCGAAAAAGCACATAATTCACAAGTAAATTCTCTTCATAACCAGACATCAGCTGGATCGCCTAAAATGAATGGTTGTAGCATATGCTGAAAAATATTTGTACCTTTACTAAGTATTTTCGTTGTAACTTAATATTGCTGTGCTGTGTTGTGATTTATGCAAATAATTAATTATTTTTTTTCCGTCTGTTCCACTGGTTAGTTCTTTTCATTGCTGATGTGAAAGTGCAGTATGACAACTTCAGAAAATCAATGACCGCCACGGCATGCAGCAAAACTGTGATTATCGTCAATCCGGGTAGGTGGCGTTAACTACAGTCTTGAGATGTTGATGTTGTATTGAAGAACAGAAAGAGATGTCATTTCCAAAAAAGTGCTTCGAAACTCAAGTCTTGAGTATGAGCACAGGCTTTAATAAATACTGCTTTTTTTTTAAACGTAGACAATGCATTCACAAGTTTTCCCAGGCATAGGCCTACGTTCGTTTAGTCGGCGTTAATATTAATTATGGAAGAGAAAATGTGCACATCTGAGCGTTACGTGATTGTCAAAGTCGTATGAATGGTACAGCAGCAATAGTTTACTTCCTGTAGATATTTGTTTCAAAGGGGTATTGTTCATGCTTCAAGTGCACAACACATCCAGTGGTAGGAATATCGTTTTCATGTTACGACTTGGTGTTACCATTTGAAATGTTAGTCGGCAAATGATGTAATTCGCTTGTAATGCATGTACAATAAAAGCAGTATATTTTACAGATACCAAAGAAGCACATTCATTGTACCAATATGCACAGACAGCTGACATTAGTGAAGATTCAGAAAATGGTTTCAATGATGGCGCGGATTCTTCTGTCAACTGTGCGTAATATTCCTTTCATACTGCTGTCACCTCACACACCAAATGTAAAAACATTGTGTGGGTGGGCGCACATGTGTGTGCGTGCCATCCAGCTTCGTTGGGTGATATAAAAGGTTTAGGATAAATAGTTCTTATGCAACACAAAATGTAGGAAGGTAAACAAGGTTGTTTTTCCGACTAACGAATATCAGGCTGAAAATTTCTTAGATATTTGGCTCTCAATTTGTGAATAATTTGTAAAAATCCTCGTAGTTATCACCATCATCATTTTTGCCCTTTTAGTTCTTGTGAGGATGATGATTCCTGAAAGAAATTAACGGCGTACGAATTTGTATGGACAGCGCTTCAGCTTCCTCCGTGTTTTTGCACACCCGTGGACAATATGCAATTCAGTAAATACTTCAGTTCAGGTTCCCAACACACCTGTTTGAACTCCCTGTAAAGAGGAGCATCAGTTCAAACTCTATATACCTTTATGAAGCAATTGAGCAACGGTTTTTCCACCTTATACACAAAAAGTGACCCCCGGCTGGCACACCGGGAAAGCGTGAATATTGCAGCTGATTTCCCTCTCCCACTAAAATTATCAGTATGGTTATGCCGTGAACTTAATTTAAGGGTGGTTGGCGAAGAGAAGGGATTTTTACTGAGGTTGACTGTGGTTGAAGGCATTGATCTCGGAAGTGCGAGCAAGTGGAAAGGACTACATGTTACATTGCAATATTTGGAAAAAGTTCGGTTGATGGTCATAAAAAGATAAAACATGAACAAATTTGGCGTCACTCAAACCTGATACTGGTTACTACGTGATCATGAATGACGCACTGTTTGGCGTGCTGTGAAAATTCTCTGAATTGCTAAAGATATGTCAGACATACGGGGTAAAGTAGTTGTATCGCAGTTTGTGACAATCGATATCAGGTTTTTCTGTTGACAAATCTGGGATTCTGTTCAAGGCAAAGAAGTTGCCTGGGAATATCATGTGGCATAACAAGGCAAATAAACATGCATTACAGCACCATCTGCTTTTTGTCACCATATTTGGACCTTTACATGGGCAAGGGGTGGTCGTTCTAGCGAGGACTAGATGTTCTTTATAAAAAATTAATACCCTCACATCCCTTGTTGACGAAAGTGTCTAACTCATTTGTCGAACGTACATGGGGGGGAGGGGGGGTCATCACCCTCAACGTATGTTTGCAGAATTTACTACTATTGACTCCATCAAAATGATAATCAAGAAATAATTCTGTATAAATATTTTGATTCTGGAGAACGTTTGTGACAATGTTTGCTTTTATATGTCATTGCAGTAGATGCTATACAGAACGTATATACCATTGAGGAACTTAAAGCAAAACATGTACTAAAGCCTGATGGTGGCAAAGCTGAGTACGGAATAACCTTCGCCTATTTGGCATCATTTAACATCGACGGGGAGGTTGGTAACACGGTGTCGATGCGATGGTAAGACATTGCCAAGCTTGGTAATAATATGATTGAGAAACATAGAAAAACTAGAAAAGGGGATTTGCTTCAAACGCAGATCTGTCTCTGTTTTTTTAAAGATGAATTGGCTGCTACTGTAGCACAAACCTAAGAATCTAACGATGACGGACACCTCTACCGAGTTTAACTAGTTCATGTGTTCCAAATAAGCATAAATGAAAATTCTACAATTTTTGCTTGTCCATTGGATGCGCCAAAAGCACAAACTTATGAATCCAAGTTTGAATTATTATAGCACCTCCCCCTTAAGTAATTTTGAAGATATTTAAATGGCCCTAATTTACATAAATTTACATAAATTAAAATGCCACAACATTGGTTCATGATTCATTGGATGCGGCAATGGCACAAACATATACATAGGAGACGTTGCAATTAGGAGTGTTGTATATTTTTGGCTGAATACACAACCCAATACACAAAATTCTTACGAGATAGAAGTGTGTATTCCCATAAGATTCTATGTAAAAATATCAATGAATACGTTGAAAAGTTTTGCTACAAAAGCTACCAAATTGACAGGAGTATTTTAACTGCTTACAACTATTTACCACAATTTGGTGTTTCTACGTAGAGTGGCTTTAAAGTTACATAGGTGCAAATTACAATGGAAACTAATGGAAATACACGTACCTAGCCCACCTGCCAGCGGAGTCCTCGACTGAGAACCCACATGAACTAATTGATCCAGTAACTTTTGAAGTGGGATTGGCATCTCTATCTATAAAAACTTTTGAAACTATTTCAGATTTAATTTTTGTGTATTTGCCTAATTTGCATACATTAAAATCTTACAACTTTGGTTCATGATGCATTGTGCCCACAAACCTGTAAATTGAATTTGGAATGGTACCTCTATCTATAATAGTTTTGGAGATATTCAACTTTAGTATTTTTCAATGCCCTCATGTAGCATAATTTAAGATTCCACTTTTGTTGACCAGTCATTAGATTGGCAGGTGTCACAAACCCATGTGTACAACGTGGAATTTTGTGTTTATCTGTAAAACTTTTGAAAATATTCAGATCTTTAAATTTTAATTGCTGCTAATTTGCATAATTATAAACATCATGAAGGTTGGAACCAGATGCACAACTTCTCTGCTTGGTTTTCACCATGACGGTTGGGTATCTTTTGAAACAAAAGTATCTGAGAAGACCTCTGGACAAAATTGGCTGTAAAGAATGGATGAACGATCGAAAAAATAAACTAGAAAAGATTTGCTTCAAAAGCAAATCTGTCTGTGTGTTTGCAAAGCAGAATTGGAAGCTACTGTAGCGCAAACCTAAGAATGTAAACAAAATGGACACTACGATCTCATTTAACTTGTTTAAGTGTCCTTAATTAGCATAAACTAAAATTCTACAACTTTTGTTTGTGGTCCATTGGATACACCTATGGCACAAACCTTTGAATTAAAGTTGTAATGACACTTCTATCTATAACAGTTTTGAAGCAATTTTTGCCTAATTTGCAAAAATTTAAAACTTAAGTCCCTGGTTCATCGGATGCAGCTAAGTCACAAGCTTACAAACTGAACATGGATTGGCACATGTACGTATAATAGTTCTTAAACCATTGAAGATCTAGATTTTGGATATTCGCCTAATTTGCATAAATGAAAGCCCTTCAACATTGGTTCGTGATTCATTGGATGAACAAATGTCACTAACTTATAAAAAGTTGGAATGGCACGTCTTTCTGTAACAGGTTTGGATATATTCAACTTTTAAATTTTCAATACCCGAATTAGCATAATTTAAAAATTTTACAACTTTTGTTGATGGTCCATTTCATTGGCAGGTATCTCGAACCTATGTGTACAACTTGGAATTTTGTGTCTATCTGTAATAGTTTTTAAGATATTGAGATTTTACATTTTAATCCCTCTTAATTTGCATAATTATGAACATGAATATATCCAACAAGGCGACAACAGCACTACTACGGCAATCACCTTGGCAACTTTGGTGCTTTTGGAACAAAAGTGGCCAATAAGAACTGTGGACAAAAGTGACTGTAAAGAAAGAAGAAAGAATGAAGGAAAGAAGGGAAAGGAAAGAAGAAAATACAGACAGACAGACAGACAGACAGACAAACATAGGAGCTCCATGAGACGACGTTGTGGTTTTAGGCCCATCCGCCACCATCTTATTAGCACAAATAATTGACTGCACGGATGTATACACAATATTTTATTGCAGATATGGCCCTATGTGGGTTATTGAACGCATAGATGTTCCAGGTCCAACCTCTTTACCCTCCCCCCCCCCCCCGCCCCCGCTGCGTATATTAGCACGGAAGCTTAACTGACTGGACGTTACGAGCGCCTGTGCCTGGAAGCGGAAGACCATTGGAGCAAGATGCAGAAGCTGCAAGACAGGCTTGCGTTATAAAGGCTGCTGTATAGTGTTGCATGCAACCAAGATTCCTGCTGCTCATCAAGTCCTATGGGCGACTCATTACTTCTTGAACTCCCCTCGTAGGTACATAAATGAAAAATTAAGTTATGCAATTTCAGAAAACTTAGTTTAAATCTGGTATCAGTGATTTATTATATTTACAGCAACAAGTGTCGCCAGCGTGTTGACATTTCTGCTAGCTGCTGCACTAATCCTGATTGTCCACAAGGAGCAATGGTAGACATGGGTGGCGAGCAAGATATAGAAGTCGAGTTCAGCGTCCTCGCCAGCATCGCTGACTATACAGGTTCACTGGACAACTGTCGAATGAATGGAAATGTTGTTGAACAAATGCTAGGTTGTTCTGTAAGTAGTTTTCTGGTTGTAAATGTCTTTCAATGGAAGACTCATACGATGCTAAAATTGGAAAGAGTTTGAATGTGTACTGAATGCAACTCCCGGATGCAACTGCAAGCTTCATTACATGAGTCTGTACACATTGTGAGACTTCGATGCAGATATCGCTTGTCATTTTCGCCAAATGAAGAATACTAGTCTCTAATCTCAAAGTTATTAGTCTTCGTTTGAAATGAGTAAAATAACATACATATACACACATATGCACACACACGCAAGCAGAGAAAAAATAGTTTTCTTTAGCTTTGAAAGGTTTGAGCCCTGTGAGCCCGAAGTGGCCAAGGTTCGCGCCTTTTTTGTGACAGAAACCGTGGCGTTATCTGGGGAACACAAATAGGCTAGCGGCAAATGCTTCAAAAGTGCCCTAAAAATAGGTGCAACCCCAACCAAAGGTATAACAAAACACAACCTATATCAAAATGTGCGCACATGTCTCCTCTTTACAGAAAAATAGGTTGTGGAGTCCGAAAAGCGTTTTTTTGTATGTTTACACTCCCGTTTCTATGGCAATCTCTATTTTTTGTGGAAAATGACTACTTTTCACTAATTTTTTAATATCTGCCTTAATTTTGAAGATAAGCACTCCAAATTTCATCAGAAGGTGGCACTAACCTTACTCTTTCAACAGGCGTGAAGCTTTAAAAAATTATTTGATTAAAATCATTATTATTATAATTATATGCAAAATTTTGTCATCTATTTTGCAATGTAAATACCTCTATTTGTTGATGTTGTTTGCTGCAGTTGCCAAATCACCAAAAATGGGGGTAAATGTTAAATGATGAAGGTAATATATTTCCAGGGATATACTGATACCAAATTTACTGGAGTATATGAAGTGGACACCATTACATGTATGCAAATTAGGCTTCAAATGTTGGGGGTTTGAAGCCATTCTAGAGATGTATATCACACATTATGTGCTGTACCAATGCAAAAAGTTACAGTTCCTTGAAAGGTGCTTCAAAGCATATAGAACATAGAATCCCAATCGTCTTATCAAAATTTTTCGTTCACAGCTTCACTGAAATTTTATGGGTCCGCCACGGGGGGGGGGGGGGGGGCATTATGTTTATGGGTTGTCTGGTCTGGCTAGCTTGTGCAAAAGTGCTTTCTCCAGCACGCATTGTTGGAATTTGAGCAAATTTAGCATATATATTACCGAAAAGAAATATGGAGTGAAGACAATTTAGAAACCCTATCATTAAATTTATGCAAATGAAGTCATCTTCAAATTAGGATTTTATAATTTATGTGTTGTGTTGTAGAGGCACCAGAAAGCACAAATCTGGGCACATTTCTTTGACTTCCAGAGTCCATGTCGGATTCTAACTCTGCTATGTGATTGTCTCACTATCAGTGTTATTGAGAATGACTATGCATATTGTCAAAATGTGTTGCATGATTGATAATATACACATGGTGAACTGGATTATTTTCTAAAATGAAGCTTCGACTTGGTAAGAACACCCACGTTTCAATGTATTTGCAGGTTAGATAATTTTGTACCGTGAACCTAAAATAATGAACCTGGCACCGCCATCCAAGAAGCCACCCCCAGCCAAGCTTAATCCCAATACCTGTGTTTTATGTAGCAAAGGTCTCAACACAGGAAAAGGGACTGATTACAAAACTACTTTGAACAGGCTATGATATACTCTTGCCTCCATCACAGACCGATCAGCTGCTCAACTACCGCCTACTGAGGATGCATTTGAGCAACATGTGAAAAGGGCACAATACCAATGTACCATCTGGTGCCACAATGGCATTGATCAATTACATACACCTCTTAAAGCACTATCATTTCGAGACATAACAAAAATTAATTAATATTTGGGTTCTGCCTGATTCAGAACACACATTTCCGCAAAATTTTTGTGAAATTGTGCACGCCAACACAACAACTATTTGGAAACCAGATTCTAATAAGAAAAAATTAGATCAAATGTTTTGCAGCATTTCTTTCAAACACAAAATTATTGATTCATTAAACATTCAGTCCCTTTTTAAATTGAAATTTGTTCGTAACATGATTCGCAAGGAGTGCAAAATAAAAGAACCCCCCCCCCATCATTTCCTATGAATATGGCAACAATATTGGACAAAGTATCATGAATTACATATAATTTCTGGCTTCAATTACTCTTGAAGATATCGCAGCGAATCAAAATTGTGACTGTATGTCTAACAGTAAATATTCTGATTTTGCTGATGCATACCACAAACATGTATTTAAAGGTAATTTGGATATCATACAAAATTCAAGTTTAAAAGAAATTATGAAAAAAGGTACAAAATTTCGGATATGTCCCAAGTTGAACATTGACAGTATTTTTCAGGATACATGTGATGCATTTGATTCCTACTGTATGAAATGGGCAAAGAAAGAAAAAATAGAATTTCAGAAATTTAAAGGATGGTTATCAAACTTAGAAAAGTCTGCAGAAAAAGAATTTATTATTACAAATCCCACATTCAGAGTTTCAATACGGTTAATCTAAAACAACCTGAAGTTTCAAAAGCAGTCGAAGAACTACAAGAAAGTTTTGTAGTCACTAACGTAGATAAGGCAGGGAATAATCTTGGGATTATCTGCAAAAAATATTATCTGGATGTTTTGAAAAAAGTTCGTGGTATTAACAATATTTCAGACATAAGAGTAAATGATGTATATAAATTACACAAACAAACCATTGCTAATTTGATAGGTACACATAAAGATGAGATGAAAAGGAATTTTAATATCAAAATTTCTGAAGAGGACTCCTGTAATCCACTTTTGTTCTGGATACCCAAATTACATAAAAACCCTTTTAAATCTAGATTCATAGCCAGTGCTGCCAAATGTACACGAAAACAATTATCAAAAGAAGGAACATTGTGTTTGACTGCAATTAGGAATCATTTTCGTAAATACTGTAATGCAATTTCTAGAAGCAGTGAATTAAATTGTTTTTGGAGTATTAGGAATTCTTCCGAGTTTGTATCTAAAATCAAAGATGTAAAAGCAAAAAATATCCAATGTTTTGATTTTTACACTGCACACAAATCTACCCATAGATGAAGTCAAAAGTTCACATACAGAATTAATAAGCAAAATGTTTACCCATAATGGTAAACCATACATTAATATTAATTCATATACAAAGAAAGCATAACACAACAAATATTCAAAAAGTAACATTAAATCGTACACTGTTGAAACTTTGATAGATGCTATAAAATTTGTTTTGGGTAATACCTTTGTTCAATGCGGATCATTTGTTTTTCAACAAATAAAAGTCATTGCAATGGGCAGCAACTGCTCCCCTTTACTGGCAGATTTGTATTTAACCTGGCTTGAATTTAAGTATATGGATAAACTGATGAAAAAGGACTTTCAAATGGTTACAAAATTATCAAACAACGGAAGATATATTGATGACATTGCTTGTGTAAATGAACAAAATTTCAGTAAAATTGCAAATGAAATTTACCCAAAAGATATCCCTTTGGAGGGTAACAATTCAGATGGTTTCAGAGATGTGTTTTTGGACTAGGATATTCAGGTCACTAATGACAGGTTTTGTATTAAAGTCTATCACAAAATAGATGAGTTTAACTTTGAAATAGTTAATTATCCTTTCCCAGACAGTATTATTTCGGATACTATTGATATAATACGTTTTTTTCACAGACTTTGAGATTTGGTCGTATTTGTTCTAAATTTCAGGACTTTGCATCTTGAACCAAATTTTTATGTACAATAAACCTGAGTCAGGAGGATTCAAAGATGTACTTTTGATCAAATATTTCTACAAATTTTGCTGTAAATGTCCCGAGATGGTTAGAAAGATTGGCTTCAATAATTTAGAGATTTTAGACTTGCCTTTTTTTTCGACTTAATTTAATCTTTTGGCATCATTCTGTTTTAATGTTCACCTTTCAGACATTTTAGGCTAGCTTGTTGTCTCTTAGGTTAAACCCCCAGGGGCTATCGGTAGCGAGTAGCGGCCTACGACAGATACAAGCTTGCCTAATTGTACTTCATATCTGGTTAATATTTTCATTGCATTCTCTTGACTGAAATACAAATGACTATCTGTAGCATGCAGCGGCCTACGACAGTTACATGTTTGCTTAATTGTACTTAAAATCATGTTAAGAAAAATTGTTTTGATAACATGTTTTTGGCGTAAATGCTAACGAATTTCATTCTTTTCTGACATGCCTAAATGCACATTTACTCAATATTAAAAAAAATATTCAAAAGTGAAAGTATTTTTTTCAAATATCACATATCTGACACATTACGTTGATACATTGACTCAGGGTTGACAATGAAGTAGAGCTTAATTGTTTGAGGAGGAGGTGTCATCATGGAGTTTGTTTTACATTTCTGGTGCAGGATGTACATTGTTGCAGTCATTGTTAGGATTTCATTTGGTTTATACAGGTGGTTTAGCTGCAACTGTCTATTTTACAATCACTGGGACTGAATATAATGCCCCAGCTTGTTTCCACTTCAGTTAAACGCTGGCGGATGGTTTAAGTAGAATAAGCTGTCCAGCTAGAAAGGGTACATATTGGTTCAGGGAAAAGTCAAATTGTTCTTAACTGAACCTGTACTACACAAATTTGGTAACTGTAGTTTGTTTGCCAGGTATTCTTCTTTCATAATGAAGGTCTGCATTTATAAGCAAAACTTCACGTATTCAGCTAATTCATCATTTGCCACGTTCATATTTATTCAATATTATGTGGGTTGTCTTTGCTGAATATTTAGCTTAGACAAGGAGCCACTACTCAGAGAGACATGTACGGGTGGAAGGCTCCGAAACATGTTGAGTAGTTACCCGCCGAAGACACTTTAATTTATTTCGGTAATACAGCCTATGTCAAAATTTTACAGAGGAACGTGTGCAATTTGGACAATAGTACGTCTATATGTATATAGGTTAGACAGGGACAGGTTAGCTTATGGAGAGTAAAGAGTTCGGACTGCGGAATAGGGTAATGACTACTAGGAAGTGGTTTTGGACAAAAAGACACCAATACAACAGTCACATTCCTAACCCTAAAGTGTGGGATCCCAATGGTAACAGCTGGGAAATGTCTAATGATGGCAACCTCAAGCCTTTGATGTATACCAATGAGCTAGCCCCACTGGAAGTCCGCAACCTGACTCATATGTAGTGCACCGATATTGAGTGTATTGTCGCAAGAAAGTGCCATTGCCTCCAGACAGGACTTAAATGTACAGAATTATGTGCATGCTTTGGACATGAGTGTGCAAATGACACTTTTGACACTCAAACAGACAGTGACGATGAGGAAGATGATGATTGAATCTTGGCGTAGAATCTCCAAACTGTGACCATCATTGATCAGCTTTCTGTATTTAGTGTGTACATGTACTTATACTGTTTTCGTTTACTAAAACACATCTTGAATTATAGTTTGATGCCAGAGATACATTAGTTATGTTGCTGGACTCCATGGGATGGTTCACTTTAAATTACGTGTAGGTGTGAATACATGGTACAAAGTACTATCTTACTTTATCAGTTGTATTGGCAACTGTTATGAGGGTTCCCTTAGCGAAGATGACATATGATAGACATATTAGCATATTAATTAATATGCATATGGTATACTCATATAAACATGATAAATAAAACTAGTTTGAGTACTGTTCCTAATCATTTTGCCTTTTTTTAAATAAACGAAACTATATCTTAGTAAATATAATATGTTATCCGTTGCACAATACTTAATTTCGATGTAAATTTCATACATTTGCATAAATTAACATATGATAATTAGGCACTTTGAACAAACTCTGCATTTGGTGACTATATTCGAGCAATTGAGCACATTTTGGTATTTATTTAGCCTTTCTACAAGCAGTATCACCAAAGTTATTATTTTAAGGACAAATTTTATTTGTCTCAGAAATGGCATAGGTTGTCATGGAAACGGGCAGAAATTTATTTGATAAAACGCTTTTCAGATTCCACAACCTATTTTTTCATGAAGAGGACATATATACCTATAAGAAAATATAGGTTGTAACTTGTTATACCACGGGTTGGGGTATGACCCCCGAAGGGCCCTCTATGCTGCAGGTCTAAAAGCCAAGCAGCATGTCGTCAAGGGGAGATGCAAGTGACGCGAGGGGTAGTGCCGGGGAGATGGATCTTTCGTGTTCATGCAAGTTCTCTGGAGAAGAGACTGACGAGAAGAGTTCTGATGGTGACGACGGTCACGAGAAATTTTTTGGTGAGGCGGGCTTGTCAGATTTCACGTGTACGCCCATACTAGCGAGAGCCACAGGTAGGCCACCAGTTTGCAAATCGGCCGGTTCAAGAAGACATTGTCTTTGAGATTGAATAGTTTAAAATGGCAATGGTAGGGTGCTTGTTTCGCACAGAATACTATGAAACTAAAATTTCGGCAGCAATTTTTGCTTTGAGAAATTTGATAAAGATAAACCGCAGCCCACGCAAGCTGCATCTGCCACAAGGGGCGGGGCTGACAGCTACGGCAGCTTGGTTCAAGCGAGAAGACCATACCGCACAGCCATTCACAGTTTTGTGACCCTACTGCGCTTGCAGGGCCGTAGCCTTGGGGTCAGATTGGTCAGATTGGTCTGACCAACATTCGATTCATAGGTCTAGATGTATTTCCAAAACTATGTTAATAAACAGAAATTTGCTTACAACTTCCAAATTTCTGAATTTGGCCTGACCAACTTTCAATTGGAGGCTCCGGTACAACCTTGGTGTTATAATCGAATGTATTCCAGCTGATTGATCTGAAGTCTTTGAACTATGACTTAAATCAAGATTATTGTGGTCACGGTAGACCACAGTCAACAGTTTGGAAAAATATGCCGACTTGTTCCGTCCCTGTGCATCCATACATCGCGTAAATTGCAATTATAGCTTTCGACAGTATTTTGATGTTACAAGTTTGTAGCCCAATTCTCCTGGCTAGCGATGCCTACAGTCTGGGATTCCCCCGACCCTGGATAAAAATTACAAATAATGAACAAATCGTGATTCGTTGATTAACTTGGACAGGGTGAGCTTACCATCTGAATGATGATTGTCATCTCATTTCTTGTCACAATAGACCAAATCTGATAAAAACATTTTCACGTCTGGCATTTCTGAATTTCTACATAGGGGCCGAGGTTAAAACACAGAGAATAACTATTACGTTTTAGGGTGGGTGGGTTGGCAGTTTCATACATAAATAGAAAAATGCGCATCGGCAAGTCTAGTAACGGCCATTTCATGGGACTTTAATAGTTACAATCTTACGCAATGATGTGAAATCTATTTCTGCAGATTGACTTATTTTCAAGTGTCGGCATCGATGCTGGTCTTGGCGAAAGCGTAGTTGGAGGTCTTGCAAATTCAGTTGGCACAGCATCCTCCTTGAACGTTAGCAGTGTTTAAAAACGTTGCTTTGCCATCATAGCATAGGATGGATCGCACATATTTCCACAAAATGTGCCTAGCATAGCACCGTGCTCCCTCAAGCCCGCCCTTGTCAACCTCCGTGCCGTTGCCGTGACAGCCTCCGTTTTGGGTCCATTGGGAAGCGGGAAAGACTGAGTCCTTTCTTGTGGGCATTGGCACAGCCATAGGCTACACACCATTTCACCATGGTGTATGGTTGTGGACTGACTGGCCCGAAAAGAAGTCCCCAAAACGCGACCAACCCTGTTGACAGGCATTGGTCCATGTGCAGGCGAGCTCCCGGATCTCCAGATGACGTCACGCAAAGTGCTTGCGGAAAGTAACGACAACTTACGAACAGGAGGATGGGCAAACTATATCAACACCCGGACGAAGAACGGCTTTTGAATAAATATTATATTTTCAATGGTTCTATTGTCGATTTTTTTCTACCAATTGGTAAAGTATGGTGCATAAGTACACTTTAGAAGCATTTCGAATGTCTCATCCAGTAGACCCCCAAATTTGGGCTTGATTTTTAGATTTTTAAGAATTTTAACAAACGACGCCCAAAGTGGGCGTGTTTTTGAAGCACATGAGGCAAAATTTGTAGGCCTACATAGCTATGTGGCGACGAATATAATTTTCATTGTTTATGTCATTAAAACTTCACAAATATCACTGCCATACTTATCGGTTTCACGCAAGACATATAGCGAGTGATGAAGTTGAACCAGCTCACTAAAATAGGAAGCTCAAATCTCTCATATAATTTTTACAAAGGCAAGATAGGGGAACTGTAGATAACTAGAAATTTCTCTGACATAATAACGTTAAAATGTTGAGTTATTGTTAGTTTCTCACTCGTTCTGATGTAAATGATTTCACGTATTTAAACTGCGTTACCCGCTCTTCATACCGGATTTAGTTCCCCATGTGTGAGGCAGATGAAAGTCCAAACAATGGTTCAATATTCTCGCGACAATTTTCACCCTTTAGTGATTTTACTTGTCAAAATAACCATTCATTACCATTGGCGTATTTTAAAGATGATCTGTTCACAAATTTCAGGTAATTTTTATTTTCAGTATCATCACTGATCCATGTACATATATTCACTACTCTTACCCACTTGACCTCTGCCTTGTTATCTACGTCGACGTGTTCATTATGATAATAAAAACTGGTAATATAACATGCAGAGGCATTTTCTTTTCAAGTGCACATAATCTACTTGTTACTCTAGATAGATGACCGATAACTAAAAATTTATAATGCATCTGCTGTTGAAACCATACTTGGTAAATACCAATCAATTATACCTGTGCGACAACTGTTTTTTGCCACATATAAATGGAAAAAAAGTTATAATTGATGTAATTTTCGCTGTCTCATGGATAACATATTCTGTGGTATCGTGTTTCTTTCCAGCCACAAGATTTTCTTTCGATGTCAGAGGCAGAGAAAACAACGTTGAAATGGAATTTCTTGATGGAAAAATGCAAAATTTACTTCAAGGTAAGCGGTGAACTCATTTGATGGTTTTGCTTTATATCAACGTTAACAGAAAGTTAAGCATTGGTGACGGACTGCACGTTTACTCATGTTACACAGTAAGTTTTCTCTAGAGTGAAATGTTTTGATGAGCAGCACATCCTCGAGAGATTTACATAATGCAAATTTTAAAGCAAACATGTCAAAGAAGCCTACTTTTATTTTGTCTGTGAAGCTGGCCTCCTACCCCCAGCGAACATAATTCAACATAACAACACGAAAACAGTCTGCTTAGCAGGCAAAATTTCGTTACACGTGGGTCCAATTGTATGCTCATTCAAGCTTCACAGTCCAATCGAACATCTCAAGAAGCCAATGACTAAAGCAGATGTTCTGCCGATTTCTTCAGGACTAATCTTTAATAAGAGGGGACGGTTTATTAAGTGACTATAAAAAGTACTCTTGACACAACTGTCATTAATCACCAAATTTCAAATCATCTTGAGCTTTGTTTATACCTCATCTATTTAAAACACACGACACACGACACACGACAGTTAAAGAAACTTAGCTTTAAGCAAAAGTGACATAAGGTCACCCCCAGCAACAGGCCTAATGATGTGGATGTCATTCCTGTGTCTGCCTAAGGAAAGCAGTATAACCGGTCAACTCATAAATACATTAGTAATGTACTCCTGCTTTAAAAATTCCCAAAAAACAAAACAGAAAAAAAAAACAAACACCCCCCAACCCCCAATACATTGGTAATGTACTCCTGCTTTAACCCCCCCCCAAAAAAAACAAAACAAAAATCAAAAACAAAAAAACAAAAACAAAAAACAAAAAACAAAAAACAAAAAACAAAACAAAACAAAACAAAACAAAGCCAAAAAAACAAAACAAAACAAAACAAAACAAAACAAAAACAAAAACAAAAAAAACAAAAAACAAACGAAACAAAACAAAGCAAAAACAAAAAACAAAAACAAAAACAAAAACAAAACAAAACCAAAAAAACAAAAAAAAAAAAAAAAACCAAAAAAAAAAAAAAAAAACCAAAAAAAAAACCATATATATACTTCCATCGGAGACCCGTTCTGTGTAGCTTGATGAAATGAAAAGCCAGTATCAAGACTTCGTGGATTATATATATATGTAAAATTATGAGTTTCCCTACAAGATTATAAAGTGTGGTGTCTCTGAATTTATCAGAGACATGTATTTCAATTCTGCTGTGCACAATTAAATATGATGCAGGTCTGTCGGAAGAAATTGTGACACATAGAGGCGTTAAACAAGGTGATGAGTTAAGCCCAAATTCGTTAAACGTCAGCCAAGGTCGAGTCGGTCATACAAGTCCTATTGGGAATGAGGTACCTAGCGTACCCAGGCCAGTTTGCCGTTTCCCGTCGTAGTGAGTGCAAACATTTGGAAAAAAAACTTCTGTTTCTTCAAAAGTTTAAAAACTAAACAGTGCAAAAACGGTCGAAATTTTTGCATCAAATTGTTTAACAAGAAGGTGCAAGGGCTCGTGAGCATGCCGCCCAAATCGAATGCCAGGAAAAGGACGAAAAAATCTGGGACCACACTGGTCGCGTCCAAAACAAAGGGTCTCGCCGCGCAGTGTTAAGGCAAGCCAAAGTATCAACATGGCTTCAGAAACACAGCCAGAGACCCCGGGGCACGTGCAGGGTCCGGGTGAGTTGAATTTAAATCTCCTCATGCTACCCAGACAGGCAGAGGGTGGTCTACTTCATGGTGAAGTACCCATAAGAATAGCGACAGAACTTAGGAACTCGATGCATTTGTACGGCCGTATGGGCACCAAGATAGCGCCACAAGGCATGGTCCACAGCAGGCTTGCTCACCTGAGCACATGGCTAACAGGAGATATGCATATTAAGTTCCCGCCCGAACTGCATACCTGATTGCTTAGTATCACTTGGTGAGATATTTCGAGAAAAGTGTCAGTACAATGGGGACAAGCGGGATATTACTAATATTTTGGAAATACAGAATACTTATTAAAGGCATATGGAGGTTTTTCTTATATATGGCTCGGAAAGTACTAGACGAATACCAGTTTGGCATTTGTGAACTTAAATTTCTCAAAAAATGCTAATTTTGTGAGAAATGTGCACATGGCCTGTCTGTGACGGTGATGCGACCTGCACGTCCCCAGTGATCGCCAGGCGTCAAACCCGTGCTTTGTGGCGGGAAATTAATATGCGTACTGCGTATTCGTAAAGGGAGGCTTTCTTTAGCGATTCAGTGGCGCAATTAGATGCGTTTAGAGCACCAGTAGGCACACATGTGCATCCAAACTTAAAAACGAAAATTAGGAAATAGGAGTTTGTAGAATTTTGTGACCTTCTTCCGCAAAATAGATCCTTTGTAATGACTAAGGAGGAGCTGAAGGCAAAAAGCTGCCCAGGATTTCACTGGGAACATGCCGCATTTAACATTTCATCCCACGCCATGTTGCC
The DNA here is from genome assembly GCA_964020975.1 of Hermodice carunculata. NCBI lineage: Eukaryota > Metazoa > Annelida > Polychaeta > Eunicida > Amphinomidae > Hermodice > Hermodice carunculata. Next base: position 23,452,523 of record OZ026613.1, read on the forward strand.
TGCCGGAGATAGGACAGCGTCCGCAAAAAAGAAATTGCAACAACAGACCAGTTCATAGGACTCGGGTTTATTCGGTTCACTTCGGGAAGCGCAACCTGCTTTGTTTACATTTTGTGCTCGGCCACGCTGGCCGGATTACACGTGGAAGCATGAGAAAGTAAAACACAGGATGTGCTTCGATTTCATGAAACGTCAGCAATCTATAAATGCACGTTTCACCACTGATGTGATATTTTAGGTGAAAGATTTGCACTGTTCAACACAATTCATGCTGCAATCATTGGCGTTAGCCGTGGCATCCGTTGTAAATATATGACGGCATGGGCCCAACTCGGCTACTTGCTGATTGGACAATCAGGCCAACAATGGAATGCATAATTAATTACGGTCCGGAAAAGTTCGGTACAGCTCGGTATCAGCAGGTCTATTGGAGAGTGGACAGACGCAAATCTATTTAGAGAAACACACAGGGCAATGTTTCAACCTTATAAAATATGGTAGTATTGTTCATCAAGCAGCAGCAAGGCACGGTACAAGAGGGGCACGTCAGTATGATAGCGAATTCCGTATGAAAAAGGCCTTGTACGCCAACAAGCATTTCCAGTTAATTAATGGGGAATTACATTATTCCGTCATGATCCTGGCTGGACTACAACAAAACAGCCACAAGCGATTTCAATCCGGGAGTAAACTAGCTGGTACAAATACAGGGCCACAGCATCCCTTGGGAGAGGGGGGGGGGAGGGGGCAGGGCGCAATTGGAATACCATTTAGGGTATCCGCGGCATTGAACAAGGGAAATTGTGGCAGAGTTAACTGCGCCCATCCCCATAAGTGTGCGATCTGTGGCCGAACAAACCACGGGCAACATCGCTGTTTCTTCCGTGACCGCCCGCAGCCCCAACATTCACATACCAGAGAAAGGCAACACTCCCATCAAAACAGACCGGCTCAATAGATTACTCAGGCTTTATCCAAACAATTCAATAGTCTAAAAATGAGAAGTGGATTTTGCAGAAGGATTCCGTTTAGGATATGAAGGTCCCAGACAGTGATCTACATGTTCAAATATAAAATCTAATGTCGAAAATTTGCAAGTCGCCAGGCAGAAGATTAAGATGGTGGTAACTTGTGCAGAGCGGCAGGCCCCTTTGATACTCCAACCCTACCAAACTTGAGGTGTTCGAGGCTAGCTTTAATCCCGAAAACTGAAGTGGTAAAATTTAGGCTGATACATCAGCTGTCATTCCCGGAAGGTGAATCAGTGAATGATCACATTTCAGACAGTAATGGCCTGGTACAATACACAAAATTTGATGTGCAGTGTCTATGATTGCAAAACTTGGGAAGAATGCTTTAGTCGCAAAAGCAGATGTTTTTGAAGCATTGAGATTGCTACCGGTGAATAAATTAGACTTTGAATTGCTAGGCTTTGCTTTGGAAGGAAAGTTATATTTCGCCTAATGTGCTCCATGGGCTGCCGATCAAACCCCAGCACCTACAAAAATTGCAGCACTTTTCTGTATTGGGTCTTAGATAAATGGAATAAACGCGCTAATACAAAGCATTGTGTGGACGATTTTCTCCTTGCTGGTCCCACGAACAGTCCTATTTGTCAACAAACTCGGACTATTTTCCTTCAGTTGTGCAGATATTTGGATATACCTGTAGCGGAAGAGAAGACAGTGTTGCCATGTAGACAGATTGTTTTCTTAGGTCTAGAAATCGACACGGAGTTGCAGCAAGTAACGATACCGGAGGAGATTTTGACAGAATGTAATGTACGTTTGAAAGTGCACTAGAAAAGAACCGGATGACCGTGCGGGAACTACAAAGTTTGTTGGGCTATCTTAACTTCCTATGCAGGTTGGTGCCAGGGGGGCGGGCCTTGCTTTGCGTCTGGTAGCGTTGACACGCAACAAATCAAGTTATTCAAAACGTCAGAGAGTTAGGTTGTCGGTGTTCGCTAACGCAGATATCGCAACATGGATAGATTTCGTTGAGAATTTTAAAGGCAGTTGTATGATATTGCCAGAGGAATGGTTGTCACCAGATGTATTGCAGCTATGAACGGACTCAAGCATGTCATTAGGCTTTGCAGTGTATCTCTAAGGGGGCGTGGTTTAACTGTTCTTGGCAAGCTGCAGGGGTTGGGCCAGGTCATTCAATCGCCTATCTGGAGCTCTTCCCTGCAGTTCTGACCATGTTAGTTTGGGGACAGAAACTTACTTAAACTCAAGGATAGTTTTTCGTTATGACAACAAAGCAGTAGTATCGATTATAAACAGACAATCATCCTCGTGCTCACATATACTGGGGTAGCTGCGCCGGCTAGTGTTGGTATGCCTTAAAAAAATAATATAACTGTCATTTCGAGACATGAACCTGGCAAAACAAACGTGGTTTGTGACGCATTATCTCGTTTCAGTGGCAGAGATTCACAGCCACGGCACCGCAGACATATGCAGAGCCGACGCCCATTGCTCATATACTACCGCTCAGATAAATGAGGAAGTTCAGTCCATGTTAGCCAGTGCTTTAATTTGGCTCCCAACACACTGTCATCATATACCAGGGCAGCACAACTATTTTCAGAGCTTGTGCATGTTCATTATAGTATATCGATCACATGGCCTATCGATGAAAGTAAAATCGTAACAATCGTCGCCTGTCTCTCTGACTTTGAAAGGAATGGCAACTAGGGCAATAAATGCTTATGTCTCAGGCCTGAGTTATTTTCATAAACTGAATTCATTGACGGACCGCACAAATATTTTTTTGATTGAAAAGATGCTAGAATGAGTTAAAAGAGCTAAAGTATCAGTGGACAACCGATTGCCCTGACTTTCGATTTGTTGTCTAAGCTGGTGGTTTCCACACAGCATGTCTGTTCCCATGCGATGGAGACTGCGTTGTTTAAAGCAACTAAGACTATTGCATTTTTTTGCATTTCTGAGAGTGAGCGAGCTTACAGTTAAAAGTAATACAAGGAGTAACATTTGGGTTTTGCAGAGAAACGACGTGTCTTTTCAGCAATCGCACATGACCGTAGAATGCGAAAAACAACCAACACAATATTCCAACACGTAGTCAGATCTCTAACCTGTGTCAACAAGAGGTTTGTCCGGTCTTAAGTATGCAATCCAACCTCAAAGCAGTTGATAACAGTGATGGACCTTTGTACAAGAATTATGACGTGTTACCTTTGACATATTTTCAGTTCAAAGCAGTGTTAAAGAAATCTTTAAAGTTTTCTGGTTTGGACCTAAGAAAGTACCAATCTCACTCCTTTCGCCTCGGAGCAGCAGGTACTTGCGCTTCATAAATGATTTCCCGAGAGATTTCATGATACTTATTAGCCTGTTTCATTGTGTTATAAAAGAAAATGTTTGCTCTATGCAAATGACTTGATTTTAACATCTTGCCCAGAAAAAGGTTTAGAAGCATGTCTAAATAAATTGGATAGTTATTGTGTCGATTGGCAATTTGAAATTAATGTTAAAAAGTCGAAAATTATGATTTTCAATAAAACTGAGAAAACTGTAAAAAGAGATTTTCAAACAGGTACTGACACGTAAAAATGCATACAAAAATGCGTCTATTTAGGTATTCAAATTTGAGCCAATGGCTCTTTTGACAATGTCATACAAATCTATGTGATGAAGCAAAGGAATCTTATGGGAGACTAAGAAAACTCTTTTCGATTGGAACAATGAGTTATAAATTCTTTTGTTAATTTGTTCCAAAAGCTTTTTATGCCGATCTTTATGTATATTTGTGAAATTGTGACTTGGCAATCGAAATGTTTATTAAACGATGGTATGTCTGGTTATATTTAATTCGAGTAGGAAAATCTTTTATTAGTTTCCTGAAATACTGTTTATGGGTGCACCGAAAATCAGCCACAAAGTGGTGCCCGGCGACCTAGGTCAGTTACCTATCACTCAATGTAGAACTACCTGTTGGTAAAAACTGGTTCAATATTGTGAATCTACTGCCGGATAGTTTATATTATTCATACGTATGTAATGCTACCCTTCATTTGAAAGGAAAAGGTATTTGGCTACAGACCTTTAAAGATGCACTTTATTTTATCAATTTACAACACTTTGGGGAAAAGTATGGTAATAAAAATGGATATTTACTGGAAATATGATTAAAAACGCTTATGTAATAAATATCCAAGTCAATGGAAACACGAACTGAATACTAACGACGCACAAGATAAAAAACGACGGCCCTATGTTCTAAAAAAAAAAAAGAAAAAATTCAAACTCGAAAGCTATTTACAAATGATCAAAGACTTTGATGTACAAAAAAACTAGGCTAGGTATAAATGCTCATAATTTGGCTATTGAAAAAGAAAGAGACAAACGACCTTCAAAATTACCGCTAGAAGAAAAATTGTGTAATGTTTGTAATAATCTTCAGGAAGAATTTCATTTCCTGGTCCAGTGTAAATTGTCAGACAAATTCTGTTTCAAAATCTAGAATTGTGCACTTTGGCAACATTCAGGCATACGAAAATTCAAATTTATCATGAAATGGAAGGATTTTGATTTATTTTCACACTTTAGGCAAAATATGATAACTCATACAGAAATCTGAGGAAACTATGTACGGAAAAGAACCCCCAACACCACATATTTCACATATTGTATTGTCCAATGATGGGTCTCATAGATTTCAAAAACTTCAAAATTACACCGCCAGGATAATATGTAATAGCGTCGATTTTAGAAATACAAGGGGACTTTATCTTGTTTTTAATCTTGGATGGCAGACATTGGAGCAACATAGGAAATTTCATACTGCTACCCTAATGTATAAATATATTAACAATCTTGCACCGGACTCTCTCTGCGATCATTTCACTTTGTGCTCAGATCCTCATGTTTATAATACAAGAAGTGCACACTCTGTGGTTGTTTTATTCCCGGTGTTTATTCTCTATCTGTCTGTCTGTCTGTCTGCCCCTTCTCTCTTTCTCACACACACATTGCTCAACACTGTCTTTGACATTTTTGTCACACATAACCAATGCTTGGATCTGAGAGAAATCCGGTCACCCTCAAAACCACTACTGAATACCCACTGAACTCTGAATTTGAGCCCATTCCTAAGACCATCTGTTGTGCTGCACTCGATCAAGTACTAAGTAGTGTTTCACGACCACATTGCATACAATTACTTTCATCCGATTGCATATAAAACAGGGCATTTATGCTATTCCAGCTTAAACCAATTGAAGCGGTCTCTCTCTCTCTCTCTCTCTCTCTCTCTCTCTCTCTCTCTCTCTGTCAAACAGGAGTGTACATTCCTCCTATCTCTGTTTTCGAAAGAAAGGTTTGCTAAAAAGATACTAACTGCTCAATTATAGTGCTGTTACGAACATGCATTTCATTGCTCTTACTATGTAGTAAGGAATATAGTTTTACAGGGCGCACTTCCTGACACGATAATAAAGCATCTACCTTTGTTTATAATTTGATCTTAAATCAGATACAAGTACAAATTAAATATTTTGGGCATAAATTGTTGTTTGGCATTGATATGTTTTACACAGTTAAACTGCATAACGTGATTATCTATACTTTAGGTGTCTGCTGTTCTATTGTAATGAAATCAGCTTGGTAGTTGGCAGGTGTGAGATGTTTAGGGGTAAACAGGAGCGTATGACGAATTCAATTTATTAAGAGCAAAAGTGTTGCGACATAAGAGATGAATTTCAATTATGCATTAGAAACAATGTTCTCCGCCTCCATATTGACAAATTGGGAAATTCCTTTAGACAATCAGTGTTTACTTGTTACAATCAAGCAATATCGTGTTCACAACACATGGTGGCTTGTTACAATTTAAACATTATCTTATTTGCTAACTTGTCACGATATGGGATGATGTATTCACACTGCATGGTGACTTGTTATTGTACATGTATGTAATAACGTCAGATATACAGCCATTAGTGGAGATGTTCGACTTTACTGGCAATGGAAATTCACTGCAGATGATGACTTGTTGTAGACCATCACGCCAAGTTATGAAAGACAAAGGCCGTTCACTAGACTACTAGCCTGTTCCATTGCTGACCCTCATGAAGCAGTTAAACACATCAAGTGATGTTTTCGACACAAAGTTATGTGCATAAGGTTGACTTGGTTTACCAATAACTGACAACATGTGCACTGAAATAAATACTGATCCCGGAATCGCCTGTGCCTAGCGACCAAGTGTGTCATGTAAAGATACCTGATATGCGTGGATATCAATATGTTTGTCTTTGCTTCAACAGAAACAAACTTTAATAGACAAAGGTCATTTAGATAGTTTCACTGAAAACTGGTCAGTATTTCTTCCCAAATTATACCACCATGAATAAAGGCAGAGACTTCAAAGCATACACATTTTCAGAGACAAAAAACTCAATAAATCTGTCGTATTATATTGTCATTCATAGATCAGTTGTTGAAGTGTGCAGTTTTTCTGTGTAACTGCTAGTTACCTTGTGAAAATAACTTGATAAAGTTGATGTATGCGATCATTTGTGAAAAAAAAAACATTTTCGCTGCAGGGAATGTGACAATGTTTTTGAATTACTATGAGGCAGAATGGCCTGGTATTTATTCATGTTAACTTCAATTGAAAGTTTGTCGTTTGAATATGATTACAAGAAGAGAGAAGGGTCAAGTATGTAACAATATCTCTGTAATGTAATGGCGAAGAAGGTTGGATTAGCAATTCTGTCGTGAAAGGCAATTGCATTATGGCAAAGTAGATTACTTATTGAACCTATTAAATTATTTATGGTCTACAATTTAAGCTTTCGTTCGTCATTGTATTTTGTACACATGCACTGATGGAAGGAATTTAAATGACATTGTATGCAACAGCTGCCATCGTCTCATCTTCAGATGGATTTTCTTCAGTCAAACTGCCAATTAGCTGATTACAATAATGGGCGAGCATGGTGCCGGCCAGATTGTCAATAAGATGACTGCTCATATGCCAATACCAATGCACAGTAAGTTTTGTTATACTGCCAGCCTCTTAGTCCATAGTATTTTAAGTGCAAATAATTTGTTTATTTATCCTCCATCTCTCTGGTATTTTATAAGTCGTTTTCTATGCTATTATCCATTATGTTATTAAAGATGTAAAATAAGTTTCTTGCTGGCGAAGATCCAGTGCTAGCTACTATTCATGCGCCGAAGCTCAGAGCATAGTCTGGGTGCTAACATAAAAACCTGGAAATATTGTACTTTTCACGTTTCTGCACATTTAGCTTAGCCAATGAGTATCTTATCCTGCATTTATGACAGTATGATGGCACTCTTTCATCGCTGAACAATGTTTCTAGCAAACATTATAAAAATGCCTCATAGAAACCCATATAACCCCTCTATTGTGTTGGATACGAGAAACCAAAACGTCAAGTTGCAATGATATGCTTCTTATTGCGCCAACCTGAGAATCCATATGAGTATGTTATAAATGTTGAATGAATGATATTGCCTAAATTGTGCAATATACTGGCCAACAAAGGTCAAATGAAACCAAAAAAAATCTGAAAAGTCATCTTCACATGTTGGCACACAATATCCAGATTGCAAAATGGTAACAATGAACAAGATATTGCCATTCATTCCTTTATAAAATTCTCATATTTACCGGTTGATATTCTCGATCATGAACTAGTGTGGAAAAAAGTCTGGAGCCTGTTCCGTCTACAAATCTATGCTTTATGCTATGTATTTTTGCCCGACAAAAAAAAACTCTTAATTTATGTGAAAGTATCCACCTTGTTCAGCGGCTTCATTTTTCCGTCTGCTCTAATGGCCATCTGGGCCACGACAGTTTTTATCAAAGTTCTTCATGGTATGGTGGATAATAATGCTAATCGACTGTTCACCAACAACGTCCTTTATTGGGTCCCAATCAAAGCAAGTGGGTCATGTACGACAGGTCCTTGGAGTTAGCTTGGTGGAGAGATTCATTTAGTGTTTTAAAATCGAATGATAGTCTTTTTAACTGATGACATTACCATATGTGCAAAGCCTTTACCTCTAGATGTTTTGAGGTTGCTTTCAATCTTTGCTGAAAACTGTGCCTGAAGTTGGAGAGCTTTGGTCTCAACGATACAATCCATGTGTTTACTTGCAGAATCTCCAGTATGCCGCAAAAAGAAAGGCAGTACAAGCGCATGCTTATATCTTCCCCAAAACTGGATTGTTCAGTTCAAAATTATCATGTCCCGGTGGTTTCTGGTAAAATGCATGATCCTTGTACTGATTTGTAGAGGGGTGGCATGTTCGCTTCGAATTCATAGAAAGTAAAAATTCCAAATCATAATACTTACAGAACAAAGGTAGTTTTGGTTTGTAGCAACCTCGAGTTACTCCCCTCATGGCAAACTCACAAGATGTCTTGATATCATGAGAAATAGTGCTTTGTCGCATCTCTGAGCACCAATTAGGGGATCACATTAGTCATGTGATTCTGTTTTCCGGAGAATGTTTGGAATTTTTAACAGGGGGTTCGAATATGTAGTGATTGGAATGGCGCGGTCGCGCAACGACCGAGACGGGGGTAGGGTATAAGAGGGGTGGGTGAGTTGACCCCCCCTCTACGGTATGAACTTTGTACAAAATTAAAGGAAATGGGGCGTTTTCTGGTGCATTATAATGGTTTTATTTATCTCAAGGTATAAGGTTTAAAACTCACTGCAAGGTAACTAAACTTATTTCAACCTCGATGATATGTAATTCATACCATTTTTCCTCGGGGAACAGGGTTCGTGCGAGCCCCCCCCCCCCCCCCCTGCCCATATTCACCACATCTGTCACTATCAATTGATAGGATAAAACATTTTAATAAATGTTGCCTAACAGTCAAGTACGGTAAATTGCTTAGGGGGGACGCTGTTGCGGTATTGGATTGATACTGTCCAATACGGCTGTCCATAAACGGTCCATAATCTTTTAGGCAAATTTCTGGAAATTATAATTTGGTTATCACTTTAGTTCCTCTGTTTGATCCGCCGAATCTTTCTTTTACCATATTCATATTCGTAATATGTTTTCATGGCAATTACAGTATTACACTTCTTTGGCTTGGAAAGAGCATGTTTGCCTGCATTGAAAGCTTGTGCTATTCAAGAATATGTGACAATACCGTATTTCTTTCAATGAAAACTATTCATGAATAATATACATTAAAAAAAAACCAAAAACCAAAAACAAAAAAAAAAAAAAAAAAAAAACCGTAGCACCCAGAGTGTTGGGGTAGAAGCCCCGTGTGTCCAGATAAAAAATATCCCCGGACAAGAGATAAATTGGAACGACCCGAACAAGTTATTGCAAGCTGATGTTAACCTCAGGTACTGGTGCTCTGGGTGTTGCGCCTCATTTATGCAATTCTACACATAAACTTTGTTCTGAGGCAGAAGTCAATAATCTAAGTAAATGCATGAAGACAAAAAAAATCGTCTCTACAACATGCTTAGCATATATCTTCATCGTTACTTGCTCTGTCTTTAGTACCATTGATAAAATAGACTGCCTGGTACCTAGGCTTCGGTGCGAACAAGGGACATTGAACTCGAAGGTATATACATGCTTTTGTCACAGAGACCCTATCTTACACCTATATGTACATACATAACATTCCATACCAGCCAAAGCCTTAGCTTGGGATCAGAATTAAGGGACATTCGAGGTTGTCGTATTAGAAAACTTTCACGTTGACAACCCTCTTACGCATTTTACCATCAAAGTACAATTACATTGAGGGTATGTTTACCTAACTAGAGGTGTTTGACATTCTTAATTTGTTTGCATATAGCTTGTATATCTCCAAACCTTTCTGAAATACTTAGTACGTACATTGAATAACTGCGTCATGTGTCGGTTGCTGGAGCATCAGCATGCACTCAACACCGGTGTTTGTGTGGACAGCACTGACTGTTTTTTTTTCTTTTTCACTGACTGTAGCCGATTTCTTCTGGGTTATGCGCAGAATGGGCAGGTACTTAAGTTATGAGTACACGGAAGACATATGTTCCTTTTCCTAGAGAAATAATGCTATCAATAATGTTTAATAAATGTGGTTATGATGTTATAGTTGAGCCATGTCCCGTTGTCCACATTCATGTTTTGAATGCATTGGATACAAGAATTAACATTTAACATTTGCACTGATTTTAAGCTAAGCCAGAAATTTTGTAGCTTTCTTTGCCAACGGACTGGCACAATTTGCACCTGTTACACTTTATTTGAACATCCAAATGAACATTTGATAATTTAGATTACAAATGAAGCGTAATCACGCGACTGTTTTTGAAGATCATACAATATGCGATGGGGTTTGAATTACTTTCAGTGCTTTCACGGACCAGTGTACCTCTGAGACGCGAGTGAATTGGAGGCACATTGATTAATCTCAAATAATAAAGTTAGAAAAAGCATTCCACTCATAATTTAAGATGAAGACACCACAAGAGCACGTTCTTTAATGTTTGTGATAATAGTCATCAATACGATCATGGATCCTGTATTAATAAGTCACTGTCAGTAAGAGTATCAGTTTCTGGTGGTATCTTCGAATTATACTAAATACGTAAAATTTTCATTGTTTTTAATGTTTTTTAATACACCATTTTGTATTTCGTATAATTTCAGGTGAATCTGTGTTCTTGGGTTTAATTCATTAACATGGAAATAAGGGTGCATTTGCAAACTTACTAAGTATTTTACAGAAGTGACACGAAATTATGGTGCTAAGATTCAGCCATCTGTACACCATCAGAATTACTATGATCAGAAGAAAAATATTTGGGCTTAAGGTGACGCAACTGCAGGATTTTGCTGTCTTCCCATTCCGATGTTTGCATTTTACAAGTTCCTGCTATTTTAAGGTTCAAATATCGCGTAACAAAACAATATTTTTGAACGCACAAAATCTGATTATGATAGAAGTTGTTAATTATAAAGTCAGTGTGACAAAAAGGTGCAAAAGTGCATGTCATATACTCTACTTATATTACAATAGAAGTTGCAAGTCGCTTGAGGAAAAGCCATTCCGCAATTACAATAAGAACTGTAAATATTGATGTAGATATATAGATTTTTAAACTTTGTTAAATGAAATATGTTCAAGCGAAACCTAGAGAAAGGTTTATTGATCAACATTCTTTTCTTTCTTTCTTTCTTTCTTTCTTTCTTTTTTTCTTTCTTTCTTTCTTTCTTTCTTTCTTTCTTTCTTTCTTTTTCTTTCTTTCTTTCTTTCTTTCTATCTTTTCTTTCTTTCTAATGGAGATGACTTCTTTTATATATATATGTGTGTATATATATATATATATATATATATATATATATATATATATATATATATATATATATATATATATATATATGCCTTTGATAAAATAGTTGTAAAGACGTAATTCCTTGACCTCACCATTTGATATGATTTTTCTATGTTGAAGTGTTCAAAACAATTACCAATATCCATGCTAGTAGAAAAGCGAAATGGTGCACCACGCTTTCCCCCCTGAAAGAGGAAAGAAAAAGGAAAGAAGAGAGTACACTGTGTCGCTGGAAATAATTCATTTCATTTTATGTTCTTGACGTACACACAATAAGCCGTCGTCATAGCTGCAGGTCAAAAAAGCGATATGTGTACAAACTGGCAGAAAACTTAATTGAGAGGTAAGTAGCCTGCGTGTATAAAAGCCTTTCAAATCTGCAGGTATGTGATATAGATACCGCCAATTCAGCTGACCGCTGTATGTACAAAATGTAATGTAAGTACCCCATTAAGTCTGTTTCTGTCAATTTGGAGACCGCACGTCATGCCACCACACCACCTTGATTGCACTGGGTGACTTTATATTTCGGTAACATAAGTTTATTTCTTTTCTTTTCCACCTGAGCCGATGAATATAATGCAGTTGCGCCTTTATATGGAATGAAATAGCTACCGGCAAATGGACTAGACATTTAAATGCTGAAGTGCCACCAATTTTAGATGTTTGGTGTGTTTTAACATTCCTTGTTGATCTCGTCAGAATTTACTTTCCATCTTTTGTTTCTTTTTCATATGAACGTTATGATTATATAAACATATGTAACTGTCATAAATTATCCTCGTCATCATCTTTCATATTTTCCATAGCAGCAGCAAATTCATTGCTACATGTAAACCCGCCTCCAGTTCGATGAGAGTGTGTTGACTTTTTTACAGTTGGTAATGGGGATCTGGACATGCGCCTTCTTGCTGACCCATCTAAGCTCGGAAACCTCATCCTGGTGTTGCTGCTGTCATCAGTGACACTGGGACGTCTGCTTCTTGTGTCATGAAAGATTCCAGAGGACCTTCGGGTTTTCAAAATAGACTTGGGAGCTTTATTATCAATAGGGAAATCTTTCATAGACAGTTTAGTCCTACTGTTTTCCCTCTTGTCCCAAGAAAGATACATTGTTGGTTCCCTGTCGGATATACTGACAACCTCAGGAGTATTGACGGTGAACTCAACACGTCGTCTTTTTGAACGAATTTTAACTCCATGAAAGTCACTCGCTGAAGACTGAAAATGTTTCACTGGGGACAACTGAAAGGGTTCAATTCGTTTTTCAAATTGCAGACTGTCTCTTCTCATCCGTGTGAGAAATTTTTGTCTTTCCTCTATGGACCACCTGTAGGCATGGTCAAATGCACTGAAATGAGTTTGTTTTGCCTTTAGTTTCTCGTCATCACATACATATATAACGTGCAGGTTACTGTCTTCTTTACGATAAGTGTCAAATCGGAACTCTGGCGGTGTCCTTGTCTCTCTGGGTCTGGTGTGCTCTTTGTGATTTGGTTTATAAACGTTACGCGTGTTCGAAAAGTGTTTCTTAAGATCCGTTTTGGACCTTTCATTCATGAAATGTTCTTTACTTTTGATAGGTTGTCTTTCACTTCGCTTACTTTGCCGAATTAGTGGGACATTTGGAGTAGAGTCAATATCCGTGGAATATCTGAACAGTTTACCGTCTTCTGTGCTAGGTCTGTTTTTAATTTCAGTTCTCGAATCCGGTGGACTCATGAACGTATATGATTTTTTACTCTTCCTGGTATTTTCAAACGTATAAACATCTTTGGACCCACCTTCGGTATCACTCCGTGCCGCAAAAAGAAAATTACTTTCACGCACCTTTGGTAGAAATGTCCTCCTTGATCTGGCTTGCTTTTCGTTGTCATTGATACCATTTTCACGGGGCATAATCATCCTGCATTCAACACTGTTTTTGGGGACGCTTGACTTGATAAATGAACCAAGTGTGCCACTCTTATCCTGGCTATTAACGTCATTCTGGAACTCTTCCCTTTGGCTGCTCTCTACCGCCAAATCTATCATGGAATCACATGTAGTGAGGAAAACCGAGCCCGTCTCTACAGTTGATGTAACTGAATGTTTATCTCTGGGTTCACTGCTACAAACCTGAGATGGCTCTTTTGTGTTCGACACTAGTCTGACTCTCGAATTTTCAGAAGTTGCTTTGGGAACGTCCTTGACTTTTGCGGAAGTCACCTGAGGCCAGGGTCTGCTTGGCCCATCCATAATGTATGTTACCATACAAGCTGAAGTCATTATCTCACACGCAACAGTGTACTGCCTGTTCCTGGTGTATCCACCATTAAATCCATACGCGGGACTCCCTTGTCCATCAGAGAGCAACGTTGCCAATTGAATTAATTACCTCTGACCCATACAGCTCCCTGGCGGTGGTTCCTTTGGCCAGGAATAATTTAAACTAAAAGCCATTGATTACCGTAGCTTAAGTTGTTCTCCAACAGTTACTAGGTAAACATTAATGCACAGGGTAACACATGCCTCTCTCTCTTTTCGCTGTGTTTTCCACCTAAAGTTCCTGTGCGTTTCTGTTTGGAAAGTCAAGTGCATACGAGATCGTCCTTATACAAAACACGCATGAATAAATTCATGTGCACATTGAACTCTTGTACAGAAGCACAATATGGTTTATCATTGCAAATGATAATTCTATACAAGCCAGCCACTCGTTACATTTAATGTCTGCAACATCACGGTTGACTCCATAGAAACCCATGTATACTCGTCCATTCATTACCAGACATTAAATTAATAGCATTGTCAATTCTGCCACATATCACACCTGGACCATAACAGTCCGGAGAACCGGTGGCCTTTCTCCGAGTAAGTCCCGGGATAAACGACTTAACATATGACAAGATTAGTTTCAGTTGAACTCAGTTATTGGCTAAGTTTGTTATGGTTGTAAATAGGATTTATCTGGCCTGTGAAATAAATTGCTTACGATCCAAACATAATGAGTACACAAGCTCATTAAATGTTTTCTCTTTTATGTATGCCTTGTACTAGAAATAAATTTAGCTGACACAGTGCCTGCAAGTATTTCGTTGTGAGAAACTGTTTTCTGTGATCAGAAAATCCTAAATATTGATCATTATGCGTTGTAGGTTGGTCTCACAAGAATGTTTGCGTACACAAAGGGGAAACGGTGATTTAATTAGAGATAAACCTATAACACACGAGCACGAAATATGAACACTTGTTGCCAACTCGACGTCGTGGCCTTGGAGTCAGTGCGTCATCTTTCAAACAGAATGAGCACACAGAAAAAGGCAACGTTGCACGTACGTCTTTGTGTTAGCTGTGATGTGTAAACCAGCACATAAAACCCTGTGCACCTGTCTGCAGACTGGTGTCAAAGCAGCACATAAACCTGTGTGTAAGCTCTGGTGTAAGTCATTTCACTGATAAAAACAATTGTCAACTGCTGCGGTAGTAATAGTAGGTAAATGTCAGTCACCGTCATAATATGAGTGGGCATACGTCAAATTGCTCGTCACATCGGGTGAATGTAATTTTACTTGTGACACCCAGTGCAAGCCACGCATGTAATCATGACACTGGTTTTTGCCATATCTCTTAGGTTTTGAACTACCGCACTTAGTCTACTGAATACATCCATTCCAATAACACTGGCACCACACATCATGCGATCAACTGCTTTCAATACTGGGTTTATGGCATTATTGCGTATAAGACTGTGCATGGTGAAAATAATTCTACTCCTCTTAGAACTCAAGTCAATGTACATAATATATAACATTGCATTTTGCCACATTTCTAACCCTTTCTATTAACCATACGGATAACTTACTATAAACTACGCTTAGAGCAATGTCAGAAAACCACATCAACTAAGTTTTAGCACTGGAAAATACCGTTCAACTCAAAACAACATACCTGCTTCCTATCTCACAACATTGCGCATATATAAGATGACCTTTATGACTTGTATTTGACATGTTTTGTTCATGAAAACATCCACATGCATTTATGAATAAGAAGCACAATAACTATTGATGAGACTTACTAATCTTGTACGGTGTTTAGTGGCAATACTGAAGGGAATTGAGAATATGGAGCCCATTGTCACCTGACATTTTGCCTTGCGCTTGGTGGCATACTTTCTTTTTCAAGTATTCCTGGTGTTAATTATAGCCTGTACACTAAGTTTTAGGTTTTATTCTTATGATGCTTGAAAGTTGTCGATATAATTCTGTGGGTTGTATCCATGTACATGTACACCCAGCTAATTCCATCTAAAAGAAGTGGCACTAACATTCATGTCAATGATGGTATCATAGTTAAATCATACCTGAATAAGGGTGAAAGTACAACGTAGACATTCGGCATCAATAAAAACGTATCTGTCTCTAATATGGCCTATGTATTTTATTACAATGCAAGCTGTATATGAATATGATTCTGTGTGGCGTGTACAACACATCTTGTATATCTCAAATGCTTGTGGTCTCTTTTTTTTACCGAGCCCGTGAGGCGAGAGAGGGAAAAATATGTATTGCGTCAAACAATGCGTTACCGGAGGTTTTTCGTGGGGACGCATAAAAAAGTTACATCTCAAAGAGGGTAAAATAAAGCCCTAGAAGTGAAATCGGAAACTGATTTTTATTGTGTTCCCTCGCAATATTTTTGAGTTTCCTCTATTATCCTTCATGTCTCTTCTAAGGCTTTATATTTTACAAGGTGACAGAAGATATATATATAGGTGTGTGTGTGTGTGTGTGTGTGTGTGTGTGTGTGTGTGTGTGTGTGTGTGTGTGTGTGTGTGTGATATGTACTGCGAGGGAATGCAATAATAATTTTTTCTTATGTCCCCTCTGGGGCTCCATAGCTGTTTGTTTCTTTTAGACATATGACAATTGAACAGATACGGAGCAGTTGGTCTGCCACGAACTTAGAAAAAAAAACTTGTTTTGCAATTAAAGTTACCGTGATGGCAAACACACACACACACATTGCGGCACCACTTATCAGTATCTTTAATCTGTGACATCCCGATGACAATTATAGATTAAAGTATCCACGGTAGTCAAATGTTTACAATATACATAATTTGTCACATGCCGTTACTGTATTTGTGGTGTTATACAAAGCTTTATGCAGAGTATTTGTGTTGAAACAGTTTGATAGCAAGTTGACAACGAGTATCTTTCTCCGCAGATTTATGGAAATACCAGAAATGAACACCCGAAAACTGGGAAGCAGGGGTATGCAGACCCAGACCAAACTTCCCCCGAAATCGAAAATGTAAATCTCAAAGCAAATGACAGCATTGCTTTTTGACATTAAACAATTGATAGTTTTAACTCTTAGCAGAGACGTGCATACACGTATGCATGTTTCTTTTAGGTGTGAGACATATTTATGTCCGTGATTACAAGATCGATTCTAGATGACTGATAAGGCATTGCCACTCCGATGCAATGTTAAATTCCAGCTTTGCACATCAAAAACATACAAAAGATAAATATCTAACGCGACGTCACGAAAAACGACCGGCAAAAAGTGCAAACACTCGCCCATGAATCCAATGGAAAGGAACTTTAATTCTTACATATACCGTGGACATGCATTTCTGTCAATACTGAAGATAAAACTGCAATTAATTTTTAATTTGCAGAAGTTTTTGTCTCGCTATTTCACGGAAACTTCTCCGTTTAAGTTATTAGTTGGAGGAACCAAGCAGGTATGTATATCTTTCGGTTTCCTCTGAAAACAAGAAAACATCACTTGGGCATGAGCTATTGCATCCATCGTAAGTTAACTCAAATTTTATCTGATATGACCTATACAGCCAAAAAGGGTACATACTAGTCCTGGGTAAGTCAATTTTTTCTTATCTGAACTTGTTGTATACACTTAGTAATCATGTTTGGTTTGATAGGTTTTTTGTATTCATATTGAAGCTCTAAATTTATAGACAAACTTCAATTCTTTAGCTAATTCATCATTTGTCACGTTCATATTTATTCATTATTATGTGGGTTGTCTGCGAAATATTTAGCTAAGACAACAAGGAGCCACAAGGCAGAGAGACATGTACGGGTGCAGGGTTCAAAACATGTTCTGAGTAGTTACCAGCTGCAGACCCTTAAATTTATTTGGGCTAATACAAAAAAAAAAAAAAAAAAAAAAAAAAAACACAACCCCCCCATGCTTTTACCTATGTCAAAATTCTACAGAAGAAGGTGAAAATTGTACTTCCATGTGTACATAGGTTAGACAGTGATAGGTAAGCTTATGGAGTGTGGAGATCTCGGACTACGGAATAGGGTAATGACTACCAGGAAGTGGTTCTGGACGATGAGACACAAATACAATAATGTGAGCCAAAGTTGGTAGGGATGTGCAAACATGGAATGAGGGCGAAGTACTGATCAGAAAGTTAGCAAGTAATTTTGGCTCATAATAGAGGCTATTTATTGTCAAATTATCTCGCGAACGGAGAATGTCTTCAGGCTCCCTTTTCAAAAGTATTTGCCGCCCTAATACCTGTAAAAGACTAATCTGTGATGTGAGACACATTGTGGCAGTAGAGATCTTGGCGGCTGGGAGTTGGACGGACTCCAGTGCATCAAGAGTTTGCCGCAAGTGTCGACTAGCACGCATCTATATTCAAAAATCGATCTGATGAAAGAAGAATCAAGTTTTGCCAGAACTGTATGGTGAAGCTTGTGTTTGAAACCTTTCTTTTAAAGAAAGATGCTTTTTACTCACTGTATTCACGACACTCGAAACTTCTGCATGCCTTGATTAGTTGTCGCTGAATATGATGTCCAAGTGTGTGTGGTTATTTGCTTGAGGACAGTAGCCTGACCACAGCATCAAGGGAAGGATTTTGCTTATCACTTTTGTGGAAATGATAACTGACGGGGACTTTACGGCAAAAATAAACCCTGCATAATTTGCACCATAAGTCAATACGGACTTTTTTGCAATTAATAAACCAATTAACTACGCGCCCCCAGGGAGGTATAAACCTCCCTGTTGCCCCAAAACACTAAAAATACGACGTACGTAATGTGTAATACTCGGCTCCTCGGTGCCATTACTGGTATGAAGGAATCCAACACAGCCATGAATCAAACTTGATTGCCTTAATGAAGATTGAAAAATTAGCCTCTGGCTAATATTAATTTATCTCCTGGTAATATATGTATATATATATATATATTCCACAACGATACCAAACAGAGTACATAATGCTAAAAAAAGACAAACAGATAATTGTTATACAGTATAAACAAACATAAAACCAGAGATATTGTTTGTTACATGGTAATTTAGAGGGACTTGATCACTACTCTTTCACCCTTAGTTGAGGCAAGTGTAAAATGTATGTAAACAGCGGTTTAAAACAATACTGTCACCTTTCAAAAAGAATCGTCTTAACTATATGTGCAATTTCTACCAAACACGATCAGCCTGCATAACAATTTTTCATTATATTTAAACTTAGATAATTTTTATGGTCAGTATAGAGTATATATGAGACCCTGATGAGGCTAGACCACAACAAGGTCTACGCTACCACCTGTGGTCAAGAAATCGGAGAACTGACCCGAAGCAAAAAGAATCACATTTGTACACTACCGTACCTTGCGCGTTTACCATATGAACATAATCATGCTGATGCCTTGAAACAGGAAGCCGTTTGTTAATGCGCCGCGAAATCCCACGAATATCCCCTGTAACAGCAGCATTAAGTGTATATTTTCCTATTCGGAGATAAATGTCTTGAGGTTCTCACTGTACTGTGATAATTCAAACAAATTCCTAAGTTCCACAAAATAAGATAATCGATTATCGACTGAAACTGAATCATTAACATAGGTAATAGTATTATACCATGATTACGCACATCAGCACGTGCCTTTGATTTAGCAGTGAGAATACCAAGGGCTCGATTACGAGACTAAGCAACCGTTTTGGCTGCCTGGCCATACTCAAGATTTTTGTCCAGGTATAAACCCCAAATAAGTATAAAAAGGTACTATATTTGAGTTCTCTTGAATGCAAAACTTGATGATAACCTGTGCTCACACCGATGTCTCCAAAAAACCGCATTGCCAGTCAGGAACCACCTTTGGCACCAAGCACTTATGATATTAAACATCGCTTGTGAATAACCTTCCATCTGCCCTACTATGCGGTATCATCGGCATACGGTAATAAATCAACTTGTTCATCACCAATATTGCTTCTTTTCCCAGCACGCCTGATTTCAGTTATAAGAACATTAATGTGCAGATTTAATAAAAAAGCAAAGGTCAAACAGCCTTGTTTTAGGCCACTTAACATTTAAGTGAAAGTGTAAACGTTAGATTTATAAATTATATTTGTGAAGCAGAAATAAAATAACAGAAACTGAACAAACTTGTGAACTACATGTATTCTCTTGACTCTCATGTTTGCTGTTTACAACAACTCTGGAAAACCAGATTCAAACCTGCGTATATGTGTAAAATGTGGTAGTGTTACTTACACAGATATTTAATGCTCAAAAGATTGGAAGTGAACATTTTCGTGTTCATAATATGTATGTATATGCCTAAAATATTCGCTGTTTGCCTCAACTGATAACTCTGTATTACCAAGTGACACAATTGGAACCAAACGTTTTTTGGCTATATAAATCATTAAACTTGTATGAACTCCGGGAGCAATAATATTTCTGATATTATTCAAGTCTTTCGGGAGTTAGCGGGCAAAGTAAACTTAAAAAAAAAACACAAAAACAAAAAGACAAAAAAACAAAAACAAAAACAAAAACAAAAACAAAAACAAAACAAAAAAAAAAAAAACAAAAAACAAAAAAAAAAAACAACAAAAACAAAACAAAAAACAATAACAAAAACAAACAAACAACCTAAAAAGCCAAACACACACACACACACACACACACACACACACACACACACACACACACAGACAAAAATGCAAGACCATGGGCTTGTACTCAACTAACAATGACGATGATGATTTAAGTCCAAGGACAACAGATTTAGAGCCCAGACATGAAGTGTCAATATGTCAGCTTGACTTTCACTCTGCCTTGTCAAGGTCACTGAAGGTCAAGATTAATGACAACAAATCAAATCCCATGGGCACTTTTTTATTAATGTTTAATGGTGACCATGCGTCTAGGATCCATCATCACCAACATATAAGCTAATATAACACTTTGACGTGCAGTTGACCTTTCAGTATCACTCAAGGTCAAGATAAACCGCACCAAGTTAAAGGTCATAGGTACTGTCCTATGAATGTATTACAGTTGCTACGGGTCTAGGATTCACTATTACCAAGATATAATATAATATAATATAGTATAATATAATATGATAGAATAGAATAGAATAGAATAGAACAGAACATGATATAACACAATATAATATAATCAGTTTGACCCCCCAGTTTGACCTTTCAAGGTCACTCAGGGTCAATTTTAACTGCACCAATTGAGAGTCAATAGGTACTTTCCTATTAATGTTCAAAAATAACCATGGGTCTAGGATACACCATCATTAAAATATAAGCCAATATGTGAAATTTGCCGAGTCAGCAGAAAATTGAAGAGAAATTTGATTTGAAATTCATTGAAAATCCAAAAATCACCGGAGCGTGAGCGTTTGGAAATATTTGGCACAGACTCAGCCAAGGTACATCCCAGTGAATTTGTTCAATGGTTTTGTAGATGTAGAAACTGTGAATTACCCATATAACAATCTCCATACACTAGCATAGTAATCAATAGGAATACATACATTAGCCGATAAGTACTGCAATTGAAAGAATCGTTAACAATCTGGGATTACTGGTGTTGCCACTAAATGAAGAGCTATGTTTGGCCTTGCCACAAGGAACATTTCCGCTAAGCGTTTGGACATGATGTTGAAAATAGCGAAAACAAAAATTTACGAAAAAATAATAATAAAAAAAAAATCTCAGCGCCACCTGTTCTACAAATTAAGGTCCAGAGATTCCCAGAAGTGTTCCTTGGTAATTTCAAAGCAATTGACTGAACGGTTTCGACATTTTTTTTTCATGATTTTGCTGAAAAGTGAACAAAAAATAAAACAAATAATATTGACGCACGACCATTTGAACAAACTTGGTAGAGACCCACCTAAGGTACATTCCAACAAATGTTTGAAGTGAGGCTGGTCAATGGTTTTGGAGAAGTCGTAAATATGAATTGTGGACGGACGATTGACCATCCTATAAGCTCAGCTGACTAAGAAATCAGCTGAACTGAAAAAGGAAAAAGGTAAATCAAGCATGGGTTTTTAACGGTTGACAAGTACAGTCGAATCAGGATTGGGGTATTCTAGCTTTGAAAGAGGTTCTGAGTGGCCGAGACATAACTGGGTTCCACAAATGTTGACAAATCGAGGGTGCTCATATCCATTGCGTTTAGCTGAAATGATTAGAGGAAGATAATTTAATTCATGCATTAAACAGGACATACCAAAGATGTCCCCACTGGTAACTTTCCTGAGACCGCCATTCGTACCACCTCGCTGAAGTAGGAGGGTTTTTAATAATTTTGATAATGCTCGTATCATCCAAAAACAGTCTTATGCTGAAAGAGATGTCATCTATTATATTATCGATGCTTACTTAAAGTAAGATGAGCCTAAGGATACAGCTTAAACAGGAAGCCAGTGTGAGCAGTGGCCTTGGATAACCAACAATTACTCACGTTTAGAGAGATATAGAATTGCATGCCCAAGTTACACATAAATCATTGAAGCCCAGCTGATGAAGTTTAACACGGCCAAAGGCTTTAGAGACGTGTAGAAAATTAATTGAAACTTCAATGTGTGTTTCTACGCTATTATAAATATTGTGAACTATTTTTTTCTTGATATCTATAGAATCATTTTGTTTAAACCCATCTGTCTTAATGTGAGTTATCGTGGAAGACTAGCTATTACAAAATACGATCTCTAAATTGATGTACTGGTCAGGGCTCCATTTTTGTCAATCAGCCTTCCAAATTGAACGATCATTTAATACATCAATAAAAGGATATTATTTTGTTCTGGTTAGTATTAATGCGGCTCCATCAATGCTATGTTTGCATCCAAACTTAATGAGTCTTTTTTTTTCAATTTATTGTAGGTGAGAGTGATGTCAACTAGCAGGCCGTGGGAAAATGGAAAGAGAAACTCGCCGAGCTATGTGATGGCTACAGGGAGGAAGGCACATGGAATCATGATGAGAGTGCCTTGGTGTTTAGATCAACAAAAAGCTCCACATTAGCAGCCAAAGGTCAACAGTGTAAAGGGGGTCAGATGATCAAGGGCAGGGTCACCTTTGTTACTTGTGGCAGTATGACTAGAGAAAAGGTAAAACGTGTGGTGATAGACAAGGCCGCCAAACCCAGATGCCTCAGTGCCATAAAAACGTGGACTTACCTGTGCCCTATTATAACAGCCAGAAAGCCTGAATGACCAGCCGTTTCAATTCAGACATGCTTCTGAAATTTAATAGAAAAAAAAAGACAAAACCGAAAGATTTTGCTTTTTATGGACCATGACCCTCCCACCCAGATGTTAATCTCAGTAACATTAAACTTCAGTAGTTCCCGCCAAAACAACTTCCAAATGTCAACCCATGGACCAAGCCATAATCCAGACAACTAAGCTAAAATTCTGCCAGAAACAACTGGCATCTATTTTATCTCCAGCGGAAATTCAGCCATCTTTGACTGGATGCCAGCTCATGAAGCAGGTGGATCTATTCCAGGCAATCTGTTGGGTTGCCAGAATCTGGGAGGAAGTTGAAACAACCATAAATTAGAAAGCATTTTGGTAAAGCTATGTTTTTTTATTTAAAGCCGATAACCAAATGGAGAGGAGGTGGCTGATCAGGATGGCAGGCCGCTTTCAGTGCTAATGTTTCGCGAGTCACTGCTTGAATGTGAGTACAGTGACAGCCATGCTCTTGACTCTGCTGTAAGACATGTACTAACTGGGAACTCCATGCATCAGATATCCTGGCAAATGAGGACACAGATCAACACTATGAAGAGCCAGAAGAAGATACGTGTCCCACAGTGGCAGTTACAGGAGATATGGCAGAGCAGGCATTCAATACACTATAGAATTACACTTTGCAGGAAGAGGGAATTACGCTTTTAAATGCAGTCATGGACATGGCTACAAAAGTTAATGGTCATAGATTATCGATTGTGTGCAAACAAAAGCAGGCATCTATTTTAGGATATTTCAAGTGAAAGGACACTAATTTTACACATGGTGGCCAGTTTACTTTTGCCTATAATGGACATTTTAACTTTGTTTCAAAGTGATGGACATTTTACCTGTGTATTAAAGTGTGACACTTAAGTAAATTTATTTGTAATGGACAGCTTACCTGTGATAGACCTTTGTGACTTTTACCTTTATTTTTATATTTTTATCATCAGTAGCATCTTTCACTTCTTCTTCTTCATCATCATCATCTTGTGTTTTAATCACAATAATTATGTGCATATGTATATATTAACCTGTTGACTGTACATAGATATCATTCTTTAACATGGTAGATCTTTTACAGCATACTGTACCAGGACTGGACCTACCTTAAGGGCCCACCTGTTGTAAGGGATCCTTTTCAGTGTACCGGTGGATGGTCCCTAAGACAGGTTTTACTTTACTTCTATCAGAAATTAAATGTCAACTCCGTTAAGTGAAGAAGTGAAGAGCAAACTAAATATATGCAAAAGATGACGTAAATGAATTGTTTTTAACACATCAGAATATTATCGGGTTTTTCTCAAATGTGAGCCCAATTTTATGATTGTTATGTATCTTACGAGCAAGATTGTATACTTTTATGGTCTTAAGTGAATAAATGAGATATCTTAAATCTATTGTCACAAGTTCCCCATATTTTAAATTATTTCATTGTTAAGAAACGCTTGCTCAATATATTACTCGCCCAAACACTATAGGCAGACACACGTAGACGAATGAATACCGTTGCTATACCTAAGTAACCTCTCGGTATGATTTATTGAAAATCTGTTGACATAGGTGCACACGTAATCGTATTCGTAAGGACATTTAAAACTCCCTAGTATGCCGTACGTACGCGATAAATTTGGCACGTATGAGATAGTAAGTGGAACGTACTATTACAAATTATACTTACGAGATAGTAAGTCGTACCCACAAGATAATATGTCGTATGAGATAAATCTCCTATGTATATAAGTCGTACGTACAGAGTAGCAAGTCATACATAGGAGAGGGTAAGTCAAATGCACGGGATAGTAAGTTGTCCATATGAGAAATTACGTCGTAGTGAGATGTAATGCACAGCCAAGGTTTTTGAAACGGGCATCCTGGTACTCATTACTGCATATGCTAAATAAGGTGAGTGGAAAGTACTATTAATAAGATTTATTGACATCTATGCGCATTTAGCTTAAACCAGCATGTATGTCTAAGAAGATTTTTGAAAGTCTGAGACCCTGGTGTAAATGGGCTGGGTAGGTCTAATTCTGTAGTTGGAATATTATTCTTTGCATGCCACATGCTAGGCTGGTGGAGGAACCCGTGCAGCCAAAACATACAGAGAATCATGTGTATGCCGTACATGCTGATATTGCGATTATTAAAGTCAGTAAAATGGCAGTGGCATGTGTACCGAGTGACATGAATATGCTTCGACAGAAAAAGTAGGAGCAAGAATAAACGTGAATAAAATATCATAACGTGATATGACGGCCTGGTATCAATGTCAGGTGCAGGGTTTGTGAAACCCTGATCGCCGGAGTTGTTTGCATAACCACCACCAGACGTCACTTGTGGTCCATGAGATGTAGTTTTCGTTCACGGCCAGTTACAATGATCCACTTTGTCAGGTGTGCTTGTAAAGAAAGTACACATAGTACTTATACAAATTATTTTTATTTAAAAGGTTGATCAGTGTACTTCAGCAAGCATTGTGGGACCATGGGAAGTTAGTAGTTCAAAATGTGAAAGACTGATAGAATAAAGACCTGATATTGATGATGCTTCAAAACTTAACTTTTACTTTGATGAAAGTGAATTAAATAAAAATAACATCTCATGCCCAATGACAAATGATAAAGGTTTCAAAATCAGCAATGTGCAGCGGTGTTACGGACTTTTTTTTCAAATATTAATACATGTACACCGCCTTCTTTTGAGACGTGATCTTACGATGGTTTGTGAAATGTCTCTTTCTTCAAGCCCACTCTATCATTCCAGGGTGCGTCTATGTACAAACATTATGTGTCCTTAAGAGAAGAATGTAAAGAGAAGCTATTGGACGTTTAAGTATTTGTTTACATGCTCTACATTGGGCAATGATTTTGATCAAAAGAAAACTCTAAACTTTGTCATAGAATGCATTTTAACTCTGCTCCCGGATCGCTTCTGAAATAAAATATATTTCAACTAATATTATATTTAATCGAATTGAGCTCTTACAGCTTTGATGCTAAATTAAGATCTTTGGTGCCTAATGAAATACTTATATGTACCTCAACAAAGACATTTCGTTTATCCTCATCATTTATAGCAATATATATATGTTCATTTCTAATTATTGGTTGAAATTTTAAAATTAAGATTTTTGGCAAGTTACTTCATAAAAAAAACCTGGTCTGTTGATATCATGGTATTTGCCACAAAATATTGGGAGTGCAAACTGTATCTAGTTTGCATATACATATATTTTCATTCATTTCTGTTACAAACAGACAAACGTTCCATATATGAAACAAAAACAAGTTCATAGTCTGGACTTCACAGAAAAGTCATTTTCTAGCAAACGCCAATCTTGCCTTATAATTTATTCAGAACTCGCGCATACTTAATAAGAACTCCATCGAAAACCCGAATGTGAGCACCACAGTGAGATCATAGTCATTTTCCCGTAAAACTCCCATGTGGAGAACTGCATAGAGATTGTTACATAACGATGCTGCTGCATAGTTATGTATGGCTCGCAACACACAATTTTATGTCACTTATTGGCACACTACCTCATTCATTCCCCTTTCCGTTGTGATTCTCTGATTTGAACTTCAATTGTCCTTCAGGTGGTTTAGTTTCCTGGCGTTTTAATCTGTTTGGTTCATTTTGGACTTAGTTAAAATTATTAATTATGCTGCTAAATTAAGACTATTTTTAACAAATCTCTTATCTTTTCCACACCAAACAACGAAAATCAATGTTGTGTTCCACACAGAGAACCTTTCCAAAATTACCTGTCACACGACAATCAAAGTGAGCTTCTGGTTGGGCCAAAACCGTGACAAAGTAAAACAAATTTAGAACCTATATGTAGATCTCTTAATTCGCACCAAAATCATGGATTTAGCTAGGAGGAGCTAATTTTTAATTGAAATAAATTGTCAGTGAAATTTCAATTTTAATCAAAGCCCTGATAATGCATATAAATTGAAATTTGTTTAAATTGTTTCTATGGTGTTCTTCAATTCTACCCATTTAAGGAAATATGTAATTTTTGGTATTTTGAAAACACGTCGGAATAATGGGAAGTATTTCACACAAAACAGCTACTTGTTTGTACATCATGCCCGTAATATTATATGCATACATATTGACAAATAAAAAAAATCATATTTGGGATTACATTCTCCTTACTTTTGGACATAAAATACATTACAAGATCATGTATGCACCTCATGAAAAGTTCATGCCCACAGGAAGTGCTGACTGCGATATACCTCCATAATAGTGCTAGATCGAGTGTTACTGTAGCTTGGCCTTCTTCTGGGCAAAACTAAGAAAGAGTCTTGCTTTGTAGGCAAACTATCTTCAACCTCACAGAGCATCCTCAATGTAATAAACGTATTATCAGTTTTTGATACACTCCATTTTGCACATTAAAAATATCCCTTTCATACATATGCATTACAAAACATCTGTAATGAAGATATTTTCTTTTTTTTACACCTCGTGCTATCCTGCTCAACTTTCAACTGTTTCTTTTGAACATAGAAAGATCATACTAATACTGTACAGATCACTAGGTATATTTACATACAGTACCAACAACATTACAGTCTCTCACCAGTATGTGAAATGGTATGGTGGGTAACTGTACAACGTGACTACACCCAGGAGTCTCTGCAACTAGGAGTTCAAACAGTCGTATCGTCAATATGCAACTTTTCCATGGCAAGTGGCTACAAAGTTGCAAAATTATTTATATATTTATTAGTATTTTTGCAACAAAGTAAACTGTGTTTGCTATACATCTGCTGACTAGGTGTGTTCATGGGCCAATTTTTACATCTGCTGAAAAACATGTCCAGATGGGAAGCATTGTTTCATGAACATCTCAGGGACCAACACCAAATGATTTTCTTTTCTATCCCTGTCGTGCTTTGTTTTGTTGTTGTTATTTGAATCAGACCATTCTAAAGACAACTTCCCCAAAGCATTTTTTTAAGGGAAAATACCGTCAGATTTTACGCTTGTGTCACCTATCATTCTTGCTCGTTTCATACATCTGCTTAATGAAAATTACTTCATGCCGTAGTTCAATTTGATATTACAGGATTAAAACCAAGGCCAAATCAAGTACTGTATGTGACAAGGACTGGTCATATCCATGAAAACATGCATCTATGTATCTCATTGTGCACACTGTATTCACATAATATGTTTACTTGTATGCAAATGACAGAATTACAGCATAAAAATTCATTGTACTTCTTGACCCATAAGAGAGTCACACACACTGTAATATATATATATATTAAGTGATTGTTTTACATGGATAGAAATATCATTTATGACACTATTGCGTGTTATAACCTGTAATAATTCAGCAAAATCCATTGATATTAGTAAATATACAGGGCCTAACAGGATGACTGGTAAGGACAGTAAGTCTCTAAAATAATATTCCATTTGTATCAATACAAATTATGACTCATGAAAATAGTTATTTGGCAGATTGCAAACTCTCTTGCCATGTTGATACTGTTTGGTACTTAGACCACATCTTAACAATGTTACCAGAAGACATTTTGTTTAGCAGATCACACTTCGACGCTGACACCAAAGCACGCTTTAATAGACGGATTACACCCGAACACTGTCATCGTTACCTTTTGTTCGGTAGACTACATCTCAAACTCTCACCCAAGAATATGTTGTTTGTCTTACTTTATTTAATTCTTCAGCAAGAAAAGCAAGACAAGAAGACACATGTAGGAATTGATCTGACCAGATAGTAATGATTCAAGAATTATGGGTGGTAGAGATTGCTCAGGTATTGATGTCGTGTCTGCCCTGGCCAAAGCTGTTATACCACCTGGCTTCCAGTGTCTTCACACTTAAATAAATACAGAATCAATAGTCGGAATTGATTCCAATTGTTACTTCAACGTGAACCTAGCGATGGTTTCATCAAAAAAAGTAACTGCAGAAGCTGATCAGTGATAGGGTTCTGATTTTAATGGGACTGCTTGTTGAGTGTCAACACACACGTGACAACATGCAGGTGAAGCTGCAGTGATGATATGCAAGGCCACTTTATTGCCAGTTATCCACACAAGTACAGAACACTGGTGTATTGACTCCGTTACATGCTGAAGTTTTGGTTGATTGGTGATACTCAGCCATACGGTATTATGATCTCTGTCACCTAACAGTGGACAATTATCTTAAGGCGCGTGCCCCAAGGTAGCATTCTTTGACCTTTGCTCTTCAATATTTTTAAGAATGATTTTTTTCTTCTTTATCGAAGGTACTGCCAGTTTATACAATTATGCAGATGACAATATACTGTCCACCCATGACAAAGAATTGCACAATGGAAAAAATACTTTGGAGACTGCAGCACAAATTGGTGTTAAATGGTTCAAAGAAAATGAAATGAAAGCAAATCCTGACAAATTCCAGTCTATGTTACTTCTACCAAATGTTACATACTGTCCTGATGACTTTTACTTTGAAATAGATGGTATCAAAATAAGGCCAGAAAAATCTGTTAGACTGCTCGGCGTTTATATTGATGATGAGCTCAAGTTTCATGATCATGTATCATACTTACGTAAGCAGGTTTCTAAGCAAATAAGTGTTCTAAGAAGTTTCTCAAAAATTTTGAACGAAAAAGAAAAAATGTAGATATTTAACGGGGATATCTTATCTAACCTTAACTACTGTCCTTTAGCGTGACACCTATGTAATCAAGGTGATACGACAAAAATGGAAAAAATTCAGGAAAGAGCATTGCGGTTTGTCTTAAATGATTACACCTCTTCACACTCAAACATTTTATATCGGGCAAGACAATCCTCACTTTATCTGAATAGATTACGAAAGCTCTCTATTGAAATTTGTAAGATTAATATGAAAGACTCCTAATTTTCTCTTTGACTTATTTACAAGAGTAGAAATTCAGTATGATTTACGTGACAAAATGAATTTTGAGCAGCCTGCTTACAACACTGGTACTTATGGCAACAATTCTGTACGGTACCAAGGGGCCAAGCTTTGGAACTCCCTCCATCCTGATATCAAAGAACAGACAACTCTATCCCAATTTAAAAGACTTACAAACGCATGGCTTGGTCCTTCCTGCTCATGTTCTGTATGTGCCTTATGCTACAGCCGAACCTAGTTGTGTCACTTCTATTGCGAACGTGCACCAAGTGTAAACATCTTTTCATTGCGTGTCCATTGTATATATCATTTTCCATTCCTCAGACGTCATAGTCGAGTAATAGTGCCTCGGTGCTAATGTTTTAATAGTGTACTATGTTCGAATTGAAATAAAATTATTACTATTATAGCCCCGTGTTACATATACTTTTGAATCAAACAAGGAAGACTTCACTTTTTGGGAATATATATGCATATATACATCAGTGCTCTGTAATTCGTTTTGTTTGCTGTAGTTCTCAGCACCAGTAGCTCCCCCCCCCCCCCAATTCTACTAAGCTCTTCATTCAAACTTAATGGTCCATCTACACCATCCTTCTCCAGAAAACCAAAATTTCTGGTTGCTCGCAGGGCAAGTGCTTTGAGATTTTAACATTATTCCGATGAAATGTGAGTATAGGACCATGTTTTATATGTATTTTGTTGTCCCAGTTAGTTCAAATTACACACACCCAAACAAATAACTGTTTTCAAATATGAATTCTGTAGATTATGTTTTGTAACAAGGTTGTATAAAGCATGTTGCCATGAAAACTTCCACATGTAAATCCTTTTAACAAACTACATCACAGTAACTTTTGCAACAATGGATCAAACATTAAAGACCTGTTTTCCCCTCACTGCTCTAGTCTTAGAGTTATCCTAACAGGATAACGCAATGGGTGTATTCAAAAGTGACTTTAAATGATAGATAAGAGCTAGAAAAGTCAGAAAATTTAACATGTAAGTGAATGGGGACTTGATTTGGTTTCCACCCCAGCCTCATTCTGGTTTCTTTCACCAGAAGGTAGTAGTCTTTCCAATACGACAGGGACTTTTGAATAGGGTGTATAACGCCGTCCGTCTTACAATGGTTCTTGACGATCGGTTCTTTATATGCATGGTACGGCTTGCAAATATTTTCCTGGCTGGGATTGGTAAACAATAAAAAGCCCAATAAATAAAAAAACAAAAACAAAAAAACAAACAAAAAACAACAGTATATACCATATCTTTATTGATGCTGTAAAATATTTGAAAAATAGATACTTTGGTTTCATATATTATACACCCCCCCCCCCCCGATCGTCCCATTACTATCCCCATTTACAAACCACTGGGTTTCGAATCGGCAATTTTCAAAATGGAAGGCAAGTCCGTGTAGGTTAGTCCCGATCGGATATTTTGAAGAGGTAGTATTTAAGATATGTTTGTGATATTTCTTTCGAGAACGACTGAGTCATTGTCGGAATATATCCTCCAGATGCATTTTATGCCGTTTTGTTACACTTCGACCTTTATTTAATCTAAATGGATTCATTTTTACCATGTGTTTAAAGCATACAGATAGAACAAAATAAAGTTTCTTTTGATATGTGCATCATTGGTTCACCATTTACCGTAAAGTTAAACGAAACTGGTGGTACAAATACATCTTTCTTTTGATATGTACATCGTTGCATTTTCACCTCTCTTCTTTCTCTTCCTCTTCTTTCTTTCTCAGTCTCTCTTTTCACCCTTTCTTTTTGTTAAATCTTTATTTGAAAGAAAAACAACCCTGTACGTAGAAGACAGCATTCTAATTTGAAAATGAATCCTATTTAGGTAGTACACATAAATTTTTATTTTAGATTCGGGAGGAGGAAAGCTTTACCGTACTGCGTTATTTACAATACCATCACAAGCAGCTGTGGACATGACAAACCAGGCAGGTACCCGTCAATCAAAACATAATCAGTATACTTCAAACTAGTCAATGATATCTAAAATGCATGTTTTCCATCGGAAATTTGGTAGTTTATTTCCCAAACTTGCCAAAATATGTTCTGTAATTACATTATCGAAATCCCAAGCCCGAAATCCGTTACCTGTTATCAAATTTACACGAACAATTGAAGAATTGAACGTCCATTCCATAGTTTTTATCGTTGTTTGATTTCAACCTAATGCCACACGCAAGCCACGGGGTCTCCAGATTTTTTTGCTTTTATTCATCAGCTACATATCTTGAAATTATTAAGTGGCAAACGACGTACAACGAAATAAATTATCATAATACCATAAAGCAAGAATACATACGACATATGAAGCAAGTAAAATTAACTGCAATATTGTAGATATAGAAATATCAAATAAGAATACTAACATAGTCGCATAATAAAATTCAACACAATAGTTTCAAGAATTAAAACTATTGTGTGAAATTAGCAAAAATTAGCACCTCTGTAAACAAAATTAGTAAAAATAAGCACCTCAGTGAAAACAGGGTTGAATAATGTTTTTGGAACCAACGTATAACAAAATGTATGATTGTGGGACCGCCGCAGGCGAGTCCCCCTGTAGTGATCGTAGGTTCCGTCTCTCCGTACGGATCGTTTCCGCATGATAGCCTAAGAAGTTTTTCAGCCATGGTTTTCATATTGCACAATATTATAGTCCCCTGTAAGGCCTAGGTCGAATTCGAAGATGGGTGACTTTGACACAATTATCAAGGTCATAAAGCCACATCAGTGAATCTTGTGTCCACATGATAACATGAGAAGTTTTTGAGCTAGGGAGTTCATATGAACGCAGCTATGCCGTAAACCCACAAATTGAAATTGAAATGGCATCTCTATCTATAATCTATTTTAAATCTATATTTTGTATTTTTGTCGAACTTGCATTAATTGAAATGCTTTAACTCTGGTTCTTGGTTCATACGATGCGGCTATGTCATAAACCCATAGATTCAAATTGGAAAGGCGTCTCTATGTTTAATGCTTTTTAAGACATTCAAAATTTTAATTTTCTATGTTTGCCTTATTTTCATAAATAAACCTGCTAGAAGTTTGGTTCATGGTCCATTACATATGGTTATCTCATAGATCTGTGAATTCAATTTCAAACCACACATCTTTCTGTTATAGTCTTGAAGGTATTTACGATATATATTTTTCAATGAACTTAGTTGCCATTATTTAAACTTATACAACTTTTATTTACTATTAGATTGCCAGGTGTCACAAACCTATGTATGTAAATTGGAATTTTGTGTCTCTCTGCTTTAGTTTGGAAGCTACGGAGCTTTTAAAATTTTAAGTGCCCCTAATTTGCAAAAAACATTGAACATCTGATTCTTCAAGATCAATATAAATCCAAGGTATCCACAATTTTTCACAGATGTGGTTGTTGTGGTGTCAGAAGAAAACTCTGGACGGCAGAAAAAAAAGGAGAAAAAAGAAGGAAAAGAAGGAAGGAAAGAAAGAAGGAAGGAAGGGAGAAAGGAAGAATTCCAAGGGAATCAGAATGTCTGGGTTGGCACCAAAACATAATTACCTGAAAAATAGATTAAATTGCACTTAAAATCCTGTTAAGAAAAATTGTTTTGATAACATGTTTTTGGCATAAATGCTAATGACTTTCATTCTTTTCTCACATGCCTAAATGCACGTTTACTCAATATTAAAAAAATACTCAAAATTGACAGTATTTTCTCAAATGTCACAAACCTGACACATTTCGTTGAAACATTGACTTACGGTTGGCAGTGAAATAGAGCTTAATTGTTTGTAGATTTTCAAAGTGAGTAGTAGGTGTCATCATGGAGTTCGTTTTACATTTCTGGTGCAGGATGTGCATTGTTGCAGTCCTTGTTAGGATTTATTTCACTTGGTTTGTACAGGTGGTCTAGCTGCAAGTGTTTATTTCATAATCACTGGGACTGAATATAATGCCCAAGTTTGTTTCCACTTCAGTTATACACTGGCGGGTGGTTTAACTAGGATAAGCTGTCCAGCTAGAAAGGGTACATATTGGTTCAGGGGTAAGTCAAATTGTTCTTATCTGAACCTGTACTGTACACATTTAGTAATTATGGCTTGCTTGACAGGTATTCTTCTTTCATAATAAAGCTCTGCATTTATAAGCAAAGCTTTACATATTTACCTAATTCATCATTTGTCACGTTCATATTTATTCATTATTATGTGGGTGTCTTCGCTGAGTTTTTAGCTTAGACAAGGAGCCGCTCCTCAGAGAGACATGTACGGGTAATAGGCTCCGAAACATGTTCTGAGTTGTTACCTGCTGAAGACCCTTTAAGTTATTTGGGCTAATACAGCCTATGTCAAAATTTTACAGAGGAACGTGTGCAATATGGATAATAGTACTTCCATATGTATATACATGTAGGTTAGACAGGGACAGGTTAGCTTATGGAGAGTAAAGAGTTCGGACAGCGGAATAGAGTAATGACTACTAGGAAGTGGTTCTGGGCAAAAAGACACAAATACAATTAATGAATAAAACTGATTATAAAAACCTTCCTTCGTCATTTTTGTAACCTAGTTTAAATCAACAAAACACCATACATTTTTGAGACATAATAATAATAATAATAATAATAATAATAATAATAATAATAATAATAATATTGATAATAATAATAATAATAATAATAATAATAATAATAATAATAATAATAATAATAATAATAATAATAATAATAACAATAATAATTATAATAATAATAATAATAATGATAATAATAATAATAACACTACTACTACTACTATTACTACTACTACTATTACTACTACTACTACTACTACTACTACTACTACTACTACTACTACTACTAATTGAATATCTTTATTCTGGTACACCAAGTTAGAGTTACCTCTGTTCTTCCCTGAGGAACAGTAAACAAATATATGATATATGTGCAAATGTTACAAAATATATGACAGATAATATTGAGCGACAAGCAATTCAAAATTTAAACATAGAAATCAGGTCAAGTGGCGAGCTTTGTAGTTGCGTTTAAGAGAAGGTAAATCATGTGAACTGCGGGTAAAATCGCCAAGACAGTTCCCGAATGTAGCGTTATTGTAAGCAAAAGACGTCTTAAAACAACTTTTCTTGACACCCGGGACTAAAACATCTATAGAGAGGGCACTTCTGGTGTTATTCACATGAGAATCAGAACACAAAGTAAAATGATCGTAGAGATGGTCCAGAGCGAAGGTTGTTAAGACAGTTAAACATTAGGATCGCAGTAACATTGGCAAGAGAGATTATGTAACTAAGATAATTTACAGATATAAAGTTTATTTTCGTTCATACAGATGTGCCGTAGTGTCTCTTGGGGGGGGGGGGGGCGAAAGCGTTAACACGCGGCAGTGGTTTAACTAAATATATGGAAACAGGGTCTTTGTAATTCCGTTTGAGGAAACAATTTGGGCCATTTAGGGATGAAAATTACTGGATTAAGTTGATGCATTTGGGCATTTTGCACAATTGTCTAATATCAATTACAACCTGGCCACATTCGGCCCTAACTAAGGCATGGAAAAGCCCCCGCGAAGATGATAGTTGAGTGAGCCGTTTTAAGTAGCGTTAAATAAAATCAGTACAGTACAATAAGAAAAAAAAAAAAATTTGGAATAAAAATCACGTCAGACATTCAAAAGGTAAGAGGGGTAAAGGGTATTTTCGCACAGCGTATAGGTAAATTCTATATCTTTTCGTATGGGGTACAAAGTAAATTAATTAACCTTATATCGTACTGAAGCTATATGAACTTAATAGTCGCGTTACACAGGGATATATCTTTGCAGCATGCCCATGGGTTAAACTAAAATGATAATAGTCCTGAGGGGATTTTCCTGACGATATTGGTCATAATAAAAAATCTAAAACTAACAGGCGTGAAATAAGTGATGTACAACTAATTAAGTCACACGCAAATTCCGTTTGTTTAGCTAAACATTTTATTTTGATACAATGAATCCTGCCTCCATTCTTGTATGCTCGCATGGCGTGGTTCCTGCCAAGACCATACACACCGTTTTGTCGTCCAAAGGCACTCCTGACACAAGACTACCATTCATGCAAAGCATGGATGAACCATACGAGAAGTAAGAGTGACCGCTGGGGAGTGTGACCTCATAATAATGTAGTGAAATACATATTAAGTTTAATGATAAACATCGATAGTTTGTATCTTAAAGCATTCGTCCTTGATGTTTACAGCAAATTTTCTTTCCATACCTTACATTATTTACAAACGGTTTCATAAGATTATTCTCCAATTAAGTCTGAAACGTGTTTCAATTGTGCTTTGAAACTGCAAAGAAATGATTACACAGCAGTCTTAATTATTCAGCCGAGCTCATTTATAATGCTGCTTGAGTCAGTCCATGATCACAAGGAGGTACCCTCCTTGATGACACTTTTCAGGCCGGGCGAAATTGGAACCGGTGAACTATTTTTATCCTGTGACTGAAGAGATCACTGCGATGCTGTTTGTTTTGGTGAGTAATTTGCCGTGAATCCGCCCTTGTAATTTACCTTGTTTACATTTAATCTCATGCATACAGGCATAAAGAGAAAGGTACAATGATATAAAAATACAGGCTCGATGCACTGGAAAAAGGATTCTACAAGCAATCATTTTCACCTACAACAGCTTGAGGTTGGAGCTGGGCTATTGAACATGCAAATCTGATAGTTGTAACGGGTCAAACTACGGTAACGTTAAGTTTGCCGGATTTTCATCTGGAGTAAACGCTTCCTGAATAATTGGGTGGATGCGGGGGGGGGGGGGGTACTGAAAATCTGACATGCACACTAGAGATAATATGTATATGGCTACCTTCCTTATAGATCCAAATGTGGTCGGTGGCTAACGACCACAAAAAAAAAAAAAATAAAATAAAAATGGGAAAAAAAGGGAAAAAAGGAAAAAAACCCGAAACATCCAAAAGCAACAACAACAACAACAACAACAACAACAAAATACCTCCCCCAAATGAAATAAAATTAAACAAACAAACAAAAACACATAAACAAAAAAATGAAGAAATAAATGCCACCTGGTTTTGTAACCATAATTCACAGAGGGAATGTGTGCTCTTTCAGTGTCAGTCGATTTACGAAAGATATTTTAAGTAGATCTGGTCAAACAACAGGTTTGGGTTTATGAACGTGATTTTGTGTTAAGAGTATTTGGAAAAAAATCATGGGAGAAATTCTAATACTGCATGTCCACTTTTGCGTGCTCCTAATAACTAGACACATATTTGTCCATGACATAAATGCTTCAGAATCTCCCATTAAGGCCACTTCTATAGACTGACAATTTCTATATTTACAGTCCTATTTTTGCGTATCCTCTATTGCGACCGCTGCCCTAGTCAGACCACAATTTCAGTCCTTCCGTTAGGTCTTTATAGCGAGATTCCATAGTGTAGAGTCATGTCACTGACATTAGTTGATTTTATTTGGGACTGGTCCGTTACTTTGTGGTATGGTACACAAAAATAGTATGCAGGACAACCCAAGGCAAAATAAAGAGTGCGAGATGGACTTTTTGCATTCGAGATTACCGCAGGTTCAACCCGACCAAAGGAAGGAAATGCCATTTTATTTGCATGGCAACATCGAAT
Source organism: Hermodice carunculata (assembly GCA_964020975.1). Lineage (NCBI taxonomy): Eukaryota > Metazoa > Annelida > Polychaeta > Eunicida > Amphinomidae > Hermodice > Hermodice carunculata. The sequence continues at coordinate 23,490,034 of OZ026613.1, forward strand.
GGGCGGTACTTAATTATTGAGTTACTCAATACATGGTATATACATACCAACAGGAGAACAAGGTTTTCTAATTTTACGGCCATGCAAATGATAGCCATAATGCGACTCGTTACGATAATAAGTGGCCGTGCACAACGACAATGTCATGTATAATGATGTTGAGAGGGCTGACCAGTATTTAAGGCAACACGAGAGAGTTTGCTGTGGACCAGATTCAACAACACCCTGCTCAGTGGATCTGGATGTTGGCCGGCGCAAAAATTTATTTTCACTTTGTACCAACGACAGTTTTTCTTCACTGATATATGAGATAGTATAACTGTAAGCAGGCCTGATCTTACATGATATGAACGTCGTCCAAATGGGCTCACTGACGATAGATGTTCCCATCAAACAGAGGAGCGAGCCATGCGAAGATATCTTGTACAAGTCAAATTCCACGATCGGCAAATATGAAATACGGAGAATTAAAGAAAATGAGTTGTGTCAGGTTCACAAGATGATTCTGGATGAGGGATGGGGCTACTCTCTGAGAAACATTCAAGATTTCTTTAGCGACTATGCTGCTGGCATGTGGGTCGCCGTCGATGACCTGGGCCGTGTTCTGAGTAAGTTTTTTTCTTTTTTGTCTATTTAATGTGGATCATGTATAGGTGACTTAAATTAAACTGCAGGTTTCTGATTTTGCTTACTGTACGTGGTTTGTCAAACACGTGGAAGATAAATGACAACATCAAAAAGTTTTTTGTTGTGCTTGTTGCTCCTTGGAATACTTTAGCGGTTTTGGTGCAAAGATTCATGCACATTTGACTAGTTCGCAATGAATTTAGCCATGCTATGATCAACAATGTCGAACAGTTTGATGGATCAATGTTTAGATACACAAGGTCCGAAGAAAATATTTTACTCTGCTGGGTTCGTGGACGGACGTCTTGCTGTTTGCGTCATTTGTCAAGGAAGGTGGTAAAAATGTACTTGTCCACAGCGCTATGAAAATTACAACTATACACACATATCTTAATATCAACCATTTTCGCAGATGGAATATCGCTGTTTTAACGTGGAAAACTATTTGATTCGTTATATATTCCTGTATGCACCTTGATAGAAGTCAACTATCACAATTTTTTGTCTCATAAGATAAAAGCGTTTTGATATAAACTCAATTACACGTATTCTCTCATGGAGGAAAGGATCGATCCATAGATTCTTACAGTGTTGAACCTACAGAAAACTTTAATCGCAGCTGCCACATAAACAAGTAGTTAAACCAATATTATTCTCTCTGTAATATGTGCAAACATGTATCACAATTGCGTCTTACAGTGTCTGCTAAATGATAAAACGTTTAGGTCACATAAAATTACTGACCAAGTACATGGTCACAACGCGTATCCCAGATTTGTTACATCAGTATTTGATTTAGAGTTACAGACTAGTTGCTTAATATTTAGATTTGTTTACCATTCGAAAACAATCGAAGAACAAGTCTCAATTTTAGCCGGACATGTTATTTTCTGCGTAAACATTTTTTAAAATGTTGCAAGAGAGTTCCCTTACCGTAAATTTTTTGAAGTTTTAAGAGTTAAGATAAATTCCAAATATATGGATCACGCGCTTTGGGAAAATGTATATTTTGGAATCCTCTTTGATCGGACAAAGACAAGCTGTACTCGGTGATTGACGCTCTTGCGAGGTGGGCATAGGCAGAGTTACCATGATCATGAGTGACGGTGCCACATAGCTTCGATTTAAGGGCAGTCACGCTTCGTAAGTTGTGTCAAAGTGGCGAAGAGTTGTGGCATGGGCGCTTACTAACACCTTTTCTTATGCTTTCTGACCGTTCACATCCAGGCGCGCTCTTGGATTGCGCAATATATTAGATTCATGTGACCAGCTAAGAATCTTTAATGAAGCTATCGGTTCCAAATTTGTGGGCCTTGACAACAAATTCTCATTACATGGAACCGGTAATTATATTACACTCCGCAAATTGACATCCAGTTAGCGTCCTGATGTTGCCGATCAAGAGCAGACAGTGTAAGAAGCTTTGCCACACTGTGGCTCTGGCTACATGCCCCAACCTGATGGCCCAGGGGCCAAAAATAGGGAAGATGTAATAATATACCATAAAGTTACATAAGACCCCAAAAGTCAGTTAAGATCCAGAGTGACTGGTACACGCAAGAGGTTATAACTAAAATAGGATTTGAGATAATCGTTGTTGTGATGAGCTCAGTATATAAAATCATCGTGTTACACTGCCCGTATCATACTGCTTGTTGTACTTTGCACAAGTATTCCAGGCGGTGATTGCCGAAGACGACGACGACGACGACGACGACGAAGAAGAAGAAGATGATGATGATGATGATGATGATGATGATGATGATGATGATGATGATGATGATGATGATAAATGTTACAAGAATTATGACGGCCAACATGATCCCAGAACTCCTGTTTTCGATCTTTATTTACGAATTACGCATTTTAAATGATAATATTATATGCCTCTATACGATAGAGTTGAATGATCAAGCAAAATATCTTTAAGTTTGGTGGAAAATCCACAATTAGTTAACAAGCAAATGATTGAGGCGTGAAAAGTGAAATACAGGGAGTTGTATCATGAAGGGACACAGCTCATACCAAACTGATTTTCAGAAGCTATGTTCACCAAATATAACAGTCGACAGAAATACATGTTAATTAAACTTTCGTGAGTATTTTTCTATCGCAGATAAAATTGTAGTTCTGCAATATTATGTTGTGCTATGTTGCAAGTTTGCCCAACAATATGAACGCCACGGCCTGTGCGTGGAAGTGGATATTACTAATATTTTGGAAATAATGAACTCTTAGTACAGGCAGACGGAAATTTAATCTTGTAACCAATTTAGGAAGCCGTAATTGAATATGACTTAGTATTTGCAAACTTAAAGTTCTCTAAAAGACATAAATTTTATGAGAAAGAGGTATCTCTCCCTGTCCATGAGAGCGAGAAGCCCGTGTGTCCTCCGTGATTGACAGCCGTGAGCCCCGTGCTTCGTGGCGGGAAACTAATATACATGTTTGGCATTCACTTGTCAGCTGGTTTCATGGAAAGGCCATCCGTGCTTCTGTATTTTTATTGCTTTTCTTCTTCATCGGATGGCTTTAATATTTGAGCTTAAAACACTGAAAAAAAACTTCCAGATTTTTTTTGTGCTGCAGTCCCCGTGGTTAATTACAAATCCGTTTACACATGAGAGCTAACTAGCCAGTTGCAATGCGACTGGATAAAGAACACAAGAAAAAGGGGGTGGGGACATGCAATAAAACAACAGGGCTAAGATGAAAACAACTCTAGATCAAAATAAGTCAGCCACTACAGAACATGCAGCAGAAGAGAATCACATAATTAGCAGAACTCTGCATGGTTTTCTTTTCAGACTCGTGAAATCATTGAATCCAGTGGACGGAATTTACAAATTTCTGATAGGGGTACAATTTTGAGAGAGAGAGAGAGAGAGAGAGAGAGAGAGAGAGAGAGATAGAGAGAGAGAGAGAGAGAGAGAGAGAGAGAGAGAGAGAGAGAGAGAGAGAGAGAGAGAGAGAGAGAGACAGAGAGAGACAGAGAGAGAGACAGAGAGAGAGAGGGGGAGGGAGAGGGAGAGAGAGAGGGAAGAGAGAGAGAGAGAAGAGAGAGAGAGAGAAGAGAGAGAGGAGAGAGAGAGAGAGAGAGAGAGAGAGAGAGAGAGAGAGAGAGAGAGAGAGAGAGAGAATTTGGATCCAGAACGTAGCATTCACAGCAGAGATAAAAATAAATATTGTATAGAAATCTTTATCCAATTGGCAGACAAGAATATCAATCCAAAAAGTACCGTGGATATAAATAACAGTGACAGGCAAATTTAAAACTTCAGCCACACCCCGGGGAAAGCTACTGATACTGAAGCAATCGACACCGCAGGAGAGAAAAGTAAGATGGCTGTGTACCACAAACAATTTTGAATTAATGGAATTCAGACAAGATTCAATAAATTTTATAAGAAGAAGTGTCATATACGTGCTTTGCTGTTTCATGATAAGGGCCTGGTGTCGTACGTCGTACATTCCGTTTGACCACAAACATGAAATCACTTAAAAACCCGCCAGATTTAATGAATGGAAAAAAAATACAGTAACTGTAGAAATCTTAATTGATAAATTTCTGTTTTAGGTCACTGTGCCACAATTTCTCTGTCGGATGACGTAGCAGGAGTATATTACTACATCACAAGGTCTGACCGGCGTGGCTATGGTATTGGCAAAACTGTATTCGATGCCTCAGTTGCTCCTTATGAAGACTTTAATATCTTCTTGAATTCCGTGCGAGCTGCTGTCCCTTTGTACGAGAAAAGTGGCTTCGGCATCAAACACTTTACTATGTTTTCAACACAGAGAATTCCAGATCACGCAAAACTTGATGAAATACATTTGGAAACCAATATTTGCATCCTTCCATTCAGTCAAGTCGAGTTCAACAAAGTGGCAAAGTTCGATGAAGCAATTCACCCCTTCGCGAGAAGCTGGCTGCGTTCGTGGCTTTCAAGACAACACTTCCATTCGTTTTGTGCAATGAACGACGAGCAGGTTGTGGGATATGGCTGTCTAATGCCAGATCAAAACGGTTACAAGTTAAGACCACTATATGCGGACACGCCGGACATTGCATGGAATTTAATGGTGAAACTGTTGAAGTCCGTTCCTCGGGATAAACCCATTGAAATCACTATACCATGTGACAACCAGATTGCTTTGAACATGTTCAAGTCTGTCGGACTAGACGCATATGGGGACCGATACAATGTGCGGATGCACACAAAAGCGCCCCTGGCAGTAAATCTGAAAAAAGTATATTGCTTACTAAAGGACGGAAACATTGTCTAAAATTACAAGCCATAACACTTTGAAATCACCCAAACTCTGTGTGATATACTTACCTATCGGCAAGTTTTTCGCAGGACATATAATCTCTAAAAGAATCTGCATTTAAAAACAGGACACGAATGGTGACGAAGTGTTAAAAGATTTAATAAATTAGACAGAGACTGTTAAAAATGCAATTTGTTGGTAGATTGAGACGATAGCGAATACTTTCCAGAAATCCACTGTTTTTTTTTTCGTAGATATCTTTGAACTTAGCACACACAATTGTGTTGAAATATACATGTATGTCTAGATGACTTCCCGATGTTACTTTTTACAATGTTGGCGGATGATGAGATATTATGTTACTTACTCTAAGCTTAGGACATGGAAACTTGCTGAAAAAACTCTGAGGCAAAGTCAGACGTCGTAAAAATACATATCAGTGTACGGAGTGAAAGTTTGTGATCGTTCACTCCACTCATCCAAAGTACACTGCATGGTTTGGTGAAACTGTTTTTATGACTCAATATTGTTTGTCACTACATACATGCATCGGTCAAATTAAATTATGCAAACAGCATAAAAATGCTTGAAAGTGTTCCAACGCATCTATCCTATTCATAACAATCAAGTGATTGCACAAACACGAAAAAGATTAACTCCTTCTCAGATCGTAAAAGAAACATTTGCGGCAGTTTGACGTACGTTAATACGTGGTGATAGACACTCGGAGGCGAATAAGATATTAATAAATATTTAACTTATACTTCAGCATTTCATTCTTGTGCAACTGTTTCATTCAAATTTAAATGCGTATTAAAAATTTACATCTTGGTGGTTTTTTCCGATAATAACCAGTCTCCATTTATACCATCAGCAGCACATTCTCAGGTGGTTCTACGTACGGGTAACAAGGTTGCAGGTAAAGAACTTTAATTCTTTAATAAACAATGGCCTGTCTTTATTGATATCCCTAATTGTTATTGTGAAGAAAATAGCGAGCGAAACACACTAAACGTTCCATGTTTTTTTCTGCATCAGCATTACATCCCATTAAACCGTCTCAAAACATGAAAATCTTATTTCTTGTAAAAACAGGGAATCAAGATACAACACAAAGCTTTAGACCCATCCTTAGAAATGACAAAGCCGCGGACATGAGCAAGTGTCTTTCATTGCTGCTGATTCTCAAGATCCATTCCCATGGTGCTCGTTGTTATTCATTTTCTAATTGAATTCAAGTCGCCATAATGTAACGCTGCTATTTTATAGATAATCCCATTGGTTGTATGGACCAGTCAACTACAAGGAAGGACATTGGTAATTCCTTATTTACTCGATTTTTGACTTTTGAGAGATAAATTGCTTACCACAGATTTACCTTTGCAGAAGCTGTACGCTAAAATCGATTTATCCATTTTGTTATTTTTGCTTTTTATGTGTGTAATTTTGAAATTATTCGATTTCACATTTTTGAATATTGTTTTTTTTTTTAGGTTTACATATACATGTTTGTATTGAACTTTACAACTTTTATGTTTCTGTTACAACACAATTTACCTTTACAGAAGCTGTACGGGTAAAATCGATTTATCCATTTTGATATTTTTGCTTATTCATAATTTGTGCAATTTTGAAATTGTCCGATTTCACATTTTGAATATTGTTTTCTTTGACGTTTACATATACATATTTGTATTAAACTCTACAATTTGCATGTTTTTCTTACACGTTACTTTTACAGGTTCATTAAACATCCGGTGCCTGTTCCTCCATTTAACATTTTTAAAACATTTACAATGTTTTTTCATTGTCTGTACATACTGTATGATGTAAATGTATAGTTTTACTTGTATGTTTATACTTATACAAACGGTATGTTATGTTTTAACAGCCTTTGCTTGTAATAATTTGTTACATATCAAATCACATGATTTATTGTCTTTATTAGTTGCTCTGTAAACCGAATGAATAAACTGTGCCATACAAAAAGCATATTTTAAGTTTTGTCTTTTATATCGCTCATTCTCACACGGACACTTGGACAGATGGGTGGCGCTCTGCATGTCAATGACTGTCACAGTAGAATCAAGACATTTGGCATGGGTAGCCTTTCGGAGCATTGTTCTGTTCTTCCAAGGTCTCTGACATACCTCATGTTGAAAGGATATGCCACAAACATAAAAAGTTCTAATGACACTAATCTGTCAACAACTGGAATATCTGCGAAACATGAATTCAGCCAATGATAGACTATTCTGAGCGTGTGTCGGACGAGTGTGCATCTACTGGATCCGGTAAAGGCTTAGAATGTGCAAAACGAAAGTGGTCAGAACAATCGCCCGTAGCTTTGAATTTTTCAATGTAAAAATAACCAATTTTAGGATATTCAAGTTACTGATCTTCCAAACCAAAGGAAAATCTCATGTATGTGACTTAATGTTTACATATATGGATGGACTGGCACCAAGTTATCTTCGTAAGGAGGTTAATCGGATGTTAGCTGTCATTGTCAAAATGTATAGCTGCCATTTTTCAGATAGCTTTGTTTTAGTTTCTGTCGTAATCATAACACTTTAAAGCATATTTTGCATGTACATTTTTGGAACTCATCACTCCCGGGTTTCATTAAAGGAACCGACCATGTTCGAGATTGAAAAAGTTCGTGCGGAAGATTTTGTTTCGGGAAAACTACTTTTTTTTACTTTCTCCTCGAGAGCTCGTCTCTTTTGAAGTGGAACTAGCGTGGCCGGTGTTAAGTGCGGTGTTTTGCATTACCTGCAGGGCACGGCCCTTTGTCCCGCTCCACACACCTGCAGCTCCGTTGAATTATCAGACCGGTTTTCTGTGTTTATCTTTCATATTTCACAATGTATCTTAAATAAAATGATTGATATATATATATATATATATATATATATATATATATATATATATATATATATATATATATATATATAACTTGCACAGATGAAAGCACTGTTGTTGTTTCTTGCTGGAACAATCGAAAATTTTGACTTTACCATGGCTGCGTTTCATTTTTGAGGAATACTATAAAGGGGATTGGTGGGTGGCTGATTACAGAGTATAACAATCCACAAATATATCCTGCAAAACATGTTGTCAGAACTTTTGCGTGGGTAACAGAAATTAGGTCTTTCTGTGAACATTTTCTGTCTGGCTGCTGGTCTAATTTTTCCATCTTTTTCAGTGATGGATTCAGAAATCACAGGAAGTGGGATCGCCAGATCTCCCGTAGAAGTTTTAGAGGGCCAAAGACCATGGATAACCAAAATATACATAATTTTACACTTGAAAATATAGTTTCGATAGTAAAAATGGAAGGGGGGGGGGGTGTATTGCCTTGAGCTCTCCCCTCTAAATCCATCTATGCTGTTAGTGCCCTGCTAATGGTAGATCAAGTTCTAACGCCTGCTATAGGCTAGGACTGAACAATAACGTCTACAGAAAAAGTTTTGACAAAAATGAATAAACGAATAATTAAATTAAATAAATGATTTCCATCATTAGCTCACCAAACAAGCAGCATTTACAATTCGCATAACGTGTACAGATGTCTTTAAACATCGCTGCTTCTCCCCCAGGGGAAAGACATAATTCGGATCAATATTTTATAGCTTTGATAATTGCAAGGATACGTTGCGCAATAGTGAGTTGTATTCCCCAAGGCCATGTATCAATAAGTACGACAAAAAGATTCAATGCGCACGGTGTGACCTCTGTAATTAGCACTCATGTTTGTCTCGTGTGAATGAAAATACATGTAGATGAAAGTTAACGGCAAAAGCGACAAGATCTTGTGTAGCGCAAGATCCACGAAAATGAGGTATAGTAACATCAAAATTATACACCTTGTAGTGACACTTTTAGCTGATTTGATCAAACTTGAATGCTGGCTGTGACTTTTGCTGACTTTATGTTGCCTGTGTGGTTTTGGTATTGTTTCACCTTTTCCTAGTGTATTGTATTGTATTGTATATATTTATTGTATTGTATTGTTGATTTTATATGCTGCGTTTTTTCATTGTATTAAGAAAATCATCTTAATTGGTGTCAAAGAAATAAAGTAAATAGTCTATCTCATCCTATCCCATACAAACCCACGCACCAGTATTTAAATGATCCGTCAACATGCTGCACATAATGGAACTCTAGGAAAAATCCATTCACAGTGACAATCCGAACAAAACCTGTCAGGCTCTATGTGAGCTAAAAAACAAGTATCCCAGAGGCACTATAGTGGCATGACCAGAGGGATTAAGGTATTCTTTGGCCACGGTTTCTTTATTGTTGCTAAATCACTTCGTACTCAACAAATCTGCAATTAAAATTTATTACATATGCTGTAAATGTTCGAAGTAGTTTTTGCCGGTAATATTGTTTCATTTCGACACCCATCAATGTAATTGCCAAATGCTCTCATCAAATAACCCACAGTGGCTAAGTGCTATAAAGAATACTGCGCTATCTTTTGATTTTGAAAGATATTCAGAACACCGGGGGTGATGAATTTGGTGAAAGGAAAGAAATAAAAAAAAACAAACAAACAAAAACAAAACAAAATCCACACACAGAGGAAAATTCTTGATTGAGTGGCAGCATAATTTATCTCCTTAGACAGGCGGTGTACGCTTCATGCTGTCAAAACTGCACACTTAACGTTACATCAAAATTATCAATAGCGCAAAGTGAATTTGTTTAGCGGGCAACACAACACAATCTATCTGGGCAAATTTTACCTGTCACAATGTTAAGAACCAATTCCAAATTTAAATCAAATTTTAAGATGAACATTTTTTGGCAGTATTAATTAAGTTGAAACGAAGGAAGGAGCGAATCAATGCGTAAAATTTTAATAGTAAGAAAGGTAAGCACGAAAGGTTGGTGACAGTTCCCAAAGATTACAGAATCTGTGTTTTAATTTTGGAGGTTGAAGGCGCTATCTTTATTAATTAACTTTTGGAAAATCAGCGTAGGTAGAACAGCCCATTCTTAGCTGACTTTGACATTCAACCCATAATAAGTCCCACTCTGGTCCAGGGGAGGAGGGTTGTGGAATTCAAAAATGTGACTTTCCATTTGCAATCACCCTTGTCTCCCATGGTAATCAATAGAAATGGATGAGATAACCGACAGGTGCACGAACTAAAAAAAAAGGGTTGAAAATCAGACGTCCAAAGTATCACCACCTAGTGAAGAATTTTGTTCGACGCATCTACAAGCTACGTTTCTACCTGTTTTCAGAACAATCTGAGTGACAACTTTTGGACCAGTTGAAAATAGCGAAAACACACAAAAAAATCGTGAAAAATAAAATCACAGAGCCACCTGTCGAAAACAAATGAATAAAGTCAGGGGGTCCTCAGAAGTATCCCTATGCATTTTATAAGCAATTGGTTGAGCGGTTTGACAGAAGATTTAAAAAAGTTTGCCAAAAAATTTACAACAAAACAAAACAAAACCAACCCCCCCCCAAAAAAAAATCGTAAAAAATACAAACATCAATGGAGCATGACTACTTCAGCAAATTTAGCAGAGATCCACTCAAGGTACATTCCCACTGAGTTTGAATTGACTCTGGTTGGCGGTTTTGACGAAGTAAAAAATGTGGATTTCTTTTGCAAATCCCCAATGACTCACGTGGTAATCAATGAGAATGTATTCATTAACCGACAGGTAACCGAATTAAAAAAAATCGTTGAAAATCATGGATACAGAGTGTCACCACCTAGTGAACAACTCTGTTTAACCTTTCTACAAGCTACATTTCCGTCATGTTTCAGAACAATTTGAATAAACGTTTTGGACATCCAGTCACAAATAGCCTAAACACACAAAATATTCACAAGAAAATGGAGAAAAATTCGCAGCGTCACCTGTTGAGCAAATTAAGCTCTTAGGGTCCCAAAAAGTGTGCCTATGCAATTTCAAAGCAATTGGCTGAGCGACTTTTGACAATAAGAGTTTTGAAGATTTTGCCCCCAAAATGCAGAAGAAAAAATCATAGAAAATATAAAAATCAATGCAGAGTGACCATTTGTTCAATCTTGGTAGAAAATTAGTCATACATCCCCCCGAAATTTGAAGTGAATTCTCTCAGCTGGAGAAGAAAAGTTGAATTTCAATTGTAATCGCCAGTGACTTACATGGTTATCAATATGATTGCACACAGTAACCGACAAGTATGCAAATTAAAAAAAAAAAAAAAAAGCGATACAAATCAGAGATCCAGAATACCACCGCCTTGTGAACAACTTTGTTTAATCCTTCAAAAAGCTACACTTGCACCGAGTGTCAAATCAATCTAAGTGACGGTTTTGAAGTAATCTAAAATAGCCTAAACAGACAAAAATTAGTAAAAAAATTTAAAAATTGCAGCTTCACCTGTTTCAAAAAACATAATAAGGTCTGGGCCTCCCCAAGAGTGTCCCTGTGCAATTTCAAGGGGATTGGCTTAGCGGTTTCGCAGAAGCTTTTTGAAGATTTGTCAAAAAATGAAGAAAAATATTCATAAAGATTAAAAAAAACCACTGGAGCGGGACCATATGAAGAAACTTGGTATATTAGCCGCAAAGGGTACATCACCATAAAGTTTCAAGTGAATCCGGCGACGGTTTTCAGAAGTCGAAAATGTGAATTGTTGACGGACGGACGCCGACGCCGGCGGATGAAGAATCATCTGATAAATTAACTTCAGCTGACTGACAAGTCAGATGAGGTCAAAATACTTGAAACTTTATACAATATCTGGAGTACATTTTGAAAGTTTCAGTTTGGAAGGCAAATTTATAAAATTAATCAAATGCGACGATTTCGAGTTTATGGGGCATACGGGACAATTTATTACAGAAACCATAAAACTAAGAGGTATATTCAAGTTTTAAGAATTATAGAAGGGCATGCCAATTTTACATTGTTTTTTTTTTTTTTGATGATGATCGGTGAGTTGGACATATTTCACTCTTTATATTGTTAACATGCGTTCTTGTTTTCAGACATGAGGACAGTAGTGTCTGTCGTATTGTATTAACTGTAAGACTTAACAGAAAACCACGCATTATAAACTGTGCAGTGAAGAGTCACTCATACAGAGGTACAGACTTTTTAAAGATTTCGACACAGAAAGTTACAGTTTCATATCGTGTCATTACCAATTTATCATACCAATTTATCAGACTTCCAGGTCTTCACTTACTCAACTTGGGCCTCTAAAGTCACCCTAACACAGCAGGCCTGACATGCAGCTGAGCAGACGAATCCTATCAAAGCAACACAGGTAAATACAACAAGCAGCATATTGTCAGCCCTAATGAAGGTTGTAAATATTCCGACAAGCCGCTCACATATTATTAATTTGAATGGACAAAGCCCGGATCTATTTTTGGTCTTACCTGGGATCCACGTGCACAAGTCCCCAAGTGTCATTTATGCCAATACTATATATGTTAAGGTAAGAGCATGGAAGTCATTTTGCATGCAGACTTCAGCAAAAGACAGTTACAGGTTTTATCGTTTTCAGGTAGTCCGATTTAGAAAGTTTCAGATCACCAAAGAAAAATGGGTATACTTAAAAAATCACGATCCATTCCTGCTATTTCTTTGGGTTGTTTTGAACAAGCGAACTGACGCAAAGTTGTTTCATCAGCCATACACCTTCAGCGTAAATTTCCACAGAAAAATCAAACGTGCGACTGAAATTAATGGACAGGAGTCCGAAAAATTCCATCTTTTAGCCCGCAAACAATTATATTCCATGCAAACTTCACAGAAGCACAGCGAAATGCTCATATAACGCGTCGTCAAACATGGAGGCGTGGCGGTTGAGCGTGTCTCAGGGAATGGTAAATCATGCTTAGTAATCGGACCACAGTCCTTTCATTGTGATTTTCTTCGAACGTCATTTTCTTTATGATCAATGCTTTGTTTGAATGAGCCTACCCAAAAGCTCATATCCCGTTCCTCTGGAACTCAACGGATATTGACTGAAAACCATTTAATCTAGGAGTGGGTTTCTAGGAATGGGTTTCCTTGTTTGTTTTCATTACGTACATGTATTCCCCTGTGACGTTGGAATTTATAAAATGAAGAAAGTGTTCAACATTGAAAAAACTCACTTAATATTAAAACTTTGAAATTCAATGTATGCTTGACGTCACTTAAATGTGGGCATATCGTTAGGACCCGTCTGCATAATTATAACTTATCTTAAAACGTCAAATATCCTGCAGCATTTCCATATCATTATGGTGTACTTCGCTAGTCTGTTACTCATGCCGATAGTGATGCTCCACCCCTGCCTGACTTTCCATCTACAAGCCCTTGACAAAAGTTGTCAACCTGTCTCTCAGTGTCTCACAATTTCCCGATTCTTGGAAATGCTCCAATATCTGCCCTATGTGTTACAAAAAAAAAAAAAAAAGCAAAAAACAAATTAATAGTAATTATTGTCCAATTTCCTTTCTGTATAACGTATCCAAAGTTTTCGAGCGGTCTTTTACTTTATGAATATCTTAAAGGTAATAACCTACTAAGCCCCCCCCCCCCCCAAGACACTAACTGATAAAAATCTGGGTTTAAATGGTTCAACTACCAACCAACTATGTACAATGGGCTTGGAAATTCCAAGGAGACCAGAATGGTTTTCTTGGTTATATCGACGGCCTTTGATAAAGTGTGGCCCGGCAGTATACGTCTTGCATGTGTCTGCATAGTCGGGCCATTACTTCCCCTTCAGCCGTTCCCTGTGTGTGTGTGTGTGTGTGTGTGTGTGTGTGTGTGTGTGTGTGTGTGTGTGTGTGTGTGTGTGTGTGTTTGTTTGTAGTATGCATATGTTTATATTTTTTTCTAGGTCTGTTGCGTATGTATGCATGCTTGTGAATGGATTCAAATGTAAAATATTGAGTTCGTTGTTTCATTGTATTACTGCATGTCTAGCCAAGTGCATAGTCACATTATTGTACATTGTATTGTCCTATGCGTCTTGTATATATTATTTTGTGCATATCGTGTCTAGGGAACCCTAGATTAGTTACTGTCTGTACCATTGGATAATCAAGTGGAAATAAATATGTGTAAACTAAAAACAAACCATTACAGATTCTCATACATGTGGCACATCATCTTCCAGTAGTAGAAAGTTGTATGGATGATGAAAGGGGATGGGTAATCATCCATTTGGATAATTGTCCATTTTCAATATAGAAAAAAACAAAAAACAAAAAAAAACAAAAAAAAAACAAAAAAACAAAAACAAAAAAACAAAAAAAAAAACAAAAACCAAAAACCAAAAAAAACAAAAAAAAAAAAACAAAAAAAAAACAAACAAAAAAAAAAAACAAAAAAACAAAAAAACAAAAAAACAAAAAAAACAAAAAAACCCCCAATTGATTGTTTATGCATAAATGAATAAAAGGAGTATAATCAGCCAACGCTCAGCTTGTTAGGATCAGGTTTCAGTTTGTACATCGTCATGGTCGTTCATATCAGCTTTAACAGCGTTTACACGTAGCTCAGTTTCAGACATCCCCGAAATACTGTGTACTTTAAGATTTTCAATACATTGTCCAAAGATATAAAGGTGGCCTTGTAATAAACTTGTAAAAGCCAATAAATACTATTGCAAAAATCCAGTATCATGTGTCTCAGTGAGTTACTTCACATACTTAATTCTATCAGGACCGTGTCCGTTACTGTTGTTAGAAGCCAGCTTAATACCAGTCATCATGAACAAAAAGCAGCGCACAAGAGTAAACATATATTAGTGAAATAGTCAATCAACTAGATCCATTCTATTGAGAGGGACGCATATCCGCGTTCGCTCGAACTCTTGACGGCCACAAAACTTCATCAAACAGGTCAGAGAACTGGGCATTAGGAACAGTTAAAAGAAATGATTTTAACTGGGAACCAGCAGCCATGGTTGTCAGTATCGTTGAGGTTTGATTTAATGACTCCTCCTACCTTAAAAATCATTATCTGGATGTATAACTCATGCTTTTCCCCAAAAGTGTAGGGACAAGAAATAATAATAATAATAATAATAATTTGACATGCATTCGAGTGATTGAACATGAAACCCTGCCTGATATAACCGAAAGTCGCTACTCTCCGTATTTGGAATGAACAAAATATACAAACAAGCCCCTCTCTAAATTTCCCCACAAAATGGGCAGCGTTACCTGCAACAACCTTCAAGCCAAAACAACACTTCACACGAAACGCAATTTGTTATGAGTCTACAGAATATAGGAATATTATGATGTAACCATGGTGTAAACAGGGAGCAGTAGAACACAAGTTATGATCAAATGAAATACAACATTCTTACATTTTTGCCTCCACAATGCAGTCAGCGACATTGGCTAAATATCAATCCTAGACGCGGTTTCTGCGTCATAGCGCGAATAAGACAATTTACCAGAAACTAGTCAACTTGATAATTTACTGCTAATCTATACAAATGTGACATTTGATGGCGTAGGGCGGGGCGTGGGGGTGGTAGTGTTAAAATTATCGATATTTTGCTTTAGATCCCACACAAGAGAAACTGCTCGAAATTGTGGCTTGTCAGTGCATGCGTTCCAATTCTTAAATAAGTTTAATAAATCCAAACATACTAAATGTAATTTGCAATACTGTGATGCCTAGTTGTATCTCTGCTCTACCATCTCTCTCAGCATTTAAGAATCATAGGATACTAACCACCTAAACCATTATCTGTACAAATTGCGTCTTATATATATATATATATATATATATATATATATATATATATATATATATATATATATATATATATATATGTATATATATATATATATGGCATTTCCTTAACGCTTAATTTAAGTCCCCGATTCCGGAAAAACAATTACCGACTCAGTACACAGGGCCGTACCCAGGATTTTATTGGGGGGTGCATATGAGGTAAAAGTGGGACCTGCGAGGGTGTTTCAAGAACGAGCGGGGGAAGGGTCTGGAAGAGGGGGGGCAAGACCCCCCCCCCGCTCGGTCGTGAGGAGCTTTTGCCAAAAGTGATGTTTTTTAGTGGTCTTTGATGCGTTCTGAGACAAGAAGAGTGATATTTAAGCAATACAGAATTTTTCTTACATACTTCACATTAATTCATAAACAGCATTTATAAACAGGTGTTGATTCACTTTTACTGGTGATAAAATGCTATGTTATGTTGTATCATAACATCTAAGGCATCTGTGTCAGTAATGAATGGTTCCAGCTTGGGTCATTCGGCAAACCAGGATGTTCTATGTTTTGATTAGCGCTATAGTTCCATCCAAGCAGAAACTAAGATACTTTACAACTTGCTCTTGTGGTCAGTCGGAAATTCTATCTTCTCTTTGATGCATCTTTGTGATTTCACCAAGTAGTTTTGATTATGAAGAATCGGTACTATTTGGATTTATGTATTGTAACATCCTCTAATTATTTGTTGTGTTCTTATTGGTTTGCAACATGTAGAATAAACATTTCTCAGTATGTAAAAGTTGTCAAGTATTAACTTTGTAATGAAAGTCCGCCCTCAACATCAGTATCAATACAAGGAATGGGCACCTGGGCATCCGACCAGATTTCAAACATCAAGTTCAGAATAGAGACCAGGAGGCCTTTGTGTCAACGCAACAGGAGGCAAATTAATAATAATAATAATAATAATAATAATAATAATAATAATAATAATAATAATAATGATAATGATAATGATAATGATAATGATAATGATAATGATAATAATAATAATAATAATAATAATAATAATAATAATAATAATAATAATAATAATGATAATAATAATAATAATAAAAAACCCTTAACAAAACAAAACAAACCCGGTTTTGCTTTGTTTCAGATGTGAGCAAGGTTTACACCATTAACAATTTAGGGTCTAATACATCATGATCAGATGTGCTTATAAACAGTCAGAAGACAATGCGATAAAAACTTGTGACTCAAGTTACCCCAAATATATGGCCCATTGCTGTTGTTGCTCGCAAACCTAGGGATACCCCCATGGTTTATTAATATAAGAACCAGCCAACAGAGACTTCTATCATCATGTATACATCAGATAGGGAGTATATAGAGTTACATATGGTGCATACTGACTGAGGATAGATAATGCGTTCACTGTGGTTGGTCAAGGATATATATGTGTGACAGTAGCCAGCATAATTAAGTACTAACTGTAAGTCCCAAATGTGGACCTTGTCAGCTTGGGGGTGGGGGTGGGGGGTGGAGTGGGGGGGATGCGTGCGCACCCCTCGCACCCCCTCCCCCGGGTACGGGCCTGGTACATATACTGTATAACTGCGTTGATATGACACTCGCGTATACCCAACTCCATTGAACCATTTGTATAAGAACGGGGATTTGGTCGAGTGGATATGTGCGTTTACCATTTCCGCAAGGCGACTCACAGGCGCTCGTAACGTTCAGTCAGTCAAGCTTCTAATATGAGCAATACCGAGCTATTTACACTTCGTATCAATATCCAGTCCATTACCATATTAAGAGTGATTCACTTCTAAAGGTGACAAGTTAAGTTTTACTACAGCTAATTTGCACTTGTTGCAATATGCATCAAATGTATCCATTTCTCTTTGTAAGTTTATAATGCTGCTTGCTAAATTGACCGTATCATCCGCATACATTAAGGTATTTACCTTCAGATAATTCGAGAGATCATGATCATCATAGTCAAGTTAAATTGGATCAGCTTTTCAAATTCTGTAGTGAGAAAATAAGGGTGACAAATTTTCCCTTGTCCTAAACCTCTTAGTCTGATAAAAATATTCAAAGGTTTCTGCATTCAGCGAAATGTAAGATTTAATATTTTTGTACATGCTGTCAACAATCACCAATATTTTGCCTTCGATATTGTATTGCCAGAGTTAATACTACAATCCTTAAATCTTCCCATTTGTATAAAAGGCATTTTAATAGTTAAAAATATACCGTATGGTCTTCATAAAATCTATGTATCCAGAGTTGCATATTCTTCGAGAAACTCATCCTGCATCTCTGAACTTGTGTTATTTTCTTCTCAAAATGTACATGGAAGTATGAGATCATTCATCTCTGCTCTAAACAACTGACCTAAACAGCTGAATGGTTTGATGAATTATGTAAAGATTAGAATTATTATAAATCACTCTCCATGTTTGGTACCTTGCGTTAAACGGTTATCAAACAACTCTGTGCACAATGGCAAAAGCAGACTTTCTGCACTCTTTACACATTAACCAGTATGAACTACCTTTATTGAATACACAGACTCATCTACAATCATTCGGCAGTCAGTCAAACACACCCACAAAAACATAAAAAAACATACATTGACACAAAAGGATACCTGCAATGGCTATGTACATGTAAGTCTAAGAGAACAACAAATTTAACAAAACAGTATAAAGACTATTTACATTGCCAGGATAAAAACTGGCTCCCACATCTCCTACATGTATGGAAACCGATAGGGCCCAGAAGCCTTATCATTGCACAAAGCAAGATGTGAAATCAACGGTGGGTGGGTTTTTTTCAGAGAGGTTCCTCTGATTTCAAAAATTGTTTTAAATATCATCTAAAGTGTGAAAGTAAATCATAACATGCAAATGCATGATAACTTTGGATTCTTCTAGGTCTAAAAAGTTGCCGAACCTCACAATTATTTCTTGTAAACCTTTTGAAACAGAATCTGTCCGGATTCTGAACACACTTAACCCTGGATCAGGAAATGAAATTCCTTCTCAAGAATATTACAAACATTACACAACCTTTCTTCTAAAGATTGTTGCTTATGTCTTTGAAGGTCGTTCATGTCTTGCTTTTTCAATAGCCAAATGTTATCAATACCCCGCGATTTGTTATTCCTTTATTTTAAATAAACGTATCATTGAGCGACCCGTTGTAGTGATTTGCATTGCTGAATTATACTGAGTGATGGCAAGCCAAATAAAGTTAGTCCCTGGCGGCTTCTTTGATTTAAACATATTTTGTTTAAAAACACAGAAAAATAGGCGCAATGTCTGTATGAATTCCTCTCGTGGAAAAGAAATGTAAATGATTACAGTTATAGCTTCTTTGTTCTGGAGATGCTAACCCTTTGGCCTCAAGGGCATAGCCAAATTTATTTTACACGCAGGTAGCAAGATTTATATAAAATATTTGCTTGGGCTTTTTTTTATTAACATTTGACAAAATACTTGTAATGCTGATAAAACCTGTCAGTTTTGACAGAGACATCAAGAGTTGTTTTAGTTTAGTTCTTAAATCATTTCCATGCTCGATCACGCTGACGCAAAGGATTTTTTTTTAATTTCAGCTGTTATCCAAGGTTTATTCTTTGGCCGAATGGTAACTTCTTTGTATGGGATAAACTCTTTGGCAGCAGATAGGAAAAGGTCAGACCAATGAGATACTATATCATCAATGGAATCAAAGACGTGGAAGCCAGTGTTCCAGGGAGCAGAGGATAAGGCAGTAGTAAGACCTTAAAAATCACATTTAAAAAAAAAATCGAACACCTCTTTTGAACGAGCGGTCTCTGTGGTAGGAGAGTGAAAAGGAACAAAAATAACAAAGTGGTCAGTATTTGAAATAGGGGCTAAGACTCCACTGCCCAGGATAAGTCCAGGCGAGCCAGTTATTAGAAGGTCCAACACACTGGTTGAATACCCGTTTATTTTAGTAGGTTCACCTATTGTCTAGAAAAGATTGAATTGAGCTACGAGGTTGATGAGAGACATACAAAGTTCACTAACTTGAGTGGCGTTCCAATCAACACACCTGTCATTGAAATCACCAGTGAGTATTAGTATATGTGGACGAGATGGAATCAAATAACGACTGAAGAAAAGTATCACGGATCTCTGCAGGTTGACCGGGTGGTCAATAGTAATTCCCTATCAGAAATGACCCACGTTAGGTCGAAATTTCCACCCAGATACGCTCACTGTTTGGATCTTCAAGATCGAGATGCCGTGTACCTGACCAGCAGTTTTATGTGTGTATATAGGTTGAGAGGCCACCTCTTCTACCTGTTGGGCGGTCTCTACTGAAGGGAGGCTGAAAATTATCAATATAAAGGATTTGGGCCGGATAATTCTCATCTGGCCAAGTTTCAGAAATTATAGTAATCATATTAAAGTTTTCATTATGGGCGAAACATTGTATTCCATCCAGTTTTCCATCACTTTTGATGCTGCGAACGCTGAAATGACATAATGTTTATGGATTGACAGTATAAGTACCACAAGGACCTGACAAGGTTGGGATGAACGTCATTGAATAAAGCAAAGTTTTTGTATACTCCCTATAAAATATGTCGTGAGCACAAAATCCACACCAAAACAAATGATGTATGCAAGTAGCACTACCAAAATACAGTTGGAACTGGTGATCTGATTGCTAGCCAAGGGACAAGAAAAGTCATCATAATGCGTTTTGCCTGAGACATAATGAGTAATGAAGAGGCCATTGGCCACTCTATATTTTTCAGGGCTGCAACCTATGGTGACCAGAATATATTGAAAATTCATCCTGCAAAGTCCCTGTATAATACATTAAGATTATGAACCAAAGCATGGAGATCAACCCAAGGGCTTATGTGTTGCTGGCTCTATGGTCAGACCAAGCACTTACTTGTTGACAATGACTCCATAGTGTTACAATGTAGTAAAGTTTTCCTTGGAATATCATGTGAAGTAACATAGTTGTAACATTAAACATACAAAACCAAGATGGAAAGATAACAAAACATGTTATTAAAGATACACGATAATTAAAATTGGATGAAAAGAATATGTAGTACTAATACAAACAACAAATGGATAAACTGGATTATTAAAATATAGGTAATCAGAGGCAACAGTACGTAGAATGACTGAACACGTTTATTGTTTCAGATTTCATGATAGCGAGCTGAAGTGTGGGCTGTCAAGGTGGAAGATCTGAAGTCAACACCTTCGGATATTCTCTACTCACTTTTTCACATTTTTCGATAGTTTAATACTTAAGCTACATGTGTCCCGGGTAAATATTAGTTCGTTGGATTGCATATGTATTTAATGTGCACTATCAAGGATGCTCTTGGTGGCAGGTAGTTATTACACATAATACACGTAACCAGAATAGTTATAGCAAGTTTTTAGCATATTAATCTTGACGTAAACGAGCATGAAGAAAAGGACCTACCGACTTCTTGATGTAAACTTTCAGCCCTGTCACCGAAATAACACAACGATTGTTTCAGTTTAGGTTTACGCAGTAAAAAGCAAAGCAAAAATATTAACATCAGAGACCAGTATGCGCTAATTTTCCCCAAGAAAAACTTGCGATAGAGTGCTAAATTGGTGTTGAAAAAAATGTATACAGTGATAAAGTCTCAGGGAGAATACAATTGGGCGAAAAAAAAGTCCAAGTTAACTTGTTGTGCAACCTAAAGACTTCGTCCTAAAGGGTTTATGACACCCCAAAGTATTACAGACCGCATACTATTGGAAATATACATCATAAATTGATGCTGTTTGTTAACTAATTTACGAGAAAATGGATGAACACAAGAAATGGCCTGCGACGATTAATGAGACTTGAAGTGATACGTAAGTGAACACCATGACAGATAAATACGACAAAGAGTTCTCAGCACACCTAGTACATACACGTTAAATTGAAAGTACCAGTAACAGTGTGGGGACAGGATATGTGTCTTGGAGAATAGGACACAATTAAAGAGATCAGTAAACAAGAGCGCACATTGCGTAATGCAATGATATGGACTCTTAAGCTACAACACACAATCAAATGCGGCCAAATTGAGGAATGAAACGAGTCAAAACACATATAGCCTGCACTAGTAAAATTAATGCTAGTATCCACAGGCAAAAGTTTGCAAAGTCTGTCTATTGAAGTCAACCAAATGAAATAATAAATACATGTTACACTAGTTGGAGATGGCATGTTACAGGGTTTCATGCAAGTATGCATGCTCAATTCACGTGACTGTGTGTACCACAGCTAGTCCTATGAAATGGGCACTTCGCGTGTGGACCTTCACCTGCAGAAAAGCAACCAACAATACTGACCTGAACCTAGTAAATGGACCAAACAATGCTTGGAAGGCGATCAAATAGTCCAAGCAATGCATAGGTGCTTGTCAGTGAACAAGTACAGACTGTCAAACATTTTTAAGGACAAAAAAATGTATCAATACACTGGTGTGGCATCCGCGAGTTAAATGAATGTATCGACTTGTAGGAGAGATGTAGCAAATACATTTATATATGCAGAAAATGTGACATAAAAGTTGCCTGAAATTTGGGTAAGTGCACTACTGAAGAGTGGTAGGAGTGTCTACAGCTAGCAAGCGTCTATGTGGAGACATTAATGAAAACAGTGACAGTAAAGATGCTGGTAACACATTGTACCTGTCCAAGTCCTCGTTTGTTATATATTTTCACCACAGGACCGGAAGGATGCTCAACTACCTAGCAATTTCGTTCACGGACGAAAAGCCGTACATAAATGGCAGCTTTTCTTGTGTTAAATCTGAATAAGTATTTTCTGTTAAAATTCTATTTGAGGCGCAATAAACAAAGAAGACAGTCTCAAGAATGTACTGTTCTCTCAGCTTTAAAGCCATCCTGAAAGTGTTTTTTATTTTGTTTTATTATAAACCACATATTGAAAACCGTAAATGGGACAGTAGATCTTGGACTGATATATAGGAGTACACTTGGCTTTCCGTGATATTCTAGAATAGTGTGTAACAATGAAGAGCGAGAGAATGAAATGTGTGTGTGTGAGAGAGAGAGAGAGAGAGAGAGAGAGAGAGAGAGAGAGAGAGAGAGAGAGAGAGAGAGAGAGAGAGAGAGAGAGAGAGAGAGAGAGAGAGAGAGAGAGAGAGAGAGAATACAACGATCGGGACGACCTTATTACCCCCTCAGCTAGTGTATCATACGGTGTTATGTTCACACCTGTGACCTTCCTACGATTTTCAATGTTGACCCCTGCGAGCGGATCATCCAAGGTCTTCATAAGGTGCTTGCACTATCAGAGTTTAAAGGATGCAGCTTCGCTTGTTTTCCATTTAGTGCATTTATGGCGATGTTTTATGTTGACCCTTGTGACCTTGACGATGGGTGAGGTCAAAAGAGAGCGTCCTAATGCAAGATGTTGATAAGATGCTTCAGGTGTATATGTTTGATGACTGTGCTTCATTTTTTTTTCTCACATAGAATTGTTGTCAATGATGTTCTCTGTTGACCCCTCTAACCTTTATATTGGGCCAGGATCAAAACAAATTCACCCAAGCACTTGACCCAATGTTTCAGGCTGATACGTTTGGTAGTTGTCTCTTGATTTGGGAGCAGTTAATGCGTTTTTCATGGTACACAGATCTGACGCATGCGCGCAAACATGTAGAAATACGGACGCACATTCCCTGCAGACATGATGACGACAATAACCTTCCTGTTTACACAGCTGAGGGTACAAAATCACTGATTGCATTTATTTAGATCACGCGTGTGTTTCGAGGTGATTGTTGAAATTTTGCTTTCTGTGAAAACCACGACAACCACGTTTTTAGCTGTAGATGAAAATAATATTGCCTGTATATGAATCCTATATTTTATGAAACAATTCATGTACTAAACACAAATGTAGCAGAAAATTTGTAATTGCCCTGTGAATTTGGGGGGGGGGGGGGGATAACAAAGAAATGTGTAGGTTTTTCTATGGTTTTAATTCTTAACTAACGTGCACCCATAAGCATGCAAAGACTTAATGAAAAAGAATATGAGGACATACTGTTCCCCGATATCTGACGAATAAATATGCCATTTATGATTGTTCTGCTCATGATGGCTGAAACTGGCATTTGGCCTGTTTCCTATGATGCCCCAGACGGTGTGAGTAAAACCAAAGTTCCATTATAACATCGCTTGCCTCCGATTGTAATCCTATTTTTCCCCATCAAAACCCAGCACTTTTTTTTTCTGACACCCATTAGTCCATCTGGGACCAATGCCAAGTTCTATGAATTTAACCAGATGTTTAATATTTTGAGTAGCAATTACAGTAATTTTTGAACAATTTGGATTTTTTTTTTCATAAATCTGTTTTGTTCTTTTTTGTAACTTTTACACATTTTCATCTGCCCATTGAAAAACGCGTCTCTACAGATTAAAGGAGAACTACCGATGGAAAAACATAGAGAAAACGGTGAATACTTTTTTCCACCCCACATACTTCAAGTATGTCGACATCTATTTAAAATGCTTACTGACTCGAGGCCAATTTTTTGGCACCTGCGAAAGACCTCTCACTCGTGACATGTACATCTCGGTTTCGATTAATAATGAATGTTAACCTTGTATTTATAATTTCCACGAAATACATGTGAAATTTGACATTCTCTGGATAAACTCTTGCCTGCGAAGCGACCTGAACCCTTTCCTGCCCTCACTCCCCAGTCCCGGCGTGGTCCTTCCTCACTGAGTCTGCCTACGCAGGAAATATGAACTTAGAGAGAAAATCTTCAAGTGTGACTGCACGTTTTATCGCCCGTGAAGTATTCTTTTGGGTGTAATTAAATTAAGGTTCTGCCCTGGCAAAGTAAAGCCGACCAGCCAGGAACCTACTTTAACAGATCCGACTTACTACATTGCCAAGTGTCCCATGAACAGCGAAACACAGTACTTTTTGGGAACAGTGTGCCACAGTAATACGTTGGACTAAGTTATTTGTTGGTGTGAAAAACATAGGAAGCGATTTAACGTTTGGTGGTGAGGGTACATAGTTTGAAATGTATCCATACTATTTATGTATTTTTTACAGGGCACATTTATGGGCCTAAAGGTAAAACTTCCGGGTTTGATATAATGGAAGGTGTCAGACTGGCTCTTTTCTCTTGCCGACTGATACAAGGCATTGGTCAATTTAATAGTTGCTGTGTTCATTGATGAAATTCTTGGTATTTCGTGTAATCAATTATTATTACTGATATACACAGATGATATTTTCCTGGATTGGAAGAAAATGAAGCATCATTACTTCAAACGATAGTTGTTGAGACAAATCTCTGGTAAAATGTGTCGGGATTTGACATACAATAGAACCTTATGTTTCAACCAAAATTAGGAACAATCTCAAAAATGACCCTTTTACTTTGAATTTTACATTACCTTGCTTAATGAGTAACTTACTGGACACTAACCAGTAATTTATTTAGTAATGGAAGTTTGTTTTTTTTCCTTACAAACACATTAGCAGCGGCGTTTGCTAAATTTACTCACAGTAGGGGTTTGTGATTCACCTGTACATCTGCTAGCATGACATCTGCACTCAATCACGAGAAGAAATTGATTCCTTCTTGATCTCTCGCTTTTCTTCTGCACATAATCGCTTCCAATAATGGGCCTGGGAATTTACACGTGCTACCTGAAATTTACGTATACATGATTAATGGATGAAAGGGAATATCAATTAATTTCCTTGATTCCATCATATTATATTGGTATATACAGTAATTATTTCAATGCAGTACAGCAGTGGACTTTTTGATGAACATTTTACTAGTGCTGTCTGGTATCATTTTGTTTGACAAAATCTTCATTCATTGGTGGAACTGATTCGTGCTGCCATCTGGTAGATTGGCACACGACTAAAGCCGCGAGATATAACAGCTGCATGAAACCTGGTTGTGACCAAAACTACAAAGTACGGTATGGAAACGACATAGACAAACATATCGAGGCTGGAAATCTGAATTAAGCGAACAAACGTGTGATTACCTGTCATAGTACCAGAATACAAACCAAAACATTTAGGTCTATCGAAATTTAGATTAAACAAATACATCTAAAAAGAGACCATGCCCATTGGTTTAACACAGGCTGCTCTAAATTTTAGTTTGTATTAAAAAATGGGGGTCACAGAATGTTATGTAACATGGACCAGATAACTAGGGGTATGCTGGAACAGCCACACAAAAAAGGAAATATTCTGAGAGCGAGATGACCACCAGAAATGTGCAAACATTAAGTGTGTCTGGTAACGGGAGGCCTGTGGGGTTCATAAGGGGCTATTGGCAACACAGGGATTGCCAGTAAGTGAATCCCCGATGCGTACGGGTCATTTGCAGCTTTCTGAATTTGACAGGGGCAGAATCATCAGCATATTGAAGGCATGTCTTGTCAAGCGTGAGGTGGCGAGGAGACTGAGGTGGTCTCTTTTCCCTCCAGGTGTATATGATACCTGCCGATGCCCACTGAGGCCTACAACGCGCAAGCCAGGTACTACCTGCTCTGGTTACTGTGCTTTATCTAAAATCCCGGACGATCCCACCATGTTGGTCTGATTGTGCGACCGCTGTGGGTAAGTGAACCATGTTGAGTACATCTGCGGGAGCTCGTAATTTCGCGTGGAATGAATCAACTGTGTGTGTTTGTGCGACTCGTGGGGGGCCAGAATACACAGTGTGAGTTGATTTCTTAACACCTTGCATACGTACTCAACCGCACAAGCCGGAAAGTATTACAATTTGCCTGGAAGGACCGATCAATGTAGAAAGTTCAATCATTCCATATAGTCGTGGAAAGGCCAATTACCTATCATATGTAGAACTGAATGCAATCATTTAGGATTTGCATTTGTGTGTGTGTGTGTGTGGGGGGGGGGGGGTATACTTATCGATAGCCGTGCACTGCACAGTATCAATAAACAGAATCATTTGAGAATTTCATACTTGTCGCTTATGGGGTCCCCCGCCACCCACCCATTCAGCAGCTTAATTTACTCGTACCATTCCATCACTTAGAGAAGCACTGTTGACTAGGGGTACTTTCTCTCATACTCGAAAACATGTAAAAACAAACAAGCTAACCCCTCAATGAAAATGATTTTTATCTTGCCAAACAATTGCTCTGTAATATGCTGTCTGTTTCACACATACTGCCACTCCTTTCAGAAAACGGCAACTGTTCCCCTGTAGATGAAGACAAATGAATAAAGAAAAAAATATCCAGCTGGCAGCAGTCGAGCAGAATTTGTTGGGTGCAGATCAGCTCGAGTCATGGTAAAGTATAAACCGAAAGCAGACGGAAAACGTTGTTGTAGTATACTTTTTTCCTTTTTTTTTTTTTGAGGGTCGGACTAACAGCCAATAGGCCTATTTAGATCTTCTCCTCGTGTAAAACATAGGAAACATTGGCTGCACGAAGGGATAAACAAACAGAAGTCAAAGCCCAGAAAAATATGTGGTAGTTTCTTGGCGTGTACATATGCTATAGATTTGACGCTTGTTGAGTTAGTAGAACATGTAAGTTATGTTCCCTACGATCGCACATTATAGTGAAAATTCGAATATCAGCCAAATTGGGACTGACCTGATGGAGCGAGTAGTATAAAAATATTTCTTCCTTCCTTATTGAACTAGTAAATTCTAACCTTACACTGTATCTCTGCATGTAAATTCCCAAGCGTGAGCTACAGCATGGACATCTGCCTGCATGTGGCTTGTTGGGAATCAGATGCGTCCGTGACAAGTAACGATCTAGCAGCAGCAAAGCATTACAAGTCAACCGCTTGAGCTACAGCATGGACATCTGTCTACATATGGCTTATTGGGAATTAGATGCGTCCGTGACAAGTTTCATAAAAACATTACAATATCTTTTACTTTTATAAACAAGATTCTAGTAAGAAAGTCAACGTACAAGTACGCAAACTCAAGGAAACGCATGCCGTACTATAACAAATTTCGAAACCAACAGACAAGTGCGCAAACTCAAGGAAATGCATGCCGCGCTATAACAAATTTCGAAACCAATTTGGGTCAGCCAGAGCTTGCTACGTGTCTCATATAATAATAATAATAATAATAATAATAATAATAATAATAATAATAATAATAATAATAATAATAATCGAAACCAACAGACAAGTGCGCAAACTCAAGGAAACGCATGCCGTGCTATAACAAATTTCGAAACCAATTTGGGTCAGCCAGAGCTTGCTACGTGTCTCATATAATAATAATAATAATAATAATAATAACAACAACAACAACAACAACAACAACAAATGTCGAGGAAATTACAAACACATACAAATATAAATCGAAATATAACTTCACAGAAAATTTTACAAACGTAAAATAAAGTACTTCCCATAAACTAAAACAGAGTATACTGCTGAAAAAAAGGATGCCACCCTCGCTGGTTTTAACATGGGCTACTCTAAATATGCCTTTATATGGAAAACCTGGGTGTCGCATGATTTATTATGCAACATCAACAGGTGCGCTTGGGGTATGCCTGAGCAGCAACACACAAAAAAAAAAATGCCCTGAAAACAACACAACTTGGATCAATGTGAATCCACAATGCCACAGCGTACGGGTCACTCACAACTGTCTGAATTTGACAGGAGCAGAATCATTGGGATGTTGGAGGCTGGCCTTTCCCAGTGGGAGGTTGCGAGGATAATGGCGTGCTCCAGGCCATCGATAAAGAGGTGGTAGGACCGTTTCCGGGAAACCAGAGGTTGCAAGAGGAGGGCTGGATCTGGTCGACCAAGATTGTCAAATGGGACATATGACCGTTACTAGATCCAGTATATGAAGAGACACAGGTTTCTTTCTATCGAAACGTATCGTCAGCAGTGGCACCAGGCCTGCAACATTAGAGCATCAGTCTACCATTAACAAGAGACTAGTGTCAGCGAAACTGAAGGCATAGCACCCTGCCATTTGTAACAACGCAAGAGTGCCTCCACCAATCGCCCGGAAAGCCACTCTAAATCTGAAGGCTCCAAATAGCACGTCAATATGAATTTGCCTGCCCTGCAGACCGTCAGAAGTGCCGAAACACGGTGGTCTACAAATAATACGCCAGCATGACTCAACTGACCACCAAGCCAGCCAAGTAGAGCAAGAAAATGGACGGAGCCCGTTAAAAAGCTAAAGTTTACGATACCACGACATCAGAACAGTTTTGTCGGACCAAGGATTCAAGAAATTTTCGTGTGACGTCAGGTATCGAAGAATATCTGCTGCACCGTCACCGAAATGCTGGGGGCACGTGGATCTGGGACTTGGGAGAAATTGGTATCAAATTAGAGACATATTGACAACACTGCACAATCTTTAAGCATCATCTGCAAGTAGACAAACGTTTGTAACATACCGCTCTTTTATGATTGGAAACACTTTACAACATGTCATGCTAAGTACCACCAGAATATTGTTTGTGAAAGCTGAATGATTACATAACGATACCCAAACTTTATACTCCTAGCCGAGAAAATGGGATTGGCCTTCAAGTGCGCTATAGTTATTGGCTGATCATATGGCCAAAGAGCAGACAAGTGTTGTTTAACCCCCCCCCCAAAAAAACAACAAAAAAAGGCCCCCCAAAAACCCCCAAAAACAACAAAAAACAAAAAAAGCGAAAAACAAAAACAAAAACAAAAAAAAAAACAAACAAACAAAAGAAAAAAAACCAAACAAACAAACAAAACAAAAAAACCAAAAAAACAAAAATATAAAAAAAAACAAAAACAAAAACAAAAAAAAAAAAAAAAAAAACCCAAAGGGATCGTGGGGATTAGCAGGGGCAAAACAGAAAGCTGATTGATTAGATAACAATACCCAAACTTTATACTCATAGGCGAGTAAATGTAATTGGCCTTCCAGTGTGCTATAGTTATTGGCTGATCATATGGCCAAAGAGCAGACAAGTGTTGTCAAAAAAACACCAAAAAAAACAAACAAAAAACAAGAAAAAACAACCCCCCAAAAACAAAAAACAAAACAAAACAAAAAAAAAAAGAAAAAAACAACAACAAAAAACAAACCCCCCAAAAAACTAAACAAAAAACAAAAACAAAAAACAAACAAAAAAAAACAAAACAAAAACAAAACACAAAAAAAACAAAACAAAACAAAAAAAAAAAAACAAAACAAACAAACAAACAAAAAACAAAAAACAAAAAAACAAAACAAAACAAAACAAGGGATCGTGAAGATTAGCAGGGGCAAAATTCAAAAATGAATAGTGTAGGTGTATCATAGGACGTTCGTAAACAATAATGCTGAATGGTGATGGAGGTGGTATGGCTTCGTGCAGCCTGCAGGGAAAGTGACACACTTAATATTCATAGTTACGTCATATAGGAGTGAAGCATGTTTGGGGTGACGAAAAGTAAAGTTGTGTGACCTCGATGCTAGTGGGATGTCATGATGGGATCATGTGATGTTAACCTGACGAGAAACTGTAGAACGAGACTTCAGTAGTGACATGCGCATTGAACTTTCCAGGAAATTTTGGCCTTGGTGTGACGAGAAACTGTAGAACGAGACTTCAACAGTGGAATGCGCAATGAAGTTTTCAGGAAACTGGCATTCCTCCGGTAAATACAAAACATACGGAGTCGGCTGAAACCGACTCCAAAAAAGGGGCTGAACACATACACGATTGTTGTGCAGCATTTGAGTATGGTGATTGTTGTTATTAAGAGAAAAGACGTCTTTGACTTGATCATTTGAAAAAAAAGAAGCTGATCAGCGCAATTACACACTTTGGTACATAAAATAAATCATTTAACTACAATATGTTGAAAATAACCCAAGAGACACTGCTTTCATCTACATTGTCGCTGGGTGAATGGAAGTTATGTTTCAAAGTTACCCCAAACCAAACGTTTCTTCTCTTGGCATAATGTTCGCATCGCCGAGAAACTTACCCTTTATTTGGTTATCTTTGGCATAGATCTCCCTTCAAACAGTGGTTTTGCTTAAATTTCAAACTGTTGTCTAAACATCTCATGCCTTAATCATGTTTATATTTCGAAATCATCTTCACATGACGTCATCGAGATCTGGTGTGAGGAGTGACTCATAAAAGCTAGGGGGCATACCCTATATCTTAAAAGCCATGGCGTTATTATTTGGAAGGCTTTCAACAAAATTGATGCGACTACTTGCTATGTTGCCGCCATGTGCAGTTCAAGGAAGATTAAGATTATATATTTTGTAAGCTATCTAACCTTATCATCCGATAAAAATAAGACCAAATCTCTCTAGGTAGTTCCATTGACATTAAATTCAAAAGAAATAAAAAAACACCAGTTTCCTTTATTTTGGCAATTGGAGAGAAGACTCTAGCTCTGTTATAAACGTTTGCAGGATATAATTACCTTTATTTGCAAAATAAATAAACGGCAACTATTCAAATTGCTTGTTACCAAACACGTTTGTCTTATTGTTTATGCTTTTAAGTGTTGGGGATATTCAACTCTTTTAAACATTATTTGTTTTCCTTTGACGGGGGACACATCTGCGATTATAAAAAAATGTCATGAATGTAAAAATACTACTGATAAGCACAATTAGATTGTTCTATATTCATTTTACGTATGGTTTTCTGTTCAAGACAACTTCATGCAAACTGTGTGTTGCCATGCTTCTTATGTTTATCCGTATTAATACGGTGCTCCATCTCTTACGAAACTGTATGTCCTCTTGTATACAGGTATATGTTACTTTTTCCTCAGCAGCCTTCGCATTGGGTCAGCCTTCATATATTTCTGTCAATGTTTTGGGTAAGAAAACTTTAATTTATCAGTAATAATTATTGTAAAACAACTTTTTTGAGGTTACCATCAGATATGCACTCTTGTATCCTAAATGTCCGGTTGAATATTGTTACTGTTATGCTAAGTGTTGAATTTTGTCTATGTGACTACTGGAGTTATGTTATATTGATGTGTCAATACATTGCAAGTTTTTATATTTCATACAATTTTGACTGGTCTAAGATCTAGAGTCGCCATACTTGAAAATCACCATTGTGTGTGTGTGTGTGTGTGTGTGTGTGCGGCCATCCAAGATGCTGCCTGCGTGAAGTCCGGCGTGAAATTGTTGCTTCGCATTAGTATTAAAAGCTGAATGTTTGGTAATTCTCGAATCTCCGTCTTATGCTGTATTTGTAATTTATGGGTGTGGGTAATGTTTTTCTAAACTATTTTGCAAATACTTCATTGGCTAAGTTGTGCTTTGGGCTGTGTTCTCCGACTCATAGTTATAATGGAGGTATAGTGATTTGTGATGTTCCAGACTCATAAACGTCACAAAAACGATGTATAGGTCTATATGTACTTTCTTCTGTTGTCATCTGAGCTGACTGACAAGCCAGAAACACAAACGAGTGGCTAGCCTACCATGTCTCTTTTTATCTTTGGCGCAAGTGATACATTTTGGGTTTTCAGTGTTAAGGCCTATATGTTTTGGAAAATACTAAAGTTTGTAGTTAGCGAAGAAAATTGCAAACGTTGAGAGGACTGGTTTAAAAGCACCAGTTACCTTTTACGGGTGACTGCCTGTCTCAAGCCGGGAGTCAAATTTATTTTTTCGCGTTCGTATTAAAAGGTGAAACTTCAGGTTTGATAATTCTTAAATCTCTGTTTCATGTTGTATTTGACTTTGCTGTTGTTGTTTAGTTGGAATGTATGAATGTGAGTAATGTTTTTCTGAACCATTATCTTAACCCCAGTAAGCACAATTTCTTTAAGAATCAATTGCCTCTTCTTGTCTGTCTATTCATATGCTTAAGGTGTTAAGCAGCCTCATCCTACCTACGTTGACTGGGAAAGCGGCTCTTCCTAAATTACTTTTCTGTTGTCTTCTGCCATAAGCACGTGTGATGAGTATCTTTTAAGTTTTTCCCATAATGTTGCTGTTAGCAGGAGATAGCCATATTAACCCAAGGCCTGTCAATGACCGTTGTCACATTACACTGTATCATTAATATTCGTAGCATAAATTCGGATAAAATTTCGAAACATCAAAGCAGATATAGCTCCTGACTTCCGCATAATTACCCTTCCTGAGATATTTCTGTGGAACAACATATCTTGCAATGACTTTACATAGAGTGGTTATGACGATTTAATACCCAAGGACCGCCCTGATGTAGGCGGTGCCGTAGCATTATGCATATGTGTATCTCAGCTCTTGCTGTATATCGCCGTCTTGACCTAGAGGCGTCCTATATTGACCTTTTGTGCACCAAAATCAAGAGTTCACAACAGTAAGTTTGCACTCGGCATTATATACAGACCCCCAAAGTAACCAGTTTTGTTGGGGGACAAATTACAGG
Source organism: Hermodice carunculata (assembly GCA_964020975.1). Classification (NCBI taxonomy): domain Eukaryota; kingdom Metazoa; phylum Annelida; class Polychaeta; order Eunicida; family Amphinomidae; genus Hermodice; species Hermodice carunculata. The sequence continues at coordinate 23,523,123 of OZ026613.1, forward strand.
ACAGTTTGGCTCCACGGGATCCCCCTGGATCGCCATATGTTTCTGATGTCCTCTCGTGCGCCCACATCCGTGAACGCAATAGCGAGTAAGGGGGGTGCTTTGGAGGCAACAGGGCAGTCCCACCTTGCTACAGCCAGTGATTTACAGAATATAATTGTAACTAGTGACTTAAATTCGGATTTCAATACTGCTCTTTAACAGCTATATATTTGGGAATAGGAAAAGGCAGACTTTGCTAAATTTTTAGACCAAGCGCTTTCAATCTGATAATATCAACGATTGCTGTGAAAGATGGACAAAATTATTTCTCATGTTGCTGAACCAACGATTCCTGGTAAATCAATAACAGTACGTATACGTCACTTTCTTTTACCTTGGTGCAATTGTCAGCTCCGATGTGAAAAGCGGAAAATCGTGCGAGCATACAGTATTAAAAGCAAAGCACAAAAACATGACACAAACGTATGGCATATCTACGACAGTCTCCGAAACCAATACAAAGAAATACTTAAAAAGGCAGAAGAAAATTGCCATGAAAAACTTGATGCTTCATTGAGAAATTAAAAAAGTTAAAGTGACGCATGGCGAAGAATTATTAAGTATTCTAGGAACCGCAAGCAATCCTCGGCTATTTCTTCTCGCCAGCATGAACATCGCCACATCATAGAGAATGCACATAACCCATGTTTAAGGCGGAAATTTTTAACAAATTCCTAACCAGGAAACTTTGATACCACACGAGCCCAAATGCTTCCACGTGTCGATCCACCGGAAATTTTACCTGACTCAGTCGAAACAAATCGTGATGAAGCGTCAGACATTTTTTCATAAACTTGGCTGTAACAACGACCACCGGTCCTGAAGGGATCAGCCCTAGACGTACCAAAGAGGGCGCACTTTCTAGCTGCGACCAAACTATTTAATTTGTCACGTCGTCTTGAAACTTTCTCTAGTCCATGGAAAAAGACCAATGTTACTCACTTGCACACAAAGGGTGAGACGAGCCTTTGATATACTTACCGCCTCATCTCTCCACTGAGTTGCGTCGGCAAGCTAATGGAAAAATTATATTCAAACACACTTTTAACTTATTTAGAGGAAACTTGCTTTTATCAGCAAATCAATCAGGATTCATTCTTGGCAAGACAAGAGTTATCTAAGGAGCTATATGTAGGTATCGATCACTAAAAAGAAGTTAGAATATTTTTCCCCATATAAGCAAACCCTTTGATCGTGTGTGGCACGAATGTATTTTGTACAAACTTGAAAGTAGTCGAATGTCTAATTCCGTGTTAAACTGGTTTAGAAATTATTTACACAGTCTTCAGTAACGGCTAGTTATAAACGGCCAAACATTAAATTTGGGCACTGTGGGTGCTTTTTTTCCCCGACGTCTCTGTATTGGGGCCTCTTCTATTCTTGTTTTTCATGAACGATACTGCAGACATTGTAAACTCAAAAATAAAACTGTTTGCAGACAATACACTGTGGTTATATCTATCCGTGGACAACTCTTTATTAACCACCAACACTGTGGATGAAGATCTTTCTCTTATTGATCTTGGTCCAGACACTTGCTGTGACTATTAATGCTGTAAAAACTGATGCCATGTTAATATCTCGAAAGATACATCAAGTAACTCGCCCTCCTCTTTTTTTTTTCTCCAAAACCACGAGTTGCAAAATGTTAATCGTCACAAACACTTGGGACTCCTGCTTCGGCCTTATCTATGATGGAGATGCCATATTGACCTGATTGAAACAAGAGCTACCAACAGGTTAACCCATGGAATCTCTTCAATACTCTTTTCACAGGGCTGCACTCGAAATAATTTATATATCTTTCACTCGTCCTTTAATAACCCGTTTCGGGGATCACATCACACTTGGCCACTGCGCCATGGTCTGCTCCGTCCGCGTGGAACCCTGGGATGCCGAAAGGGGCGTGCAAGGCGCCATACCTGTAAATTGCTTTGATTTCGCAGTATTCTTATTTTCGCTTATTTCGCTGATGGCACAGAACCGTGAAAATAAAAACACAGTGAAATAGTATTTCAACATTTTTTGAATGGGAATTATGCCCAAAACAGTGAAATGTCAAAAATACAAATATCCATGAAAATTTAAACACGCAAAAATAAAGCAATTGACAGTAGTCAACGATGGCACAGAGTAGTAATGCTGCAGAAGCTTCACTTCAGCCACGGACAGCAGCCCAATTGACGGCTTTCTTGACAGACAGAGAGGTGCCGCTAAATGACGCAAGAAAGGAGAAGCTTATCTGAGCTAGTGTTTGCCCATCAAAGTAAATAAATAAATAGATAGATAGATAGATAGATAGATAGATAGATAGATAGATAGATAGATAAATAAATAAATAAACAAAAAAAAAAAAAAAAAAAAAACCAACATACAAACAAATAAATAAAAACCCCGAGTCAGACAAGCTCTAAAACAGAGAGACAGGCTTGCAATTTGAATGTGGACGGTGTTTTGTAATTACCTGACCGAAATTACTTAAAAGCGGGATGCAAAAATGAACTAGTGACTTTGCCAGACATCAGCCAAGGGTCCATTGAAAAGTATTTCCATGAAAGTAAGTGTAATAAGGCACAATATTGCTAATAAATCACACAAGATAATAATGTTTATTCATTCGAAATACTCGCAATAGTATTTTATTCACTGATTCAGGGAAGTGAAATTGCATTTCCTTTGTCAAATAAAAGTATGTAACTACTTTTACCTGTAAAATCCTTTTACTTGGTTATCAAGTCCAGTATTGCCATACTTGTACTTATTTCCAGTAAATGACACGAAACAGCACTGTGTATTCAGCAAAAATGTTTTTTTTCTTCTAAACCACAGAAAGTTGCTTACACAACCCCCAGTCAGATTGTTATCCTTATTTTTAATATTTCTCTGAAAATAAAGACACTATGCGCGACGTCTTTTTGTTAGTTGTCCATTTATGTGATCAATATTTTTCTAATGCGAGCATTCACTTTCAAATAATAGCATTTTACAATGCGATTTTAATAATGTTATGTTTATAGTCGCATTATATATACGGTAGAATCTCCTTATTACGACCACATAAGGGACAGAAATGTGGTCTTAAAGGGGATATAATTTAACTAAGGATAAACGAAAACGGTTCTGTAAATTGGTGGTTTTGATATTGAAATGGTATCTTTGTGGAGGTTAATCTTAATTGGAAATTCTACTGCGTACTGCTGGGGGAAAAAGATGCCACATCCTAGTTCAACATTATGCACGTGTTATGAGGATGTGTGTGGGGAGTTTCTTTACTTTATAATACCTTACACCCTATTCAAAAGTCCCTGTCATATCTGGAACACTACCCTTTGGTGGCAGAAACCAGAATGAGGCTGCGATGGAAAGCAAATCAAGTCCACATTCACTTACATGTTTCATTTGTTGCTTACTTTTCTACCACGTATCTATCATTTAAAAACACTTTGTATACACCCATTGTGATATCCTGTTAGGACAGCTCTTGGACTACAATAGTGACGGTGAAAAAACAGGTCTTCAGTGTTTGATCCATAGTTGCAAAAGTTACTGTGATGTAGTCTGTTAAGATGAAAAAGTCTTGATGGCAACATCTTTTATATTATCCTATTACAAAATATAATCGGATAAATTCATATTTTAGAACTAGTCATTCATTTGGTGTGTAATCTGTACTACCTGGGACATTAATATTATATATATATATATATATATATATATATATATATATATATATATATATATATATATATATATATATATATATATATAAAATACATTATAGATTATAGCATGCTTTGTTGACGATATGAAGTATATCAACGAGCACTGGATGCCATATAGCAGAACGAGCTCTACTATATATTATCGAGTTGAGTTGATTACTTGATATCGTCTACAAAGCATGCTATAAAATTTTTATCTCATGTTTGGGTCGATTTGTACATTTCAATACACAAAGCAAAAATAAGAACGACATTTGCAGGAAGTTTTGCTCCTCAGCAACACAATTACCGATGAAATCGGCAGAGTACCGACACCACCGACAGAGTGCCGATACCACCGGAAGAGTACCGATACAATATATCGAGGCACTTTAGCCTTTAGGCCTATGATACGGTATTTATACAAGCCTGTTATAGTACTGAAATCGACCTAAACATGATATATATATATATATATATATATATATATATATATATATATATATATATATATATATATATATATATATATGTATATATATGTTTCATCGGAATTTTTGTCCTGGCTAGACAATTAGGTCTGCACTGATCAGTTTTCTTCAGTAACAAGTCAATTGAGCTTTAGAATTAATATAGATGTGACAGCTAATTATATATGGATCCTTAAAACCAACATTTTATTAAACTGTTTCTGCTGGACATTCCTTGAATATAAAGAGAGTTACTTCAGTAAACCGGCTTTGGGTCCAACTGTGGAGAACCATAGGGTATCAAAATTTCAGTGAAATGTATATCAGAGACAATTCGTAAAAGTTAAAACACTTTTTCCCCTTATGTTGTAGTCCTAGAGATTTCCTAATAGAATAACACAATGTTTATATTCAAAAGTGTTTTTAATAACAGAAATGTGCTAGCAAAGTAAGCAAATATAACATGTAAGTGAATGGGGACTTCAATTCGTGCCCACCACAGCCTCATTCTGGTTTCCGTCACCAGACGTCAGTAGTGTTCCAAAAATGGCAGGGACGTTTGAATAGGGTGTTTTGCTTTTCACATCTCTTTTGGAAAGAAATGTTGGTCGTTAAAAGGACCTTTTTGGTACCCGCGTGAAAGCAAGCTTGAATCCGCCTTGGCATGCTGCTTGTCAGCTTGGTGATCTCAGCCTGGAGAATTTGATTCACTGGTCTGTGAGCCTCTGTGCCAGTTGGTCCGGGGTGACTGTGGGTTCTTCATACTCATCCCTGATTCGACGGCCAAGCACATCTCACAAATGCTCGATGGGAGACACGTCAGGAGAACGGGCTGGCCATAGCAACAAGAGTATATTGTGTTGCTGTAGATAGTGTGTGCAGTCACACGTTATCCTGTTGAAACAGTAGCGCGCCCTGGATATTGTTGGACACATTCGTCAACTATTGGCAGGATCTCATCCACGTAGCGTTGGCCTGTTAGTCTCCCGTTCACCCTGATGAGAGCTGTTCTCGCTGTTGCTGCAATCCGCTCCCCCCCCCCCACACACACACATCATGACACTGTGTCCTCGGTAGCGGTAATGTTTAACCGTACATTCTTTTGCGAACGCCTGGCGAGGCATTCGTCGAACCCTTATTCTTCGAAATCCAAGCAGAATTTGGATTCATCTGACCACTTCACGTTGTTCCATTGATTTCTAGTCCCGGCTGCATGTTCCTCACACCGCTGTACCCGTTGTGGCTTATGTGCAGGACTGAGAGGGATGTGAATGGCAGGGCAGTATGCCCTCAGTTTGGCCTACACTGGTCTGTTGTTAATAGTAGACTGTGATGCTCTGACGGTGCAGGCCTGGCGCCACTGCTGACGAGACATTTAACTGGAAAGAAACCTGTGGCTTTTCACATACTACATCAAGTAACGGTCATCCATCCCATCTGACAGTCTTCCACGACCAGATTCAGCCTTCCACGACCAGATCCAGCTCATCCACTGGTTTCCTGGAAACGGCCCCACAACCTTTTTACCGATGGCCCGGAGCACCCATTATCCTCGCATTCTTCGGCTTGGAAAGGCCAGCCTCCAACATCCCACCTTTCAAATTCAGACAGTTGTTAGTAACCCGTACGCCTTAGCATTGTGGATTCACATTGATCCAAGTAGTGTCATAGCTCCCTTATTAAGCCCATAGGCACCCCAATTACAGTGTTGCTAACCTGTCACACTTACAATCCGGGAGGTGGAAAGTAAAATTCAAGGAGATTGACGAATTAATATGAAATACAGAAGGAAAATATTGTTAAAATTCAGGGAGGTGGCTAAAAATTGCCAAAAATCAAATTTTTTAAAGAATTTTTAGCATAAAATTCCGGGAGTCTTCCGGGTAATCCTGGAGTGTTGGCAACACTGCCAATACCAAGACACACTTTTCACACCTCTCTGCCTGTTGTCTTCTTTTCAGGACATTTTGTGTGTGTGTGTGTATGTGTGTGTGTGTGTGTGTGTGTGTGTGTGTGACTGCTCAGGCATACCCTAAGTGATCCTGTTGATGTTACATAATAATATTCCATGCAACGCCCATATTTGCCATAGAAAGGCATATTTAGAGCGATCCATGTTAAACCAATCGGGATGGAATCTTTTTCCCCCAGCAGTAAATATATAAATATATATATATATATATATATATATATATATATATATATATATATATATATATATATATATATATATATATATATATATATATATATATATATATATATATATATATCCCTGCAGAGAAGCAGTTGGAATTTTCACTGGAGGTCAAGAGTCCCTGCGTGATGACAAATCGTTACATATATCTGGTCATGTGCAGCACCCGATGTACAGTGGAATCAGTATGGATATCGGCTACTGTTTTGTATATGCGCAGGTGCATATCAATAAATTTTGAGCTGGGGATGGTTTGTCAGGTGATATGAAAAGAAATCCTGCATTCTATTCATAACAAAAAACCTCGCCAAACAGATATTGTCATACATATTTTTTTTTTGGAAGTGTATTTGTGTGTTTGGGGGTCGAGGGTTGGGGGAGGGGGCTTAATACTGCATAAATATATCATGATGATATAAGAAATATTATTTCAAACTTTTGTGAATAACACTCTATGACTTTAAGGCTGTTCCCCTTATGTCAGTCCCCTTGAAAAATGACTCAATTATATCTGAAACCAAACGGATCCTCCAAAAATAATATATTTTTATTACATATATATAAATCATCAGACAATTCTGCCATATTTCAGTACAATAATTGGATACACCATGATATATTAATTTATATAGTGATATGTTAAAACTGTCACGTAGAATAACATTTTGCAAGTTTTTATGGCATTTCAAGATCAAAATAACTTTCTCTGTTGCCATTTTATTTATTGTGTTTTTTTTGTCGAATTGCAAGTTGCAACAGAAACAAACCAAACGGAAATCCCTACATTACATGGGCGATCCTACTTGGGGGCACAGGTGCACCCAAAATGCCTATTGTGACTGCCTAGCTAGGTGAGTGATGTAAACAGTTTGTTTACCTTTACCCACATAAGGGACTTGAGTACATGACAAAATTCATGATTGTTTAAAGGTTCTCTTGATTGACCATGTTAAAATTGGATGCATGAGTGACTCGTGGGTTGTTCATGTCATACGATGCACTTTATAAAACTGGATGCAAAAATAATACTTTTATTCACATTTTTATTTTGAAAACTCATTGCGCTTTCAATCGTCGCTTCATGTTCATTTCCGACATTCTCAAGGCGCAAAAGGTTAGTGTCGTTATAAATGCAACACCGCGGGCTGACATGGAAGACTCCGACCATGCTTGCAAACTGTGATACTCAGGTGTCGCTTGGTTTAAACATATTTTATTCACACTTCATCGACGGGAATAAAAATGCACATAGAAATATTCATTTTAGTCCCAGTTCCCGCCCAGAATGGGTCGTTGCGTTGCTGTTCATTGTAGCAATGCAAGTTGTACAGCTTGTTTACATTCTCCCAAAGACCTGAAATTACGGGACCCGAGCAGTCAAGATTTATAGGGACAAGTGGCAAGGCAGTGGAAACCGTTCTCACTTACGTAGGAAACACTTAGTGGAAAGTGACTTTGATTTGTCAAATATGACGCTGTTTGGGATATGTTTGGCAAGAAACAACTACTGCAGTTGCCAAATGCGGTCCCGTCAGTAGAGAATGGAAGGGTTCATGGGACTGGCCAAATTAGGTATTACTCATAAAACTTGGAACAGTGACTCACTATTTTTTCACAGTGTTTACAAATTAATCTTCAGTGTGATTCTGATTTTAAGCTTGCATTACAGCACATATAGGTCTAGTAATTCTACGACTATTACAATGTGTCACATAATTATCAATCTAACGTCACAGTGACAACGCCGGTCTGTTACTTTGTAGTAAAATTTTAGGTTGTTTTACCATTTTGATTTAATTGATGAAAAAATGGGCGGAAAACATGGACAAAAAAGGGACCGATCTTTTTCTATACCCATGTCTGGGGTTGAGCAGTCTATATAACAGGTTGAGTTAGCTGGCCACTGTCATGTGATTGTCCAATTACTACTGTATATTGCGAGGTATTTAATCCCATAACCAGAAAACAGTTGTTTGGATAGCTACGACATTCACGCCCTATCCACGCGTATATGTAGGTGTCAACGCCAAAGACGCATGACCGGAAGGTTCTTGTAAAAAGTTTATCAAAGTGAAGAAAATAGTCAATTTCGCCTAAAAAATCCCTGTCATTTTAAGAACTTTCTGAGTCTCCATAACGGGAGACTCCCGGTGAAAACGGGAGAGTTGACAGCTGCGTATACTGCGCATCTGCCAAGACCAATGGGCGACTGGCCTTCGATCTCTTTCAGTGATGTGCCACTGTTCGTGCCAGTCCACGGCCAGCTCCCAATAATCGGTTTAAAACTTTCATCTCATTGTCTCTTTGTCGTTAATATGGAGCCAGGAAATAAGTCAGTCAGAGGAAAATATTTACCAGTGTTAAATAATGGATACGACCTGAAATAATTGGACATATGTCTATGTATTTACAGGAATAACGCCCATTCATTTCCGTGGCCTTTCCCTCTTTACCAATATATTTTTTATGTCCTGTGCGTTCTCTGTTTGGTATCTAGATGTTATCCACTTTTTGTTGTAATGTCAATTCATGTACAAGATGCCTTCATATAGGCATTGTGCCTGTTGGCCAATTGTTTTTTGCAAATAAAATATGTTTAAACCACCTGAAATAAAAATATCATAGGTACATGTATTGATGACGATGTATACGGAAAACGTAAATTGCTGCCCTCCAAGGGTCGCGACGTTACTGCCGGGTAGGAGTTCTCATATTGAAAGCTATTCATAAATGCAACTTATATTTAAAAGTCCATAGATCACACAGATGGGCAGGGAAAATTCACTGTTTGTTCAGACTTTTACATACCGTATGCGTAGGCCGTGACTGTTTCCGTAAATGTGAGAATTTCAAACACTATAAGACCTCGCCCATCCTGACGCAAATTCCAATGTATTGCATCATGCTGTTGTTCCTGTTCAATGAAATCTAGTAATTTTTGATGGAGAATATCTCTTTTGCAACGGATTATCATTGCCCAGACGGTAAGTTGGGGTCGTTTGGCTGTACCACGGCTGCACTCCCTGCAGTAATGGGAAAGGTAGGGTTCTGGGCGTCCCCTGGGCTTCCCCAAATGTGTGTCAGGCTGAATCTGTTTTCCTCTGTTGCTACAGAGTTTCTTATTAATTCTTCTTCATCCTCATCAGACCACGTTCACGAAAAAGTCAATTCAGACTCTCCGGAACCACTATGCTCTGTTTATCTGCCATGAGTCTTCTCAAACTGAAGGCATCTGGCTTATAACACATACACCACAGCGAGGGGGTTGGTGTTTGTGACGTGACTAACACTTTCCCACATCGGGCCACGATCGGAAAAAAATTGCAGTAACTATGGCGCACTTTTGGAGCTAAACAATCATTATTCAAAAACTAGCACCATTTTGGTTTATAGGTGTCATTTCTAACCACCCCAAAACATCAACTTTCTAATTTGTGGTAACCATTCAATCAAGCTGACCGTTTAATTGAGAATTTTATGACAATCTCGGCCAGGTAATGTACCTTGTGCACTCAACTTCCAAGATTTTTTTTCGAGAAGTTCGAGACTGTTTTTCAATTGTGTTAAAGTCTGGTAAGCTCAATAAAAAAGCAACACATATGGGAAAACAAGCAGGGTCATTTAAAGAGCTTTATATCGACATGCCTGTCCTCTTTTGCTGTCCAGTGCCGTCAAATATTATGAAAATAATCCATTCTGAATATTTTAGAATGTTAATTTCTTTCTTCACTGAGTTCGTGGCACATGTTAACATGTTGCTGCTGCGTTGTACTATGTTTACTATGTTGTTGAAAAACTTGCAAGGGCAGAGAACCGCAGTTGTACTGCACAAAACAAGTGTGGCATGCACCGTCACAAAAGAACAAATGTGTGAATGCTGACCAGTTCAAAGTTGGTCTGGTCGCTGCATCATTATTTGTTTTGTGGTTGTGGTAATGGAGATATTTTTCACTACTTTTACAGTGCCCGCTGCATGCAACTCAACGAAAAGCTTTAGGAAATACAGCTTTCTCCATACCCGTTTGAAACCCTACAACATAGACAGGATAGTGGTCAAGATTCAATATAGAATGACACTTAGAATTCGATGATTTAATATGTACGTGATACGAAGAGATTTACAAAATATCTGTCACCCCTAAGCCTTGTTGCATATGTATCCTTACCGTCTGTTGTGGTCGCGTGACGGTTATCTTTGTCTTTGTGTTCCTTCTTCAGTTCGGAGACATGCTTATTTACATTTTATTATTATGTCTGACCTAATAGTGAAATTTTGCACCTGGTTTGGAAAAATCATGATGTGCAAAATTATGCAAATTAGGGGCAATTGAAATTTTGAAAGCTCCGTATCTTTCAAACTATTGCACATATACACAAAATTTCAATATGCATGTATAGGTTTGTGACACCTGCCAATACAATGGACAGTAAATAAAAGGTGTAGAATTTCAAATTATGCTAATTAGGGGCATTAAAACATTTCGAAGTTGTCTATCTCCAAAACTATAACAGATAGAGATGCCATTCCAAGATCAATTTAGAGGTTTGAGGCAAACCGCATCCAATGAACCAGGAGTCAAATTGTAGGATTTTAAAGTATGCAAATTAGGTGAATGTGCAAAATCTAAATCTTGAATAGATTTAAGACTATTATAGATAAAGATGCCATTCCAATTTCGGTTTACGGGTTTGTGACATAACCGCACCCAATGAACCATAATCCAATATTGTACAATTTTAATTTATGCAAATAAGATGAATACACCAAATTTAAATCTTAAAAAATTCAAAACTAGAGGTGCCACTCCACCTTCAGTTTGTAGGTATGTGACATATGGCCCATCCAATGAACCAAAAACCAAAGTTGTGGGCGTTTAATGTATGCAAATTAGGCAAATACACAAAATTAAAATGTTGAATAGCTTCAAAACTATTTAGTAGTAGTGTTATTCAAACTTGACTGTCTAAGTTTGTGACATGGCCACATGCTGTGAACCAAGAACCAAAGTTGTAGCACTTTAATTTATACGAATTGGGCTAATACACGGAATTTAGATTATGTTGATCAATGGTAATGTGTACCATTTCAAACTGTTCTCGTTTTGGAGGCACACAGACAGATTTGCTCTGTAGCAAATCTTCTTTTTTTAGAGTTTATGTTGCTTTTATTTTCTTCTTTTTGCAGAGAGCGGTTGACATAGGCCTCTTGCCTGCTCCCCCATGTTGTTTTTTCAAAATAGTGTTTTTAAACGGAAAGATCCTAGTTTTAGTTTAAAAACGGTTTACTTAGCCAATTAAAGATTGGGACTATGTATGTTCCACACAAATTCCTTCTAGCTATTCTCTGAAATATGTACATGCTAGTCTTACATTAACACACACAACATACAAAATAAAAGATATAAAATAATGAAAAAAAGTAAACAGGAAGCCATGGGGAGAACAAAACGTTCCCCGCCAGATCATTCTGGATAAAATCACGAACACTACAAACTGATTCATACAGTCATGTAGCTTTGGCAATGTATCATTTAACCAGGATATCTGTTGATGATGCGCTAACTGCACACAATTTGTTAAACACTTACTTGCACCGGGTATAGTTGTAGCCTGATTGCAAGGTCTTTTTCACGCGAATTTGTTCAGCAACGTGACATACACGGTTGTCATGGTGTTCCAACTTTGATACGTGAAGCTATTATTGTAAACCGGCTTGTGGTGGTTTCACACAACAGGAGATAACTTTACAAAGCCTGTCCATTTTTAGATGTTAAAAAAAAAAATACTCATTACAATACAGTTTTCCTGAAGCAAGTTTGCGATATGTCGCTTGTGGATGTAATTCCTACCCAGTGATGTGTACGCAAAATCAAGTATTCCGTTACACACAAGGATTTTGTATATCCTTTCAGGCTGACATAAATGAATAGACTTTAAATCTTTTTATACAACAACCAGGAAGCAAAGCTTTTAACGCAGTTTGAACACATGGGCATTATACATCCCGATAATTGTTTACTGTTTAATACCGTAAATTTGCTTTGATTCTCAGGAGCCCATGTGTCACTTCTATAGGTACTGAGATAATGGATCCATAGATAAGAGTTAACACGTGCAACGTAATTGTTGATAATGGGTTAAAGTTTTCACATTGGTTGCATCACATACAAAGCACGACATTCAGTTTCCATGTGCCTACCTATTTGCCTGCCTCTCAGTCTGTCTGCCGGCGTGCATTATTATCCGATAACAACAACAACAACAACAACAACAACAACAACAACAACAACAACAACAACAACAACAATAATGATAACGATAATAATCGTTGCTCTTGATCGCTCAATCAACCAAAACTGCACTTTCTTGGATCTCAGTGGAAAAATAATTGCTCACCAGACAAGATGTCTGTGTGTTTCGTCTCACTGTGTTGCTTTTTAGCTCTGCTGGCCATAGGTCGCAGAGCTTATACGGCCACTCATGCTTATCCGTCTGTCCGTCCGTAAACTATTTGCTTGTGATTGCGAGATAGTCCATAGTTTTTAAGATACTATAACAAACATTAAAAATTCAATATCTGCAGTCGGGATTGTTCCAGTTGCTGACCGCCTGTTTAACTTTAGAGTTCTTGAGTCCATTCCACCTGGAGCCAATCATCGCTATGTGACCTCTAGGAATTTTAAGAGATTGAATACTTGTGATGTTTTTAGCTGATTTACATATTGTACCATGGCATATTATCGCATGTTTTGATAGCATTAATAAAGTTTGGCTAGGTTGGATATTACTTTTCACCGATGTTGTTGAAAAACATGCCCCCCCCCTCAAAAGATTCAGAGCTCAAAAAGCCAAAATCACTTGGTATAGTAAAGAGATTGAAACAGATAAATCTCTTCGGGATCAATGGTACTCAAGGGCAATTGCATCCAATCACACAGTTGGCTGGTCAAGTTACAAAAAGTTGAGAAATAGAGTTACATCCTTGGTCCGCCAAGCCAAGTTTAAACCCTGTTCCTCATCAGTAAATAATAACAAAGGCAATAGTAAGGGAATGTGGCGTGTGCTGAAAGATCTCTGACCTAAATGTTCACAAAATGGTATCACTTCCTTAAGGACAGTTAAGACACCAAAAACCTTTGCATGGCTGATTTTGAAATTTTAACGGTTTTTAGAAGATGAATGTCCTTTCTATTAGTTGTCAAAATTTAGAGCCTTTAAATAAAGTAGAAATATGAGAAAAACGCCCAAAACCACACAGGCATGTGGACATCCCAAGGTCCATGTGTCAATCTTTTTGGTTTTCAGCCGCCAAACGGAACAATGCCACCCGTCAATCATACTTAACAGCCTGTCACGTGGCTGCAGGTAGCAACGGCCCATGGCAAAAGGAGAGTGGTATCAGGGCGGCAATGCGACATAAGGCAGCATGCCGAAAGCATGTTTGTGGGCAGGATAACAAGCTAACTACATAATGTATACAAATAGGAGACCAGTAAATACAATAAAACACTATCCCTAAAAACGGGATGAAGAGGTAGGGGGCGAAAGACCAAACCCGCCATCCGTACACTGAGCACGAGGGGCCGCAGGCCGCCCCACCGAAGCAAGGCAACACAACTTTCGTTGCCAGGCTTGAGGTCACGGGGCCGGAAGGGCCGCCTCCATGACGTCACACTTTGAAACCAGACTGTCGCTGTCGCCGTTTGACAGATCGCTGAATAATGTTTTCCGTACTTCAAAGGCTCTTTTATTCATGTGATTGGCCAAGAATTGATTGACAATCTCCCCAAATGTTCAGGGACGATGTTTACTACGTTTTGTACAAATATCAGCTCAACTTGAGCAAATGGTATTGTTTCAGAGGCAAATGATCAACATCAAAGGCTTTGAAGCTTGTTATCTCAGAAAGGATAATAGGACGAGAGCCCCACCTAAGAATGGTTATTCCAAGAATATGGCTGGGCGAAATTTAATCCGGTTAACGGCTTTTGATTTTTTAATATCTCAACTGCAAGAACGATTCAGCGATTTTCAAAATGTTGCTTCGTTCTTTTTCTATGAAATGAAGAAAATGAACATCCTAAAAATCAAAGGGAAAATTGAAACGTCAAACTTTGAGGATGGATAACAGAAAAACGAAACCAAACATAAAAAATCGCAGGATCGTTTTTTGTTGCCAATATGTTAGGATTAAGATCCAAGTGTAATTATGATTTTATCACAAATAATTAGTGACTTATATCGACATTTATGGGGAGGATGCTTTGCGGTCATTTTTCAATTGTTTATTCAACAATTAACATCACAGACACCCAAATACCGACCATATAAATTCTTTGGAGTATAACGATTACACACATATATGATATGTTATCCTAAAGCAAATACAGTTTGAGCTAGGATTGACTAAAGTGGGATTTATTTTTGGTGTCTTACCTGTCCTTAATTATTAATGATACGTTCATTAATAGATTTTCTGAAATTGCCAATGAATTCAATAGATTCTTAATTGAAATTGGCACTCATTTATCTAACCAAATTCCAAGTTCCACTAGAGCAGCCATTGACTACCTCCTCGAGTACATGTCACATTCTCCTGGACATTTTTCTTTCAGCAGTATCTCCGAACATGATGTTGCAAAACGTTTGGCTGAACTACCACAAAACAAAACAACAGGTCTTGACAATATCCAATCTCAACTTCTTAAATCTGCTTCCCCAGCTATATCAAATAGCCTAGCTTTTATCTTAAATAAATCGCTCAAAAGAGGAATTGTACCTGATGGGTGGAAATTTGCGAGAGTTTCAGACATCTTCAAGAAAGGTTCTAGAACTGACCCTGGAAACCACGGACCAACCACTATCCTACCAGTAATCTCCAAACTTCTGGGAAAAAATATTCACAGGCAGATCTACAGATATTGCTCAGAACACAAAATCCTATGCCTGGAACAATCAGGCTTCCGTCCAAAACACTCAACACAGAGTAGTCTTCATAGATTAACTGAATCCTTATTTGCTGAAATTCAATTCGGAAACATAACTGGCCTTGTTACCTTAGATTTGAAAAAAGCTTTCAACACAGTTAATCACAATATCATTCTTGCAAAGGTTGAACATTATGGATTCAAAGGGACAAGTTTTCATTGGTTCAAGAGTTACCTTTCTGACAGATTGCTTGTATCAATGGAAACTTATCCCAACCCATGGAGATTGCTACTGGCGTTCCCCAAGGGTCAATTCTTGGCCCTCTCTTGTTTATTCTTTACGTAAACGATCTCAGTATCTCTCTCAAAAAATCTAAAGTAAACTTATATGCAGATGACATTCTGTTTTATTATGCTGACAAATCCAAAGATGTTGTCTCCATTGTATTACAGCAAGAGCTGATCCAAGTAGCTGACTGGTTGCATGTAAATAAATTAAGTCTCCACCTTGGAAAAACAACTTATATGCTTATTTGCAGCAATCACAAGAGAAATTCCATCAACTCAACCCTTGACCTATCACTCAATGGTCAAGCTATCTCCCAATCAGAGGCTTGTTAGTACTAGGGTGTAACGCTTGATCAGGAAGTGAAATTTGAAAAGGAGGTTGATGAGGTTGTAACAAACATATAGAGAGCTCTTGCTGTTTTAGCAAAGCTACAAATTTCCCTTGTGCAGACTCCAAAATTATCCTGTACAACACCTTAGTGTTACCTCATTTTGATTATTGTAGCACAGTCGAAAGCTGACATTGTACGCCTCTAGCGACTACAGAACAAGGCAACGAGAATAATGTTACAATGTTGCCCTAGATCGCACATCCTCGACATGCTGAGGACCCTAAAATGGATCAGTTTAAAACAGAGATTGTTCTACAATCTCTTTATTTTTCTCTGGAAAAATAGTTAATAATGAAGTCCCACCTCATTTACAAAATATCTTTACTCCAGTGACCGAAGTCCATTCGTATCAAACAAGAGCATCCACTTCCTCAAACTTTTTCCGGCCAAGGTCTTCCGCTAAAACTCTCTCTTTTATTGGTACCGACTTTTGGAATGAACTACTTCAGCATGTCCGGGATGCACGATCCCTGTTAAGTATTTAAAAAAAGTTGTATGCAATTTATCTTTGATCACGTAGAGCTTTTCCGATCAATGATTTTCTTTATCATTGATTGTTTTATAAGACTTTTTGCTCTCGACTGATCGTAATGTCTTATTAGCTCAATGAAATTGATTTTTAAGGTTCTTGATGTACTATCTTTTAACTCACCTTGTGCACCTCTCATCTACCCATAATCATCTGATTTTTGCTCTTCAATTGACTTGGTCATATATTATTAATTGTTATGGTATCCAAACATCAACAGTCTTGTACTGACCTTGGATTGCAATAAAACTTGTCAAACTTGATAGCCCCATATAACTTTCAGGACTTATCAAACGTTTGAAAATCTAGGTTGATTCGATATTAGTAGCGCCACTTACAGTAGAATATAATATATGGGTCAAAATGTGAAAATTTTGCAATCACTCTACCATCCTTCATCAAGTGTAGTAGGGTTGCGGAGGAAGTCAAAATCTCAATTGCATGTGATACTTGTGCCAAAACCTATAATTTGACGGAAACTATGAGCCACAATTTTGTTGAAAGATATAAATTTTCACATCTCAAAAACTGATGGAATTATACTAGCCAAAATTAGAGCATATATATACAATGTCCGGTGCTAGTATATTATGTGATATTAGTGATCTTGACCTAGAGGTGATTTTAAAATTGCAGGGTGTAGCTTGGACATCAATGGCAAAGAAAATTAAGCCTCCGGGTGAAAAAAAATTGCACTTGACCACATTGTACATAAAATTCTACTCGGTGACCCACTTTTTGGGTCCCCGTGACCCAATGATTATGGCTGTTGGCGCTTAGCGAAGTTCATTGTTTTTTTCAATAACTTGAAAAGATATTACCCGATTGGAACAAAGAGAACAGATCATGTATGGAAACGTGGGTGCGAGGTGCACATTTTGAACAGTAACAATTTTTAAATCCGAATTGAAGATCAAATGACCACTCGGAATATTAGGGTCATCCTGTGAATGCTCCGCACCCCACAGCTTTGGCCCATATAACCTTTAGCACTTGTAAAGTGTATAAAAATCTAGGTCGACGTCAATGTTGGTGGCGCCACCTGCAGTATTATGTAATATACGTGTCAAAACATAAAAATATTGTGAGCAGTCCAGCATCCTTATTTTTAAATGGATCTTCATGAAATTTAGTTTGGCTGTACAAGAGGTCAATATCACGGTGGCAAATGATATGAGTACCATCGCTTATAATTTGACGGGGATCATGAGTCAAAATATTTTGGAAGATACAGAATTCCATATGTCGAAAAATAATTGAATTACACATGCCAAATTTTAACGATATATAGACCATGTCCAAAATATGTTACATATGATAAGTGAAATTGATGTATTTTTGTTCGGTCACACTAAGTTGGAAGAGGTGATCTTGTAATGGCAGGGTGTAGCTTGGACATCAATGGCCATGCGAATTGACCCTCCAGATCAAAATTGCACATGAGTATATTGTATATGAAACTGCGAGGTAAGCTACTTTTTGGATCACCGCTACCCAACGATTGTGTGATCTTAACCGATTTTTTCAAGGTCATCAAGCACTCAAGGAAAGGACATTCAATATCTTCATAAAGAATATAAGGCAAATGATGTCAAATGTATTACTAATGTGTATCATGTGGAAGTCTGATATTGCATAACATGGATGACCTTCATTAATTTTTGAAGGTCGTGGACGGAATACATTTCGGGAAATGCTTTTTTGGTCATCGTGAGCGGCAGAGCATTAGGCCCATGGGCCTCTTGTTTGGACATTTGAAGCTGTGCACAGATGAGCACAGACCTACGCCATATATACCAGCCTGTTACTGACGTTTGGCAGTTAAAGGGCTGCAGTTGTTATTTATAACTGGTAACCATGTAATAAAACCGGTGGGGTGCCCAATTGCACAAATTGCTAGCAGTGTAATGGAAGATAATCAATGCAAATCCAATGCTCGTTCTTGAGTGCTTGAAACATTTTTTTGGCTATGTGAATAATGCTGCTGCTGCTTATAATGATGATGATGATGATGATGATGATGATGATAATGATGATGATGATGATAACAATAACTAATTTATTGAAACGCCGATGTCGAGGAGATAAATAGTACATTCAAATGCAACATAATACAATTGTATTTAAACAACAATAATTATAATCATTTACATTTTTATTAACCACGAATTCATACAGGCATGGTGCCTGTTTTCCAATCGTTTTTGAGATGAAAATATGTTTAAACCAAAGGCTATAAATCAATATAATGAATAGCCCACAGATTAGGGATTTACGACATTCAGGACATGCATACACCACTGAAATTAAAAACATAGTAATCACGCAGACATACAAAATGTGTGTAAACATCTCCAAGCAAAAGCATCAAAACACATCAGAAACATTTACTTGCTTATGCCCTCATGAAACCTCAAGTGTCCGCTAAACCCCGAAAAAGTTGGAAAGATATAGATTGCCTATCATTAAAGTCATCTCTCTCAAGGAGGGCCGACTGATAGTCTACAAGTCCATAGGAGCCTGCACACATTCCGTTGACCCTCCTTTTCAATAGCATGTCCCTAACTTGAGAGGTGCAAAGGACTGCATCTGCACAGGGAATATCACACAGATAAAGCCGATGAAGCAGAGTGCCTGGGATGATGATATTGTAAGTGATGTTCCCTGCGACAAAGTATGAAAATAAAAATTTAGGAGGAGAGCAAACTGAGCCTTTACGGGATGCCAGACTCATTGTGTCCTGCATAATGACATCTTTGACCTGTGGAATGTGGAGGGCTTTCAAAAGACGGGTATGATGGGTGAACTTACTTAGCCCTGAAACAAAATGTTTAATAATAGTTTCTTTAGCAGATTCAAGAGAAATGATATTCTGAGCTGATAATGAAACATTTTTCATTCCACATGTGAGACCAGGTATACCAACCTTCCAGACATGACCTTTGACTGGATAAGACAAGGTAGAACTGGCCGCTCGAACAAATGCACACAGGGCGGCAGCAATTCTATTATCAGCATGTAGGCTTAAATTTTCCATCGGACTGAAATTGAAATCTCAGAATGTCTAAATCACTTACTGTTTCCAGGTTATGTCGCCCCAGCGACGACCTAAGGTTAGACCAGTCACTGGGGCGAGACAGCCCAGAGCGCTTAGGGCACTCAATCAAACACTTAGATTCAGCCTGGCCAAAAGTGAATCTCCATTGATTCAAATGGTCACAATATATATTAGAGATCTTTTATCATTAAGAGTAGCCGAGACCAAATTGATAGATGGTGTAGATTTTAGTTTGAATTTTTTTATAAAAAATGTTTGAAGCGAAACAAAGAAAAAAATTAAGCTGATTTCTCTCTAGCTGAAAGAACCGCCATTCTTGTGTACCTTAAAATTTACATGTTACATGTAAATAGGTGGAGGGTACTCACGCATGAAAAATCAGCATCCAACAAATACAGTATTTAGGCTGTTCTTTAAAAAAATTAAGATGTGTTCTGGCAAGTCCAGTCTTCATCAAGTTGAAGTGGTGAAAATGTTTTTGACGCTGTACTTGATTACATAAAACCCAAATAGACTTGAACAATCTCCCTTTACATAATGCATGACACAGCAATTAAATAGTAGATTTCAGGCAGACAGAAGTTAACGTAATAATGGCACTGTATTAAGACCAAAATATTGTGAATTTATCGGTCAGGTACACATTATCTCAGCCATACAAGAAATTCAGTAAGTGTTCTGCTTAGACTGAAATATACAGTAGGTGAACACCTGATGCTTGATCGAACATTGCTCTACACTATTGGCCCATTGTATTTTATTAAAAAACATTGGACAGTTTTTCAATATAGATTTATATACATATATAATGGATGATTGCCTCGTAGAATAAGGATGTATATTAGAGATGAATTGAAACAAATTATGAAGAATAAGAGGCAAGATACTATTTATAGTTTTTAATATGAATAAAGCATTGTATATTTGTTAATTTGGTCAAATTTTTAAAACGTCTGCATGACAAAAATAGGATACTTGTGGGCATTGAATTTAGAATTGCTGATCACGCGAACTAATTTCTTTTGTATTTTGACTAGTTTATCGAAATCGATTGGCAATTGGTAACCCATATCACAGTACATATTAATGAAAAAATTGATACGCTAATGTGTAATAAATTTGAGTAAGAATATAGTTACAAAGTTTTCATTTTCTCTTTTGAAAATACCAACGGTTTTACTGAACTAGCATATACTAAATGAAAAGGTCAAAAGGTTTCTAAAGCTGGGTAATCATCATCTATCTAAATTGCTTAAGTACGTCCAGGAAAAGATAAACTAACAATATCCGCAAAGAAGAGAATAGAACTGTTTTCAGCTAATATTTCTAGGTCGTTCATGTAGATTGAAAGAAGTTGGCCTAATGTTGGCGGGTCACCATCAGTGACCAAACGTTCCCATGCTTGCAGTTGAGACTGGAGTTCCACAGGGGTCCATTTGGGGCCCACTGCTGCTTTTGGTATACATAAATGACACCACTGACAACGTGGTACATATATGTGGCATTGAACTATTCACAGACGACACAAACATTCTAAAAATAGTGCTAACCCCCACACTACATCCTTTCAAGAGCTTAATATTGATCTCGGTAAAATCAACTCATGGGAAAAGTAACGACTACATACTCTTAATCCTTTGAAATCGATCTCATTGCTCTTTTCCTCTGAGAGAAACCTACAAGACCGCGCGCCACTGCACCTGGGAGATTAACCCAGTCCTAAAGTTCACCAACATACTCATATGGTTATTACCCTGGTGAGTAACTTTTGACAAGCACCTATAACACGCATTATCAGTAAATGCAACGAACGCTTCGCCCTGCTCCGCCGCCTCAAATATCAATTATCTTGCAAATCCCCTGCTAAGCAATGGTGATACCGATACTTGCGTACGGGAGTGTCTTCTTGGATAATTGTACTATCGGTCTGTCTAAATTCATCGAAACCATCCAATTTGAAGCTGCTGGAGTCTCCACGGGCGCACTTCGCCATACCCTCGCCCCCTATCTTTTCCTCAGGGGCCTTAGCTGTCCAGCAATTTCCGATCGCCGCAAATAACAAAAACTGGTGCATTGCTACAAAATGTTACACTTCATGACTCCTCAATAGCTTTGTGACCGAATCCCTTAATGATCTGATAGGTAACACTACCTGAACTCTGAGAAACAGTCATCAAATTAGATAAGTAAGATTAAGTACCAAGCGGTATCACATTTCTTTTCTCCCTTCGTGTATAACACTTGGGAATCCCCCACATTTCGATATCAGACAGTCGGCTTATTTTGAAATAGTTAAAACTCCAGATGAAAAACACTTTAGTGTCCGTTGATTATCAGTTTGGTTATTGGTTATGATGGAAATGTTATCCACAAATCTGTCAAACCAGTTACCGCTTGGGCACTGTAAACTAAACGCGCTTTTAGGCTTACTAACGTCCCTTCTCTCGTTTTGTTGTTGTTGTTGTTATTGTTGTAATGCCAGTCGTGATGATACTTCGCACTATTTCGACATTTGCTTTCCCTGCGCGAATACAGATCGAAACTGTTGAACATTGAGTGATTGTTGTTATTTTAAACATATCTATTTCAACTGGATCACCCTACAGTACATCGAGATGTCACTAATCGGGGTTTTTTCCAGAACATGGAGTGACACACACATGTATAGTACAAAACACGCAGGACAAAACATGAACAAAGTTACCCAATTAACAGTGTCATCTTTTAGCTTAGGGAGTAAATCCGATGTTGGTAGGCGTTTGGCAAGTGATACCCTGGTATCGTATTTTCTGAAAAGAAAACATATTGAAATGAACGAATTAATATTTCAAGATGTTCATTTGTGCATCACTGAAACTCGGAAGATGTCAATTATGATTCCTATTTTATGTGCTCTCGGGGTCGACAAAATCCTTGTACTTCATCCTAGATAATCGACTTTTACCCGCAATTTTACCAAGTCATCATCATCATCATTTCTACTAGTCAATGATTATAAATTTCTTGCTTTTATTTAAATGGAATGGTATTTTATCTATTCTCGTCCTGCACTGTCTATTGTGTCCTGTATGAACCTTGTGCATCTTTAAATGTACTGGGGATCCTCGGGTTAAGTATGCGTATCAACGATTGGGCAAATCAAAATGTTTAAACTAAACTATTGAGCCTTAGGGACTCTACATCTTACATCCTGCCGGGTTGATTCTTCATCAAGAAGTGTAAATATTGTTTTCGCTTCGATATATGTATATATATATATATATATATATATATATATATATATATATATATATATATATATATATATATATATATATATATATATATATATATATATATATACAGCTGATAAATCCCCAAAATACGTGCTGATCCACCATAATGAAACGATAATTATGTGTGTGTGTGTGTGTGTGTGTGTGAACTGTATATCAAAATCAGGCTTTGAAATTCATGATTCCCATATCGATATTTCTTCATTTTACTAAAATATATTGTTCCCTTTTGAAACTTAACATCTTTACGAATTTATGACCGTGACTCTAATTCATTATTTCTGAATTCAGAACATAGAAAGAACAATATAAGATGTTTAGTATCTTTCCAAAGATTCTTTCAATGATAGGTCTGAGAATGGCTGCTAATTTTCATAACATCTCAATCTTACACTTGAGCATCATTAGCCTTCCCGTGCATTTTAATGGATTCGAATCTTGTTTAAATACCATTAAGCTATCAGAACCACAAGTTTATATGCCCTGACAATTAAATCCAATCAAAAGTGCGTTTTAGTTATTTTTGGGGAAAGATATTGGTGATCTTTCATCATACCAAGTAGCTTTGTCGTAACTTTTTCAATTTTGTGAGAAAATAAAGCCTAAAATTGTTCATCACTGTAAGCATCTCTCAAAAGTCAAGTCAGGTGTCAGTTTTTATTTAGACATGCTGATCCACCTCAGCACCAGCCAGGGTATATGCAATGGGGCATGGTCTTCCATCATGCACACTATAACTTGTCTAATTAGGTACCCGTTTATTTAGCAATATAGGCCACAGTCATACTCAAAATGAAAAGAGCATCAACCCTTCACATGTGAAACAAACAAGCTGAAACCACATAATGGCTCAAGCTTATGCAAGATAAGATAAAAAATCATTTCCGTTATATTTCAGTGTTTTCTTCATTGTGACAACACATTGAATAGCAAGCACTTTGCATGATTATACCGTAGACAAAAGAACAATGTGAAGGAGCCAGTAGATTTCATGTTTTGTCTGTTATTTTTTTAAATCTTCTCTTTCACTTTTCAAGGCAGATTTCTCAGAAATGCATTTTAACATGAAATATTAAATTATGTGACAACCTAGCTCAAAAAGTATTTGGTCAATTCTTACAAACTTGACGGGATTTGGACGATAAGTATGTAGCTTAGAAAGTCATTGCTCAGCTTTTAAATATTCTTTTTCTTTATATGACTTTTGTTACTCCAAAAATTAAGTAGTTGTTCAAGTGATATTATATACCATCTTCTGTTTTGTTAAAATATCCAACAAATCTTGTAGGAGGAGGAGTGTCTTGGGAAAAAGGGCCTGATAAGGTATTCCGCAGGATGGCACATAGTATTGTAACAATAGTTTGAACCAGGGTTCATTGAACTAGTTAATCATGAACCGGCTTCACAGGACCGATTTGTTGTAGGCGTGGTATATCGGCCACCAGGGCTAAGGTGACCCAATTCAATACTTTTGTTAATGTACTACGATGTGAATTTGGAGACCACGGAAAGAGTACCTTGCCCAGCAACAGCTGATGTGTCCTGAAGCATAAGATAACAGTAGAGTAAATAAATGTACCGTCTTGTGCGTGTACAAAATTGATTCTAGAAATGGGGGAAAATTAATTAAACTCTTATTACTTAGCGAGCGTGGAACAGTGTACATGTATGGCATTCACTTGATTCTGGCCTTATAAAAATACATGGCACATCATACATATTAGTGATAAAGTTCACAAAAGAAGTACGAACAAGTAATGTGGATGATTCCAAAAGCGTGCATGAGACAGTCTCCTGTGGATACTTGGAGTGAGGACATTCTGGTGACACATGTTCAGTATTAGGTTATCAGGACACATTATATATTGTCCATATCTAGTCATGGCACGTTTTCGTATTGTATCTGCTTGACTTCATATTGTGGTAAAGATAAGTAAATGAATAAATGATGATGAAAGAAAGGAGGAAATAAACAAACAAAGCAAGGGTTTGAACATTTATCAAAGTGTAATAAGAGAACAACAGTTCAATTACAATATATTTCGACATTCTACTTTTGCGGGCAATGCAAAAGGTCCACTTTCATCGAATACGGCACTCGAGTGTCCTGGATAAATAATACATTGCAACATAATGAATACAAGGATATGAAATTACATCAAATTGTTATTTAATTTGATTTGTTGATGTTGAATATATTGTGTTATGAGTTGGTAAATTAGTTGACTCCTGAGCATCCCCCAGACTCGCTATGTTGTTTTCGTTTGAGAATGCTCGTTGACAAAAGCACATCAGAAACAATAGCTGGATCAAAGGGGTAACCTACATAGGGAAATAAATTAGATTATTTTTAATGAATTCCTGTTTCTCATTTCTACCAATGATATAATGGCTGAAAACATCATCTATGATATAATGGCTTAAAATATCAAACAGATCTGATGAAACAGTAACAAGTCACATCAAATATGATACTCAGGCAGATAGCCTCATGGGTTATGGGTACAGCAGTTACTGACAGTTGCACAGAAATATCTCTTTTAAACAGATTTTCAGGCCATTGGCATGTTCACCTGACACCACAAGCCACATATAATATGGGGATAAACGCATGAATAGCATCTAGTGTTTTTGCCATTTTACCATTGACCAACGATAGATACAGCACCGTGTTTATGGATGAGAAGTAAATCTGAACTAAGAGAAATTTCATAAGTGACCCATCAGAACTTGAATTTTCAAAGGCATGTTCTTTGTCTGTGGTATAAATTCATATTATTGGTCTAGGTTTTTCAGGAACTGACAACTTTTGTGACACAGTTGAGATCTGGTCAGAAGAGGGCGTTAGGTTTTTTTTTACCCAACTCTAAGATATTGTCACTCCGTTGTGAACCAACACAGCATTCGGGTAGCAGGACCTTAGCATTTTTAAGCATTTCATGAAGGAAACTCGTTGGAATAAAATTAAAGTCAAAAGCACGAACGACACACTAAAATATGTGCAATAGTAGCCCAAATGACTAGGATATATGGGAGGTAGGGGTACCTCGTGCCTTTTTAAAAAAAATGCTTTACCTATGAAGGAAAAATTGATGGTTGGCTGTCATAAATGGAGAACGCATGTATTGATGTCTAGAAGCAGCTCTACTGGCCAAGGTCCTACAGGAAATCCGGGAGAACAGGTAGCTGCAGCTTTTACAGATCCCATTGCTTAGGACATGGAACACAGCATCATTGCAACTAGCTATCCCATACAGGTCGACATAAATTTATCGTATTTTTCACTTGATAATACTCTATTGGTTTCGAAGTGCTGTGGGCCATTGCTCCGACTTCGAAATTATATTAGAGGTGTATTTCATAAATTGTCGGTCTGTGGAAGTGCCCTACCGTGTCAATGTACAAACCACACCTGCTATAACATCACCCTGGGTCCTTGGTGATGATATACTTGCTGATGTCTCACATGCTGGTAACCCTAGATCTCATACTGATAAAAAGTTACAAAACGAATCATAAAGTCATGAGCAGCAGCTGCTTAGTAGCTCTGTCTGGACCACAATGGCCCCCCACTTATCAGAGAATAGCTGGATAACCACTGTGATATTTACTGGTCTGCTACATACTGCATTTACTGCATACATTACCGTTCGATTAATCCCTAGGCTAACGAACAAGTCAAGAATGAGCAGTTTGAAACCGTGATTCTCATAACTTTCACATAAATTTGAACAAAGCCTGAGAGATGGACGTCTCCAAGCCTAGGTAGATGCATACTCGGCCACATCGTGCTAAATCCACCTAATACAGGTAACATAGTTTCATTCCTTAGCCAAATTGTCCTCTTACTGATGTCTGTAGTAATATCTGCGTTCACCGCACTATGCCATTTAACTCGCCACTTGTATACTTTGTTAATGTGTGCCTTCGATGTCTTTGCAAACTCGGTGCAAACAATAATGCTAAAAGCATAAGGCAATTAAAACTGTCCCGCAAATGTGAGGAGTCTGAGGAATGCTGGAAAATTGAGGAACTAAATTGCTTGGCAAACTCGAGTCTATTGACACCATCACTTTATCTAAAACCTGCCTTGATGAGACATACCATGATGAGCTCTTACTTATTGATGGGTTACAGCCTCCTTTCTCCTAAGACAGATCAACACAAGTGGTGGTGGTACAGCAGAATATTCCCGTGATAACATTTTACTCATTAGACGGTGTGATTTAGAAGTTCCTAACATCACAAGCATATGGTAGGAAATTGCCTCAGATCAGGGGCGTGTGATTTGTAGAATATATACTACAGACCTCCAGGTCAATCTGCTGAGACTTGAAACTGCTTTCTGGGTGCCCACTTACAGTCAGCCAGTTCAGCACCACAATCTAGTCCTCGAATTCTGCTAATTACAGGCCATTTAAGTTGGGTCAAATGGGATTTCTGGCATGTTCTTAGTGAACTGGGTTTGTCCTGTTTTAACGCAATTTTCCCAAATAACATATTGCAGCTCATAAGTGTATCCAGCAGCATTTCTGAATACTCATACAAAGCCAAACAGGCTTATTTTTGATAGTAGTGTTCTGCCGCTCCTGTCTTCATTTGACCACTGTGTTACACAGCCTACCAGCACTTTTGTGTATCGTGGAACCATGACGTTTAGGACTGTTATAGGCCAAATATGGAAGATCTTAGCAACACAGTGCCTCAAGGTCTTCAGAATACAGGTCATGATACATTCCACAATATACACAAAGACAATACAGTTTCACACAGGGTATTTTTAACTACTGCAAACAGTGAATCCCATATAGCGAAGTACATATTATACTTTAAGATAAACCCACGGTTGCCACCAAAATTTAACTTCAAATTAATAAAATGATTAGTTCTTCGACTCACAGTTATAATGGAGGTAGAGCATTTTTAAAATGTTCCAGGTTCTCAAATCTTGCAAAAACGATGTTTGCTTACTCTCTTCTATTGTTGTCAGCTCATCTGACCACCGACAAGTCGGTGTCTCTTTACATCTTTGCACAAGATTTAATTTTTGGCTTTTAAGTGGTTAAGCATACATGTTTTGGATAAAAAAGTATGTTTGTAGTTAATGAACAATATTTCAGAGGTTGTGAAAACCTATTTGAAACCACCATTTGCCTTTCATTGGTAACTACCTCTCTCAAATCAGGATTAAAATTTGTTTCGTTCACATTGGTAGTGAGAGCTGAATGTGGATGTTTTAGTAATTCTTGTGTCGCTGCCTGTTCTTGTATTTAACTTTGTTCTGATTGTTGGGTTTGGAATTCACAAATCTAGACAATGTTTTTCTAAACTGTTTAAGCATTTTAGAAAACATTACAAATGCGCATGGAGCCGTTTCCAGCATGCATTCAACAAACCAAGCAGTATGTATGGAAGGAGTCTACAATCCATGAGCAGACATCTTTTTGAGGCGAGTTTAACTGTAGAAGTCGTTTCGGGTATTTCTGTTTTTGGTGCATGTCAAGTTATGAAATCTTGCATATTGATGTAAATTTAAACTATTCTGTTCTTTTTTAGAGTGCGCACAAAAGAGATATAGTACTGTCTTTGTCGTAAACCACCTTTGGTGCTGGTTTTTCTGAACAAATTGAAAGAATCAAATCAATGTTTTCAAATGGCAAAATTTCATTGTTTATAATTATTTTCTGACAAGTTACAAAGAACACACCTTTCTGCTATCCAAATATTAAACTGTGATTAAGAATATTAAGATTAAAATATCTAGCTGTTATTCAGATTTAACAGAGGGGTTACACATGAGGAGTTATCTCTGGCGTCATCAAATCAATATCAGTGGTATTTTATGCCACAGATGACATTGTTAACCGCCTGCCATTAGTGGTAGGGAACACCAAAAGAGTTACAGGAGTCCACAGGAATGACACTCCCATCACCCCAAATTGGACAATTAACTGAAGGGAGCTATTCTATGGACTTGATATTCAGTTTTCATGCCACTTCTGCATACAGTAACTCAACTTTGTCAAGCCCACACTATAGGTCCTTTTTTATTATTGGTCACAGCAACTTTTAATGATGGTAACAAAATGTACACTGGACACAAGGACGAATCATGTTTCTGCCTTGTAAAAGCTGATGGATAGGAACTTCCCAGCTGATGATAGATGGCACTGTTAAAGCTAAATGATACATCAAGGAGAGACTGCCACCTCGTTTGATTCCGTTTCCGCTGAATCACTAAGACACAGCACTGTTCCACCAAGATACCATACATCTTCATGCAGCCTTGGGATTCCGGGAAATCCTGAATGTCAATGTTTTGATGTGGCCAGCATTTTCGCCGAGTCTCAGTGCAATTCATCTACAGTGGAAACAGCTTGGACATCAGCTCCCTTACCATGTTCTCTTTGCAATGAACGAAAATCGAGGTGACCCAGGCCTTACAGGAAGAGCGGGAATGTATACTCCAATACGAAACACAGCATCTGGGCCAAATTGTGCACAGCAAATACACTGCATTTTTAGCATCTCATGGCAATCAAGCACCATGTTAGTGACTCTGACTTTTTAAATGGATACATAAAAAAAAAAAAAAAAAAAAAAAAAAAAAAAACCTAAGCAGCACGCACAATACATTATGTTTCATTGCCTTTGAATAGTTTGTACTTGTTGCACATGTTAATACTGTCCTTCAAGCTGTTTTTATGCTTAATTGACAAACACATATCTAAGTATAAAATCTTCATTGTGTTTTGCGTATATGCATTTTTATCGACTGTCAGTATAGGTGAATAGTTTTTGGAACTGTACAAGTACGTGTATACATTCATGGAACACTTTTCTTTCACATAAATTTGTGAGTAAAGTTTCCAATTGTGTTGCAGTACAGAAACGTGATAAAGTGAAAATGAATTTGTCTTTTGTGTTCATATACTTAAACTGATCACAAAAGCTCTTGCCACACCAAACAAATTATTTCTATGTACCTCATAAATATGACATTGATTAAAAAGTGCATTTCGTCGTCGATCGAGTTCAGGTTACATTATTGGCAAAAGTGTCAGGTAATAGGGTATGAGACCATCACATGTGAATATCATAGTCGAAAATCAGTCTAAGTCGAAAATCAGCCACATCTCCACAAGTCTATCAACATGAACATCAACAGACATAACTGCAAGATTTGAATATCCACCAGATAATACCTTATTCATTGAACACCTACAGAGGATAAGAGGTGATACTGACATCATAAAAATAATGATTGTCATGAGAAGCGTACGACAGTTTTCAACAATTCTAAAAAAAGTCATCGAAAATCCAAGCAAACAAGAACCATCCATGATCAAAACCCTTCAGTCTTAAAACAGGCAGGGTCGAAATCCAGAAGTTCATGGTAGACATACCACAAACTTTATGTATATATATATATATATATATATATATATATATATATATATATATATATATATATATATGCCACCTAATATATATAACAATTTTTCATTTTCACCCAGAAATCTGAAAAACTATCACTTTAATTTCTTTTTGAATTTCCCAATTTCACAAGTGTTTAAAAAAGAAATGAATGACGGGAGTCAAAGTTGTCAAAATCGGTGCATACTCTAGCAAATGCATTTAATGGTGACGTATAGACACCATAAGCTGGCCCAAGTGGAAATTACTATTCATTAGGAGGTTAATTTGCTATTTTAAATTCAATCATCACGTTTGTTATATAATTTAAACCATAATTCACTATTAGCATTGCACATCATTATGTTTAGAAATGAACATTCCAAGCAATTTCTGTAGTTTCTTTAAATTTAAAATCATCAAAGTATGTTTTTAAAATTTAATTTTGAAAGTGCTTATTGAAGCTTTACCAGGTCACCTATACATCTAAATGTCAACGTATAACATCTGTCATGAATTTTTTTCGCTTTTGACCACTTTTCGAGGAACATATAATCATAGTAAAAAATTGAAATTGACCAAAACAGATGCACAATTGGTACCCATTGGAATACCAGCTGTCTGTTTTGAGATGGGAACTTCAAAATTGACATTTATGTCATCAATTTTGTTTATGAAATGGAGAAGTCCCAAAATGAAGTTTTTTTTAAAAGGTTACTTGGTAGACACAGTAAAGCAGAATTTGTGCTTTACTGTGTCTACTCAGTTCGTCTTGCACATGAAACGAAGTTTAGTATAGACCTTGATATCCGTAGTATGTAGGTGGTAATTTTGACGTTTCGTTGATAGGGTTTGTACAGAACGAATGCTAGAGTATCTTACGCACACAGCATTTGCTCCGGTCCAATGGCCAAGAGCTGTTTTTCCATGTAATACAGTTACTGTACAATTGTGTTTGATCTCCATAGCAAATTCGTTTCTACTATTCATAGGTTGTGCCAGACATAGTCACATACATACAAATATTTTCGATGGTATTCCCCCGTTTTGTTTTTGCATTTCTAGATAATTGTAGCAAAGGATAAAATGATTTGCTTGTTTTCCAAAGTACTCATTCTGCGAGCTCAAACTTCTCCAATTTTAAACAGCTCGTAGAATATCACGTGCAGAGGAAAATAATCCGTTTGTGCACAAAGACCTTAAGTTCGAGTTTTGCTTTGTGATGCCCAAAAATGTTTGAACTATGAAGTTTGAGGTCAATAGGACTTGCAATGACAATTCAAATTTTTTACTTCTTCAAAACCTTCTGTCAGATTTCCTTCAAATGTTGTGGGAAAGTGCCTTGGGTGTATTCCTACTAAGTTTATTCAAATAGTCAGGTTTCAGTGATGCTTCAAATAAAGATTTTGGGAAAGGGTTTTATATTTGGTAAGAATATTAAAAAATCTCCATCTCCAGTACCAGTTGGCCAATTGGTTCAAAATTGTGAAGGCACGATTCTGATGACCTCCTCTAAAATGGAACAAACACCAGGTGGCTCTGCAATTATTTTTCAAAACGTCCTGAATTTTAGTCCGCTTTCGCTAGTCTCTATTTCTTGTCCCAAACTGTATCTTGGATTTACTTTTACTTAGCAAAAATGTTCCTGGATTGAATCTGTACCAAATTATTTACAATTTGGCGCTATTTTTGTTTGAAAAATGATAATGAGGCTCGAAATTTGTTATAATAGTTAAGGGTCAGTATTTTTACATAAGGGATAGCAGCAAACTCTGACATATGAACATATCTTGCCAATGATGAATCGTAAATCCATGGTAACTATGAAACATTTATAGGATGGTATCTATGGGGTTTATTTTGGTGTCGTTATTTTTGACCTGGAGTGGTAACTATTAAACATTTACAGGACGACGTCTATGAGGTTTCTTTTGGTCTTTTTACTTTTGACCTGAAGTGACCTTTGCTTTATATTTCGCTAATGGTTTGGGCCTAAGCCCATGGTTACTATTGAACGCTATCAGGAAAGTACCTGTGGGTGTTTTGTTTAGTGTTGATATTTTAAAAAGTCTTTTCATCCAATCTGTAGTGCCGTACGAGTCTGATCACGTTGTCCAGACATACCATGATTTATATGAACTGAACACATACATGCAAGTATATGAAAATAGAATATTATATGATACGTCAGCTCTTTAACTACCCGGTCAAATGCTGATACACACTAAAAAAATAGAGACATTGGCCACTGAAATAAAGCGGAAGCAGCTATCACATAATTTACTCCACTTCTGGCTAAATGATGGGAAATGTAAATTGACCAGTGTCAGTGTTCCATTAGGAATCCTGATATCTGTGTTTTTACAGAGCTTAAGAAATGCTTTACATTTGGCATGCGGTCTTTCAGAACCCCGCGAGACTCGTCAAGTATTGTGTATTGCACTATGTCTGCCACTTACAAATTCGTTTCAAATTTCATTGCCAGCCCCACTATAGCCAACAATTGCTACTATAATCTACGTAGGTTGATTTTCTGTCGTTAAAATCGCTACTTAAAACAATAAATAATTTCTGTCTGGCCACTGCTTTTAACCATTTGTGCCCGGTAATATTAAAACCAGTTGTTGTTATCTGGTACACTGGTTGTGCTATCGGGTGGCACTTATACCCCACCAACATAAATACGGTTGCATAAACTGAAGACATATTTATCTAACCTAGCCAAAATTATGATGTCTATGGCAGAGAAAACAGTAATACATGGTAAATGGTGTTTGTTGATGAATATATATATATATATATATATATATATATATATATATATATATATATATATACATATATATATATATATATATATATATATATATATATATATATATATATATATATATAAGAGGCTTTTTTAGCCTTGTGGTGTCTTTTTGCACGAGAGAAGTGGTTAAAAGTATATGATTGTGGTAGGTATAATATGACAGTTTATGTCCTTCGTGGCATCCTCTAAGAATATGGCCAATAGTTGTTTTTGTGCATCTAGTTAGTGCAGTTCATCACTTATTCCATGAGTGTTCCAGGATATGCAGTTTAATGGGTGTCCAGGTGACCTTCTATGAAAGATGTGGTTGTGCCCCGCATGTGCTGATTGGTAGCTGGCGCTTCCGGTTGAGATGGTCTCTAATCTTACATACAAGGAACTGTTTGGCTTGGTCCGTGAAGTGGATGTTCTCCTCTCTTAAGTGTAAGTCACTATCGTTGAATGATAGGCTAGGCATCATGTAGCCTCTTGGCGCTTGTTAGTGCGACATTTAAGCTCCCTGTTCTGACCATTTTATTCTTCCATGTTTGGACTAAATGCCAAGGCTGCAAGCAATGCTGTGGCTCTAGGAAAATTGCTCTGATATTGCCAATCAGTGCACATAGTTTACGTGTAATGATCGGAGGAATTCACTGGTATGGACATGGATGTCCCAACTCTGGGTGAAAACATAGCCTTGTGGGAGTCCTTTTGGTAACACAAGTGTTGACGATCGCTGTATGGTGCTTTTAGGTTTTGCTGTGCTGTAACACGGTCCCAAAGCACTCATGTTAGGACATTGGCAAGGGGTAATTGTTTTGTATTTTGAGCTGCCCACAATTAACAGCTTTTCTTGCCCATCCCGCTTTTCCATTTTGCAGTTGCCAAGCCCAGCCCAAAGCCTAAGCCCCTTTGTTTCAGCCTTTGGTATATTTTATGGTAATATACTTTCATTAAGCGCCCAGATATGGGAAAACAGAAACTACATCTCTGTTTTGACAAGTTTTTCCGATCAGTTGCTCTAGTTTCTCATGATTGATAGGCTAATGTTTGCTTAGAGACTGGCATTTAACAATGTATTTAGTTTCACTTCCATTGTGGTGGGAAATGGCGAAGCTCTGTTAGTTGATGAACAAAGCAATTTGATTAGTGAGACGTTTGCACTGTCTTCTGCCTACAGATCAGACTCCTTTGATGTCAGTAATGGAGGAAGATGCCTATGTGTGCAGTGCACTGATCACAATGTGGGCCATCTGTACTGCTATGAGTGTGCTGTTTGTCAATGTGTCTTTATACATTGCTGAGAAGAGATCAACACAGAAACTGCTGGCTGTCCTCATTTCCTCCTGTTATAATTTCACATTGGGTATCTGCATCCATAAGATCAACCATGGTTGTCACTTGTTCGAAGTCTCTTTCGGCCCACTTACCCTCAATGACAGCTGTGCCTGCGTCAGGCACTGTCAGTGGGTACTATTGT
The DNA here is from genome assembly GCA_964020975.1 of Hermodice carunculata. Taxonomy (NCBI): domain Eukaryota; kingdom Metazoa; phylum Annelida; class Polychaeta; order Eunicida; family Amphinomidae; genus Hermodice; species Hermodice carunculata. The sequence goes on from OZ026613.1 coordinate 23,557,689, forward strand.
CCCATTAGTATAGTGCTATTATCACATAAGAGATGTCATCCAGGTAAATCTTAGCCATATGGATTCCAACCAAAGACAATCTACTTCGCTAAACAATGTTTTAACAAATGTATATCCTGTTTGAACCTAAATTCAACATCCCAAAATTGCATATTCGGAGGTGGGGAAGGGGGGAAAAGGTGGGGGAGATGGTTACTTTTCATCGTAATTTGACATTTCGTTGGAAGGTTTATAGGCCAAGTAACTGGTTGGAAGAGTTATACAAAACAGATCATTTACAAAACGTTTTGAATGAAGCTCACATGCAAGGCCCGTATGTGCATTAATGCAAATCACAATTTTCCCTCGATGACGATAATCATCCCGAGACCTTTTGAGGGTTTGATGACACCCACCCCCACCACACACACACACAGGGAACACCATCCTCCAAACTGTATGATGAAACCAGTATTAATGTACAAAGTTAACTACAACCTTCACCATGAACACAAGATATTGGACTTTCCGACCAGAACGACAAGCCAGAACAATTCCTTCTTTCCTTCTGTGCTCATTGAGCCAATGTGCTTGGAAGATAAGACAGACAAAACACGTTTCGGTTTTTACATGCCTGCTCGATAAATACTACGGGGAGGCAAAACAGAACTCTTTTTGATCGGCAACCAAAGCAGCATCCAGCCATGCCAGACTCGGCATGGGCAGCGTCCGGTTTCATGACTCCCTACATAGAATTGGTCTTAACGAATCCATGCAGTCACTGTAGTTGTGGTGAAGCAATCGAAGATATGTTTCGTGACTGAATGTTGCATATGTCGCACATGTGCGGCGGTCAGGCTTTAATAATTTGGCTCAGAGTGCTGCTAAACGAAATAACACCATAGACATACTGTAGTTCTGTTATAGGGTTGGGTGCAAATTATTAAAAGTCAATCAATACTGCAACATCGACACATATTCATTGTTGTCTGTCTTATTGATGTGATTTCTCCTGAATGATTTTGATAATGCATCTATTATAGCGCTAACTGTGTCTTCTATGTTTTTTGTTCAAGATCTGCACACAGAGTGTGTGGTCCTTTGATGACAACTCCTCAGAGATTACCACTGTATTAGGGGTTTGCTCAAAATTAATGACTCGAATTTCAAATATTTGAACATATAAAATGTGCACTGCTATATCAATGGTTTGTTAATTGGCTCCCAAAAGAACTGAGTCCGGTAAAATGCATTTATTTTTTAGACAATAGACTATTACCTTTATGAGAGTATTTCAAAAAAAAAAAAACCTACCAGGCGATGTCAATTTATTCATGTCAATACTGCCAAGGCGTACTTCAATGCTTGTAGTAATAAGAGTAACAGTAACAAAGAGTAATATTAACATTGTGTTTCCATGTTGTCTCTGTCGTCTCCAAATAAATATGTTGACATCTACTTCCTCCTGATAACATGGACCACACCTATCATTTTCTCAACTTGGGACCACCTACCGGTGGCTACAATCGAAAGGGAATTCAAACCGTTAGTAGTCCAGGTGCGTTTGTCTTGAATACAATGAGAATTATATCATAGAATTTTGTGATTTTACATTTTGTGTACAGAAAATATGTTAGTGAGACGTCACATGCAAAGAACTACTTCGGCGACTCTTCACGTCATGTTGAAACTCCTACCGGATTCATGCCCTGATCATCTTACTGTGGATAGGCAAAACGGATAATACAGCACCGGAATTTCAAGAATAAAAGTTTAAACAAACGTTAATTTGGTTTCGATAGTATTAAATTGCAAAATGCATTGCAGGCTTAACAATTTATTGGCATGAACTGTTACCCAAGGCCCATGACTGCATTCGCTATGATCAATCTAAAGCCTGTCGCTGAGATCCGGCGTGGAAAAGAAGAAACAAGTCCCTTTAATTTGACAGTGGATACTGAGAAGCCATTGTATTGGTCTTTGTTTTCTCAACGATTGGGGTTTGATATTTGCAAGAATCGTGCTCAATCGAACACTAGCTGATGACTATGAAGAACTGATCTGATCTGGCAATCCATTTCTTTCTATGTGAATATATTACGTGACACAAACAACAAGCAATGGGTTTAAGATTTTACATAACCGTTTTATTGTACATGGCTCCTTATTAAACATTAAGTAATATTTATACAGATATACTATCGTAATGGCACGTTTTTTTGTATAATGTACCGTCTGAAGCAGAGTGTTTGGTGTGTATTATTTTTCATGGTCTTTTCATCTTTGCGACATTTGTATAAGTCACTGACGCAAATACTGCACGAGAGTAGCAGCTGATACGTCTATACAAAGTGGGGAAATGGTTAAGACAACTTGTTCTATATGGATCCCTCTTTGGCAACTATCAGTCCAGGGTATATCTTTTTTCCTTTGATTAGCTCTCACTGTGTTGGTTCAATATCAAGTTGTGAATCAAACTATGCTCTTCCATGCGCCCCCTGGGGGCTGTAGGCTTTAATACAATGAATCAAAGTAATTCATGAGCCATACTGGTACATCTGGTATGATGTGTTTGTGCCAGATGGTCCAGACAAGATTTTACCTTGACCATCTGGCACAAACACATCATACTAGATGTACAAATTACTACTTGGGCATTTCTCTGTGTTTTTCTAAGAGTAACACCAGGATAGAGAGTTGATTGTAAAAAAAAAAAAAAGAAAAAAAAAAAAAAAAAAAAAAGAAAAACATATATAAAAACAAAAAAAACCCAGAAAATAGTGATACTAGCTCATTTTTATTCTTGTGAACTGCTGCACAACTGCAGTATTATTATAAACATGTACACAATCTTTTGCCAGCATATTTCCGAAATATGGAAATAAACTTATCTTTCTCATTTAATGGTTATAATAGACGGGACAAAGACAAACTTTCAAAGCACGTACTAATTTCACACTTATACTTGTCATGGAATAGAAAACAGACTAATAGGAACTCTAAAACATATCAAAGCAAAAGTCTTCACTCAAAGCAAGCAAGGTTTTCTGTATTCCATAAAAGCACATTAAAAAATCTATTTACCAGTGACATTTTGACAAAAAAAACAATTTAGAGCTATCTGGATAACTTTATTGAAACCATGTAGCTGCAGTTTATATATATATATAGTGGGTGTGTTGTGTCTCCTGCTGTTTCGTTTTTTTCTTTGCCAAAATAAATGACAAAATTTTGAAATCAATTTAATTGCATTCCTAAAATTTTTATCATAAAGGTTTCACATATTTTCTGTGTTGTTTAGTTTATTGTCTTGCCTTAAAGTTGAAAAATCGTCCGTCTTAAGGGATAAGGTTCGGAAATCTGACATTTGCAAAACAAATTGTGTTTAATTACGTGAACAAGATATGAAAAATATGGGAATCTTTTTGGATAATATTGTTGGGAATGAGACGAAAATCATTTTCACAATGTTGCTACTTGTTTCGGTGAAGAAATGATGGAAAATAGCACAAAACGCAACCTTTTCACTGTCTTTGTGTTTATTTAATAATTAGTTAAGGACAAACATTTCTTGCATCAATATGCAGTATATAGTATTGTTTTCTTCAAAAATAGTCATTTGTAAATAGAGTCCCTAAAACAGATAGTTACAATATTGCATCAGCAATTGCAAACTGCTAGATGTGTCACTAAAAATCATGCATAGTAAATTAATTTCAATACATTGTCTTATTCAGCCAACATATTTCGCCTGTAAGTTACAAGCGTACAATTACCTGCTTTCGACACTGCACACAATGTACCACTGTTTATAGTAAAACTTTACATTTTTATCAACCAACTTTACAGGTGGCTTCAGTCGAACAGATGTTTGCTCTCGCACTATTGGAAGTCTCATTGATCCATTTTCATATATTTAGGCAGAACAATCGCAGCTGTTTCCTGCTACATATTTATTATTATGCTTCACAGTGCCCTTCTTGTGGAGCGATACCTTTGAATATGTCTCTCAGGCCAACATGATGATACACGCCCAGGTGGGAATGGAAGGACAAAGTACCTCTGTGTTTCTGTCAGCAATTTACGTTTTGCTCTAATTCCCACCTCGGAATTTCTCTGCATTTTGCCCAGATATGCTGGGGTGTCTTGTGAAGTCTATCATACGAGTTCTCTCGTATATTCGCTTGAGTATCAGGCACTGAGGTACAGTCACAACATAGGACAGTCAAGGCTGGGTAATTGAGATTATGCGCTCACTAATATTGACAAAGAAATATTCACAGGTTATTGACGCTGAAATCCTTGGGAGACCTGGTGCTGGGAATACCAATGTACATACTGTCGTGTCTTGACAACTTGTCAGATACACAGACTAGTCTGAGGGGACTTTAGTTGTCTTTTGAAACCAGGTACCTAGAAATTATAGTATACTTTTGTTAATACCCATGCTGTGAGGGACATTTGATGTCACACCCTCTTGTATTTGTGTCTTTTTGTCCAAAACAACTTCCTAGTAGTCATTACCCTATTCCGCAGTCCGAACTCTTTACTCTCCATAAGCTAACCTGTCCCTGTCTAACTTTTAATACATAGAAGTACTATTGTCCACGTACCACTTTAAAATTTTGACGTAGGCTGTATTAGCCCAAATAATTTAAAGGGTCTTCAGCGGGTAACTAGTCAACATGTTTCGGAGCAGTTACCCGTACATGTCTCTCTGAGTTGCGGCTCCTTGTTTAAGCTAAATATTCAGCAAAGAAAACCCACATAATAATGAATAAATATGAACGTGGCAATTGATGAATTAGCTAAATACGTGACGTTTTACTTATAAACGCAGAGCTTTATATGAAAGAAGAATACCTGTCAAACAAACCATAATTACCAAATTTGCATAGTACAGATTCAGATAAAAACAATTTAACTTACCCCTGAACCAAAACATACCCTTTCTAGCTGGACAGCTTGTCCTAATTAAACCATCCACCAATGTTTAACTGAAGTGGAAACAAGCTGGGGCATTATATTCAGTCCCAGTGATTGTAAAATAAACAGTTGCAGCTACACCACCTGTATAAACCAAGGGAAATCCTAACAAGGACTGCAACGATGTACATCTTGCACCAGTGATGTAAAATAAACTCCATGATGACACCTACTCCTCAAACTATTAAGCTCTAACTGCCAACCCTGAGTCAATGTGTCAACTTAATGTGTCAGGTTTGTGACATTTGAGAAAATACTGTCAATTTTGAGTGATTTTTTAATATTGAGTAAATGTGCATTTAGGCATATCAGAAAAGAATAAAAGTCTTTAGCATTTATGCCAAAAACATGCTATCAAAACAAATTTTCTTAACAGGATTTTAAGTACAATTAGGGAAACATGTAACTGTCGTAGCCACTTCTTGATACCTGTAGCCCCTGGGGGTTTACCTGACAGAAAAAAAGTAAGCCTAAAATATCTGATAGTGAATATTAAAACAGAAAGATGCCACAAGATAAAGTTAAGTAGCAAAACAGACAAGTTTAAAAACTGTAAATTATTGTGGCCAAACTTTCTAATAATCTTTGGATATTAACAGTAGAATTATAGGGCAAGTCAGAAAAGTATGAAAGTCTTTTGTATTTATGCCAAGAGAATGCAATGAAAATATTAATCAGATACCAAGTACAATTAGGCAAGCTTGTAACTGTCTTAGGCCGCTTCTTGCTACCTGTAGCCCCTGGGGGTTTCCATAAGAGAAAACAAGCTAGCCTAAAATGTCTGAAAGGTGAACATTTAAACATAATGATGTTAAAAGATAAAATTAAATAGCAAAACAGGCAAGTCTAAAATCTTTAAAATTATTGAAGCCAAACTTTCTAACCATCTCGGGATATTTACAGCAAAATCTGTAGAAATATTTGATCAAAAGTACACCTTTGAATCCTCTTGACTCAAGTTGATTGTAAATAAATTTGGTTCTAGATGCAAAGTCATGATATTTAGAACAAGTACAACCAAATCTCAAAATCTGTGACAAAAATGTATTATATCCAATAGTATCCGAAATATTACTGTCCGGGAAAGGATAATTACCTACTTCAAAGTTAAACTCATCTATTTTGTGATAGACTTTCATACAAAACCTGTCATAAGTGACCTGAATAACAAAGTCCAAAAACACATCTCTGAAACCATCTGATTTGTTAATGTCCAAAGGGATATCTTTTGGGTAAATTCCAAAAACACATCTGTGAAACCATCTGATTCGTTACCGTCCAAAGGGATATCTTTTGGGTAAATTTCTTTAGCAATTTCACTGAAATTTTGTACATTTACACAAGCATTGTCATCAATATATCTTGCGTTGTTTGATAATTTTCTAGCCATTTGAAAGTCCTTTTTCATCAATTTATCCATATACTTCAATTCAAGCCAGGTTAAATACAAATCTGCCAATAAAGGGGAGCAGTTGCTACCCATTGGAATGCCTTTTTTTTTGTTGAAAACCAATGGTTCACATTGAACAAAAGTATTATCCAAAAGAAATTTTATAGCATCTATCAAAGTTTCAACATTGTAAGATTTTTACGTTACTTTTTGAATATTTATTGTGAGACCAATATGCTTTCTTTGTATATGAATTGATATTAATGTATGGTTTACCATTATGTTTAAACATTTTGCTTATTAATTCTGAAAGAGAACTTTTGACTTCATCGATGAGTAAATTTGTGTACAGTTGGGAAAAATAAAAACAGTTGATATTTGTTGCTTTTACATCTTTGATTTTAGATACAAACTCGGAAGAATTGCTAATACTCCAAAAACAATTTATTTCACAGTTTCTAGAAATTGCATAACAGTAATTACGAAAATGATTCCTAATTGCGGTCAAACACAATGTTACTTATTTTGATAATTGTTTTGTACATTTTGCAGCACCGGCTATGAATCTATATCTAAAAGGGTTTTTATGTAATTTGGGTATCAAGGTCAAGTCAAAGTCAAAATATCCTTTATTTAACCAGGGAGGCTCTTACAGTTATAGAAACTGGTTTCCAAAGAGGCCCTGACAAATGGACGCACATAGTATTTACAGGGCAAACAGGACTAAACATTAGGCAACACCTTTATACATAGGACTAAAACAGTTGAAAGCATATGTAGTGATCATGATCTTATAAAAGCATATAGTCATAAAAACAGACAAGTTCTCTCCCTAAAAACCTTGGCAATTAGGGGCCTATCTAAACATTTCGCTCATTAAAAATATGCTTTACTATGTTATTTTTAAAAATTTGTATACTCGTAGAGTCTCGAATAGTACTTGGTAGCTTGTTCCATAGGGAACTTCCCCTGTAGTGGAATGAACGCTGACCACATGAGAGTCTACATCTTGGCACTATCAAGTTATTGTTTGTTATCTGTTTGGTGGTATGATTGTGACAGACTTTCTCAAACATTTGAGTCAGGTAGTTGGGACAAAGTCCATTTAAGCACTTGTACATTAGCAAGCTTTCTTGGAGATATATGCGTTCCTTCACGGTCAGCCAGTTTAGTGGCGAAAAAATTTCCTGGGATGGTGTTCTATAGGGAACTTGTAATAAGATTTTGCCGCCATAATTGTGCAATCGCTGTAATCTAGTAATATTTACCTTTCTACAGTTTCCATATACCACATCACAATAGTCCAGTATGGGCACGACAAAAGCATTATAAAGCATTATAGTTACCTCTTGAGTCATATATGCCCTAACTCTTTGCAGTATACCTTGTCTTTTTCTGAGTTTAGAACACATATAGTTCATATGTTCGTTCCAACTCAGTGTTGGGTCCAAAATAACTCCTAAATATTTGTATTTTTCACATGCTCTATCTTGTCATTTTCAATTGAAATAGACGGTACCTCATCTTTTCCCAGTCTTTTGGCAGTACCATATAACATCCATTTGCACTTGGATGTATTTAGTTGCAGTTTATTGTTTTGGAACCACATGAAAAGATAGTGAAGATCTTCCTCCAAGCATGCTTTTATATCGTCAACACGTGGGCTAGAATATAAAATCACCGTGTCGTCCGCATAGAGTGCAATCTTTGCATGTTTGATGACACATGGTAAATCATTCACGTATATTACAAACAACATGGGCCCCAGTATGGAGCCTTGAGGCACTCCACAGTTTATTTGTTGAATATCCGAGGTCTCTGACATAAACTGTACACATTGTGATCGATTCCTAAGGAATATGTAAACCATAGTAATTCTGTGTCTTTAATACCAATGCAGTTTAGTTTAAAGAGCAATGTATCAATGTCTACCGAATCAAACGCCTTTTTTAGGTCTAAGTAAACAGCTCCTGTCAAGTTTCCTTTGTCTCTGTTTTTTAGCACGTAATCAGTGACATCTGTCACTGCAGTCATTGTCGAGTGGCGCTCCCGGAATCCGGATTGTTCTTTACACAACAAATTATTTTTGCTTAAGTAGCCGACCATCTGTCTTTGAACAGCCCTCTCAAAAATTTTCATGATAGCTGGAAGTATTGAAATGGGCCTGTAGTTTGATGGGTTTTGTGGATTGTCAGCCTTATAGATGGGTGTCACCCTAGCTTTTTTCGAAGAGTCTGGAATGCTGCCACTTTTAAGGGAAGCATTCATTATATATGTTAGCGGCTGCGCAATTATTTCTGCTGAGTCCTTCAGTAGTCTAACATGTATATTGTCGAGGCCAGTGGATTTACATGCTTGAAGTTTCTTAAATTGACTTTTACAAAATTCTGTGTGTATCGGTTTGAAATTGAATGTTTTGGTAAATGAAGGGGAGGGATTTTTTATTCTAATTCCGGGAGGAAACACTGAAGCAAGTTTTCAACAATTTTGCTGAAAAATTTGTTGAAGCAGCAAGCGATGTCTTGGGGACAAGTATATTCTCCATTTTCATCTTCAAGTTTCGCAGTCGTTTGCTTTGAGGAATGAGGTAGTATTTTTTTAAGTGATTTCCATAATCCATTTGGATTGTGTAGGTTTTCTAATATCAGGTTTGAAAAGAACTCTTTCTTAGCTTCTTTACACATGTTTGTAATTTTATTTCTCAACTGTTTATATTCTGCAAAGAGAGAAGCTTTTATTGTAGGATCTTTGGAGTCGGATGCTCTTTGCTTGACTGCATCTCTCTTGCTCATGAATTTGCGCATCTCCCCGTTCATCCATGGGTTGTCTATACCCTTGATACGCTTTTGCATCATAGGGGCACAAATGTTAGCTATTTCTGAAAATAAATATACAAAAGTGTCTGTCATGTCTTGAGGGTCTTCGAATGCTTCTATCACAGTCCATGGTAGCAGTTTCAGATAATTGACAAATTCTTCTGGGCTGTAACGCTTGTAATTTCTCACCCAGATTTTTCTTTGCGGTTTAGGTGGTAAATTTGTTTTGCGCACACAGAAGGGCATGTGGTGGTCACTGATACCGGCAGAAATTACACCAGATTGAACTACTTTCTGCTTGTGCGAAGTGAACACTAAGTCAATGCATGTGTCTGAATTTTCTGTGCTGCGTGTAGGTTCCATTATAATTTGTGTTAGATCATTATCTTGGGTTAGAGTGTGGACTTTCGCAGCTAGCACATTGTCTGTAAGCATATTACAGTTGAGATCGCCAAATAAATAAATCTCTTGTGTTTCCAGTGTAGCTTCACGTATTGAGATATTCAGTTGTTCGAAAAAATCACCTCTGACGTCAGGGGGTCTATATACTGTGCCTACCAAAAAGGGGGATGTTTTTGGCAGACATATTTCAATAAACACAAGCTCCAACTTTGTATTTGATAAGTCTTGTCTGTATTTGTAGGCTATGTGATCTTGCAGATAAATGGCCACTCCTCATCCAAGCTTTTTGTTACTGTTTTCGGGTGATCTCTCCAATCTTATTACATTGTATCCTTCAATACATATTTCTCCATCGTCAATAGAGGGGTCCAGGAACGTTCCGTTAACACATAACACCTGTAGACCTAAAGTTTTGATAGTTTGTGCAAGCTGGTCTAAGTGTGGCATTAATCTGTTCATGTTAAGAAGTCCCACTCGTAATCCCTTTTTAAAGCGTGGGTATACATTGGTTTCTTCAATAGAGTCATTTATTACTTCATTGTTCGTTAAGCCGCTTTGTCCAAGGTTTATGTTATCAGGTTCAGGTTCAAAAGAACAAAAGTGGAATAGAGGAGTCCTCTTCAGAAATTTTGATATTAAAATTCCTTTTCATCTCATCTTTATGTGTATCTATCAAATTATCAATGGATTGTTTGAGTAATTAATAAACGTCATTTCCTCTTATGTCTGAAATGTTGTTTATACCAAGTTCTTTTTTTCAAAACATCCAGATAATATTTTTTGCAGATGATCCCAAAATTGTTCCCTGCCTTATCTATGTTAGTGACTACAAATCTTTCTTGTAGTTCTTTGGCTGCTTTTGAAACTTCAGGTCGTTTTAGATTAACCCTACTGAAATTCTTAATGTGGGATTTGTAACGATAAATTATATTTTTAAAGACTCGTTTCAAGTTTGATAACCATCCTTCAAATTTCTTTGCCCATTTCATACAGTAGGAATCAAATGCATCACATGTGTCCTGAAAAATAGTGTCAATGTTCAACTTGGGACACATCCGAAATTTTGTACATTTTTTCATAATTTCTTTTAAACTTGAATTATGTATAATATCCAAATTACATGTAAATACAGGTTTGTGGTATGCATCAACAAAATTAAAATATTTACTGTTAGACATACAGTCACAATTTTGATTCGCTGCGATATCTTTAAGAGTAATTGAAGCCAGAAATTTCTTGTAATTCATGATACTTTGTCCAAAATTGTTGCCATATTTATAGGAAATGACGGGGGGGGGGGTATTTTATTTTGCACCACTTAGGAATCATGTTACGAACAAATTTCAGTTTGAAAATGGACTGAATGTTTAGTGAATCAATAATTTTATGTTTGAAAGGAATGCTGCAAAACATTTGATCTAATTTTTTCTTATTAGAATCTGTTTTCCGAATAGTTGTTGTGTAAGCGTACGCAATTTCACGATTTTGCGGAAATGTGTGTTCTGAGTCAGTAAGACCCAAATATTCATTGCTTTTTGTTCTCCCAGCATACCAGGTAGTCGTGTAAATTTTTAGTACTTTTCCTGCCTCCCAGAAAGCCACCTTTTAAACCTAAAACCCATGCTACACGTTCCTCTTCCTCTGAACACTGAACCTCTTCTAGACCCTTGTAATATTCTTCCCTGTGCCACTTTCTGAAAAAAAATCTTCCCTTATCTCTGTATATACATACAATTGCCAATACGGTTATATTTCTGTGAACGTCTCATGGAGAGTATCAGCAGATGTTTTAAAACTGAAATTCACCAACAGTAAGGAAATATCACAAATGTATAATCTGTATTTTTATAATATTTTTTGAGTCAAGAATGGGATATTGCACATGTGCACAGCTATTTTTATAATATTTTTTTAGTCAAGAATGGGATTCCAGCACGGCATCTGAAGACTATGTTTAGTTACAAATGATTAGTATATAATCTCAACTCAATTAAATGAGACATCACCAAAAAACGACACAGCTGAAACAAATTAAGATTCAAACACGACGCCTGAGGGCAACTAGTATTTGTTTAGTAACTAAAATGATTAATTAGTAAACTCAACAAAATTAAAGCAAACGCCACCAAGTAGGCATAGCGACCTAGCAAGCTACCAAAGACTTGACTCTTTAGTTATGGACATTTGGGGGGACTATCAAGCTACGGCAAAAAGACTGGTTGGGCACTCACCAGGCAACCAAACTATAAAGGAAAGGAATCAAGTAAGCAGTTTGGTATGCAGATCACAATTTTCCCGTGTTACCGCAGCTTGGAAAGACATTGATTATAGTCGAACATGCTATGTATAGTTTATGTGTTTTCGAGTAGAGCATTTAAAATGCATATCAACAAAAAACAAAAAACAAAACAAAAAAAAACAAAAATTAATATATAAACAATAAATGGTGAAAATGAGTGGAAATATGATTGTTTGTATTATGCTACATAAAATATATCTACGCAATTTGTGGAATGATGGTGATGAAACGGCAGACAAAGAAAATATACTATAGCTTATTTGTGTAAGCTGGTTATAATAAGCCGCACCTTCAAAATAAATGTAAACAGTCTTGGAAACAAAATGTAGTCCAAAATATTCAGTTTATGTCAAACCTGACATTGATATGCAGTCTCGGTCAAGACGAATGGTCCTTAACATTCCCATTTGCAGCAATTTGGGAAGAAAACACGCAATTGTTCGTCGTGTCTTCAGTGATTCAGGGAAGGCGATTTTCTTTAAAAGGCCTTTATGTTGGAAAATTGTAAATACCAGTAAAGCAAAAAACACGAAAATACATACACATACTTTATTCCAGCAAGCGTAAACTTTCCCCGCAACAGATCCCGTGGCCTGTTTCGTGTGCCTTAAACTACCTGAAGCAATCTTTACAGGAAACCGCGCTAAAGTGCTTTTTTCGTCACTCTCTCTTCGGTAGCACCTGCCTTCACAATTGACCAAACAAGGTTTGCAAATGGACTACATTGGTTCAGCTTCCTGATTCCCTTGTCACATTTACTGCCCATTTCATTGACGTTGATGGCCATGCAGATGGAACTCACGAAATGTCCACAGTTTCTTTAAGAGTTAAAAAAAAACCTGAATAAGATTGAAATATGCCGGATTGATTAATTCAGTTGCTTAAAAAAATCAAAAACAAAAACAAAAAACATATCTTGATCCACATTGTGAAATAATATGCATAAAAGATATATATTGCAAATTGCAGAAAACGTTGCCAGCAGGTAGACCCATATTTTTAGACAACAAAATACGCTTTACACTGACCATGTATATGTAATGCCTTTGGTACATTGGGTGCTTAAACATGGAACAGATATGAATAGTCAGACACGGAAAAGTTTAAGTCAAACAAAAAAAAAATGGAGAAAAGACAGAAAGGATTGTGTCTGGTAAATTTACACTTCATCCTCTTATGAATGGTTAGGACACTGGTTCTTAGTGATAATGTGTATTAGAAAGGTATATATCACTTATTTATTGCATAACACAACACGTTTTATATTTTATTTCCGTATGAATAAAAGAAAGATATGCATAATGGACATTTTCGAACAATCCTAACTGATTATTATGTGAACATTGCCCAAAATATTGGTCTTACATCTTGCTCTGACCAACCACTGAATGACATTGAAACTTGTGGTGATAACCCTAGTGTCCAAGCCAAATACGATAATACAAATACACTAACAAACAGTTTCAATTTTCGGGAAGTTGGAAGTTAAAAAGTTAAAAAATTAACCGTAAAAAGTCCACTGGCTACGACCATATCCCTCCAAAGTTGGTAAAACTTTCATCCAATGTCTTAGCTTCTCCTCTTACTCGTATTATAAACAAAGGCCCATCGTTTCTGACTTCCCCCAAGATATGAAAATGGCAGAAGCTACACAAGCTTACAAAAAGAAAGATCGTTTTATCAACGGTAATTATAGGCTTATCACTAGCCTCCTTTGTTTTTTCTAAAAATTTTTGAGCGTTATTAGTGAGCAGCTTAGTACATTCATGGCATCAGTCTTCTGCCTCTTTGTATTAGCCTTTACAAAAGGTCATAGCTGCAACAACCTATACTTGTGAAAATCACCAAGGACTGGAGAAAAAACTTGATAATGACAAGTATGTCGGTGCAAAACTTATGGAATTGTCGAGATCTTTCGACTGCTTACCCCATGCACTTGCTCTGGCTAAGCTGAAAGTAAACGGCTTACAGTACAGTGCTCTCCAGCTTGTGAGCAGCTACTTTACTGATAAATATCAGAGTCAAAATAGCTGATAAACCTAGTGGCTGGCTGAAAATCCTTAAAGGTGTCCCTTAGGGATCTATTTTAGGACCACTTTTACTCAGCATCTTCATTAATGACATGTATTCTATGATAAAGGTTTGTCATCTGTACAACTATGCAGATGGCAAAACTTCGCCTTTCAGTCATCATGACCCTGAAAGTCTACATCTCACTCTTGAGCATAAATCTGAGGAGTCCATTCAATGGTTTACACAAAGTAAAATGCTTGCAAATCTTGATACGTTTCAGGCTTTTGTCCTTTGCCCCTCTAGGAGAGACAACATCAATTTTGGGATTGGAGGTGAGGTTATCAAGTCAGAAGATCATGTAAGACTGCTCGGTGTAGAAATTGACAACAGCTCAAATTTGATGTACACGTTACCTCCTTCTGTCAACAAGCAGCCAGACAAATTAATGTTTGCAGACCCATCAGCTCATATTTTGACTAATCCTCCAAACTTTTAATTTTTAAGTCTTTTGTTCTTTCAAGGTTTATTTATTGTTCTTTAGTCTGGCACTTTTGTGGTGCTACTTTCACCATACAGTTGGAAAACGCACATGGACGAGGTCATCGTTTTGTGTTTAAGGACCATTCTAGTGACTACTGCACTCTTCTTAAAATAGGCAGAACTGCCAACTTTATAGGGAGACTACACTTCCTGGCCACACAAGTGTATAAGACCCTAGGCAGCTACGGTCCAGACACTCAGAATATATTTTTGTAACTTCAGTCTAATAAAAATTGCCAATCATAAAGATCTTTGGATATTTCTGCTTTCAATAAGGTTACGTTTGGAAAAAAAATTCTCTGATATATCTTGGCGTCAACATTTGGAACAGAATCCATAACGATATAAAAATAATTTCACACTCTCAGAATTTAAAAAACAAACAAACAAACTGATATTAACTTGGAATTTTGATAACACTTGTAATTGCTCTGCCTGTCAATAGTTTTACTGTGATCTAATATCTGGATGGCTAAAAACTACCTACTCTGAATATTTTTAGTGCTTATTCTGTGATAATATATTTTATATACAATCTGTTTTATTTCAGGTGTATATTAATTTAAGCCTGGGCTAATTTTTAATGGTCAGTTGTAATAGTCTCTGGCTAATGTTCCGTAATTTTCAACGAACTGACTTGAAAAAAGATTTGTATCTTGTATCTTGAAGGAAGTTAAAATACACCTGGCGCCCTATAGACGCCTTATTTACACGAATAACGTCATGTCATATTGTTTCAGTATATTTTTACCAATCCTTGTGAATTAAGTAGATGCAGCATTCATTATTGAGAAAAATACGGACAGCTGTTTACCTGATACTTGGTGCGGTCATGTATCTTAAATACTTTACTGTACATCCACCCTTCGTTGCAGCAGCTTATATTCTGGATTGCCACAAAGCATAGCTCGGATTTCTCGATTGCTTTCTTAACAAGACATAAAACAGTCACTGCATACAATGTTTAATTCCGTCTCTATCATATATCTAAGTATAATGGCAAAACATTTATGGGCAAGCGCGTATAGAACCCTCGTTCCTGAACACAAACATTTTATATTATTTATAAAATATTGGACTAAATGTATAATGCTAGGTCCGCTCAAGGAAGTAGCAAAATGAGGCTTCAATGGAGATGTTTCCTTTATGTGGAAATAGAAACGTTATGAAAGAATGGTGCGGCCATAACGGATAGCTGTAACAGGAGCATTATCATGGAGATTTGAAATTCGTATACTGCTGTGTCAGTCGACCATATGCACACATTTCGCAAACAAGATGGTCGTATGAGAAAGGCAACTAGCGGCATAAAAGCGGGAAGTCCAGCCATCTATGAAAATAGATTTAGTTGACCATAGAGTGCTTACTGTTTCATATCATTTGAGGAACATCTAAGCACGGAATATTGGAAATGTGTTTTTCTATTTAATATGTTGGCCTATTTATTCATATTCTAAAATCTGTAGAGCTTTGTCAAAGTAGCCTTTTTAAAGGTCAAACATTTGAATTGAGATCTATGTACAATACTGCTGGTATCTGATTTAGGCAGATATCATGGACGTTAATAGCGTTTCACGGTATCAGATTTTGGTAAAAGCAAAACCTTTCCATCTTCTGGTGATCCATTTAGCACATTTGAGCTTACGCATCGCATTTACGTATCGGTTGCATTGTTATTCCAGTAATTATCTCCACCTGTCAAGCCAATGCATTGTTTGTGGGAACATAGACATCTGCGCATTAGACACAATAATATTTATGGCCTGGGGAAATATCATTTTCCAGTTTTGACACAAATATCACATGCGAGTTCTGTCAAGGTTGATGCGGGTATTGTGGAGGTGCAAACCCATTTCTATAGGTCCATAGCAACAAGTGCAGCAGTAAAAGCAACAACAGCACAGGTCCCTCCGTACGGGTCACGAACTCATTGCACGTACAGATCTCCTTATTGTCCTAGAGTATGAAATATCCATATGAACTAATTCCGCATTTAAACATAGGAAACAATAGACCCAAATATGATTTAGTGGGCTATATGTCATCGGATCTTTTAGGTACGCTTTTTATTAGTAATACAGATGTAAGCAACGTGACTCCGCGTAGGGCGTTATATCAACTGTTCACCCTGAAAAGTAAGCATGCATGCTGGCAAGTCACAGAACTTTACATCTCGTAGGTGTATACCTTTAAAAACGTTTGGTTTTCATTAAACTGTATGTTAAAATACGGCATGAGAATCTCGCCGATAAAACCTCAGTAGTTCTACACAGTGAATGAAATTCCACCAGCTTCATTTGGTTCATCATTGTTTCTGCAATGTGTTCTACATTGTACCAAATTAACCAAAATGTAATTTGTTTAAAAGACTACTGCTCAGAATCTATCACCAGATGGCGTTTCTTTAGACGTCGCATTTATGTTCTCCCCTGTTTTCATTGACCATAATCCTTTATCAACAGGTATGTGTATGATATGCCAAATTTATTCATTGACACATGATAAAATAGAGGTTTTAAAGTTATATTTGCTTTGAAAGATGTAAATCGAATACCTATTCTGGTATGTTTATTCAACAGAAGCTTACCACATATGCAGGCCGAGAGAGGCTCTCCACTTGTAATTTGCATACGATTTGCATCCATGGTATACATACAATTGGTCTGAATAGCACAATCCACGAAATAATTTTAAAACCATCGTACAAAATAATTGTTAAATCACCGTTAAATGAAGGCAAAGGCTTTAATGATGTAGATTTTAATGGTACTGTTACTGCTAAGTGATAAAGATGCAGATAAATGAAAAACAAAGATGACTTTGCGCCCGTGGATGGAAACATCACAGTTAAACAGCACAGGAGGTACCATATCACTGGTAGTCTACTTTAGAGATTTTACCTTAATGATCAATAAAAACAAGAAATGCTAACAGTCGGACAGATTTTTAAAATTTCAAACAACAATTCAAATGATGAAATAAGTATTAAACCTAGCACGAAGGGCGCAGGCCTCTCTTCTTGCGAAACAAGCATTAGACATATAAAAGTGACGATGATGGCCATTGCAGCAGTTCCCAGATGTCTTGTTGTTATTTGCTTCAGGTAAAAACAAACGGGGGGCACATGGAACATGCAGTACAAGGGCCTGCTTTTGGTGGCCTTAACATGTATATTAGTTTTCTGTAAGCTCTCCATGATCCTAACACATATTCCTCACAGCATACGCCATCAAGTCTGCTGCTTTTCCCCCAATCCGAAGTATTGACAGTAGAATGACCAGCTTTACTATGCTTGGTTATATAATAAATACCATACGAGTTATATTGGACGAATTCAACAACCAAATACCTTCAGTTCACACCCGATGTTGCTGAAATTTGAGAGAAATGCGATGATGTTCTATCCCACCTGAATCAAGTCCCAAGATAAAATTTTGAGTTTGTCAGCAGGGTGGAATACTACTCAAAATGCTGGTTTAATTGTAGCACTAGAGGACTCCTAAAATGAAATACAAACGGAGAGGAAGCTGTTGAATCTTACATCAAGGAAAATAACAAGATTTAATGCTGCAGCTTTATCACAGCTTGATATCCAATTTGCATGACATTATCACCCAATTAGGGACAACACGCTCGCTTATCATTCTCTTATACTTCATTATAATGTTGGCACTAAAAATGTGGATAGACAGATATGTGTATATATATATATATATATATATATATATATATATATATATATATATATATATATATATATATACACATATATATATATATATTATGGCACACCATATATTAATATCAATTCATATACAAAGAAAGCATATTGGTCACACAATAAATATTCAAAAAGTAACGTTAAATCTTACACTGTTGAAACTTTGATAGATGCTATAAAATTTCTTTTGGATAATACTTTTGTTCAATGTGAACCATTGGTTTTTCAACAAAAAAAAGGCATTCCAATGTGTAGCAACTGTTCCCCTTTACTGGCAGATTTGTATGTAACCTGGCTTGAATTTAAGTATATGGATAAAGTGATGACAAAGGACTTCCAAACGGCTACAAAATTATCAAACAACGTAAGATGTATTGATGACATTGCTTGTGTAAATATACAAAGTTTCAGTGAAATTGCTAAAGAAATTTACCCAAAAGATATCCCTTTGGAGGGTAACAATTCACATGGTTTCAGAGATGTGTTTTTGGACTTGGATATTAAGGTAACTGATGACAGGTTTTGTATTAAAGTCTATCACAAAATAGATGAGTTTAACTTTGAAGTAGGTAATTATCCTTTCTCGGATAGCAATATTTCGGATACTATCAGATATAGTACATTTATGTCACAGATTTTGAGATTTGGTCGTATTTGTTCTAAATTTCAAGACCGTGCATCTAGAACCAAATATATTTACAACAAACTTGAGTCAAGAGGATTCAAAGACGTACTTCTGATCAAATATTACTACAAATTTTGTTGTAAATATCCCAAGATGATTAGAAAGTTTGGCTTCAATAATTTTAGGGATTTTAGACTTGCCTGTTTTGCTACTTAATTTTATCTTTTGGCATCATTCTGTTTAAATGTTCACCTTTCAGACATTTTACGCTTGTTTTCTGTTAGGTTAAACCCCCAGGACTATCAGTAGCAAGAAGCGGCCTATGACAGTTACAAGCTTGCCTAATTGTACTTGATTTCTGGTTAATATTTTCATTGCATTCTCTTGACTTAAATACAAATGACTTTCATTCCTTTCTGACTTGCCCTATAATTTTACAGGTAATATCCAAAGATTATCAGAAAGTTTGGCTGCAATAATTTACAGTTTTTAGACTTGTCTATTTTGCTACTTAACTTTATCTTTTGGCATCTTTATGTTTTGATAATCACTTTCAGACATTTTAGGCTTACATGTTTTCTGTCAGGTTAAAGCCCCCGGGGCTATCGGTAGCAAGCAGCGGCCTACGACAGTTTCATGTTTCCCTAATTGTACTTAAAATCTTGTTATGAAAAATTGTTTTGATAACATGTTTTTGGCATAAATGCTAATGCCTTTCATTATTTTTTCACATGCCTAAATGAACATTTACTTAATATTACAAAATTGCTCAAAATTGAAAGTTTTTTCAACTGTTTATTTTACAATCACTGGGACTGAATATAATGCCCGAGCTTGTTTCCACTTCAGTTAAACATTGGCGGATGGTTTAACTGGGATAACCTGTCCAGCTACAAAGGGTACAGATTGGTTCTGGGGTAAGTCAAATTGTTCTTATCTGAACCTGTACTATACAAATTTGGTAATTATGGTTTATTTGACAGGTATTCTTCTTTCATATAAAGCTGTGCATTTATAAGCAGAACGTCACGTATTTAGCTAATTCATCAATTGCCATGTTCATATTTATTCATTATTATGTGGGTTTTCTTTGCTGAATATTTAGCTTAGACAAGGAGCAGCTACTCAGAGAAATATGTACGGTAAAAGGTACCGAAACATGTTGAGTAGTAACCCGCTTAAGACCCTTTAATTTATTTGGGCTAATACAGCCTATGTCAAAATTTACAGAGGAACGTGTTCAATATGGACAATAGTACTTATAGGTATATAGGTTCAACAGGGACAGGTTAGCTTATGGAGAGTATAGAGTTCGGACTGCGGAATAGGGTAATGACTACTAGGAAGTGGTTTTGGACAAAAAGACACAGATACGATATAGATAGATAGATAGATAGATAGATAGATAGATAGATAGTTAGATAGATAGATAGACAGGCAGATGGATAGATAAATAAATAGATGGATGGATGGATCGATCGATCGATAGACAGATAGACAAAATTTGTTTCATGTCTGTTTAACAAACTATGTAACATGAATTCTAATTGAGCTCTTGTCCCCAACAATATATACATTGAAAATACAAATATACTATATTTTTTCAAAGAAGATGGTGGACCGGTAATACAAATTTAATGTAGAAATAGTATATTAAATGACTGTGAAAAGAAGAATAGGGAGATAACTAATCAAAATATGGGTAAATATAATAATTATAATTTTATGCAGCACATGATGGTATGTTAAATGTAGTCTTTTAAACAAAATGCATGCTAAATCTTGCACTTGGGACAATTCCATTTATTTGCAGCTTTTTAAGGGCGCCAAGCTCAGTGATCTGTTTGATATCAGTGTGCACGCTATTCCATAGGTATGCGCCTTTTATTCTTTTGGGTCATTGTGTTTCAAAAAAAAAGGTTAATGTTTTTATATCAAGAAGATTGACTGAGCCACAGACAAAAGGGAAGGTACGCTCCAGATGGGATTTGGGATTCAAAATAGTGGCACTTGGATGCAGGAATCGACAAATTGATGTTAATAAAAGATAATCGGATAATAAACTAAAAAATCTTGCTATTGCTGTGGTTGCGTACCAAATATATGCGTTAAGATGGTAGCTAGGTAATGTGCAAGCAGTTCATCACAAATATTTCCTATAAGACACATTGAAACCACAGTCATCGTGTAGCCTGGGCTACATCATAAAAGCCTTCTGCAAATACCAGCAGCCTAAAATAGAAAACAACCTCACGAATGGACTTCTGAAATATTAAATTATAGGTTGGAATCGTTTGCATGGATTATGTCCGAAAAGGATCAGCCCGTTAGAGTGAAGCATCTCTGCTTTATACGCCTTCATCGCCAGATTTTTCCGCAATTTCCACTGCATTTCTTGGTCCTGATAAGACAGCTGCTGAGCATGGCCAAAACCACCATAGTACCTGCTGATTTGGTCATTAGCACAAACGTCCAGGAAATTACATGGAACAACCCAACAGAGTTGATGAGTAGCATGACAATGCACCTAGGTGGTATGCATCTCACAAAGGAATGTAATGAAAGCATCGCTTTCCTTTTTGCTGATGTTGGTCCTCTACTAAAGTTGATCAATTTAGCTATATGTGCCGACACAACATCACTGAAGATTGTTCAATTAAACTAGTTTTCCAGAGCTGTGTGGGGCCTACACACAGGACGAAGAGCATTCTCCCAGCTGCATTTTCGAGGAACATCATGCTGGCTAAACAAAAACCAAATTGTCTTTCCGAGTTCCAAAATCAATGCTTAATTCTGCGTGCAATATATTCATCAGAAAAGGTCAACTCGTTTCAATACATTATTTATAAAATCAAAGACCATCTGCCACAGTTTGAAATGCATATCTATAATTTTAGAGCCATTGACAGTCTGTGACACAATGTTGCATATGTGGCAGGTAGAAAGCGAGGTTAATGTTGGTGATTACGTTGCAGCTGTGCCTCAAACTCTGTATTTGCTGAGAGCAACAGGTGAAAATAACTACTTAAGATCACCCCATATATTTTGCTCAAATGACCAAACGGACGCAGGGCTAGACACTTTCGTTCAAGCACTTGCAGGAAAGTGACCTTATGATCAGAAGATTACACGTTTGAAAGTTCAAACGTGCTTCAATTGCCCATCCCTTTCAACAGACTGTCAAGAGAGATTACAAAAGCTGAGGTAGAGTGGCAGGGGCAACATGAACAGAAAATGCGCGAGTTGCTAGCTTATAAAATGAGGTTTTGTTGGTGAATATGTTATGACTTGTAAAGATGCATGTAATATCTAGGAAATCGAGAGTGTGCAGAGGGCAAAACTCAAGGCAAAGAGATAAAGCAGATTTATGCACGATACTTGTACTTGCTGGTAAACAATAAATCAACTTTTTAAATCAGTACCACATGGTCCTATATTTGGGGGGGGGGGGTGCCAAGTGTAACATCAATTTTGTGGCTATTTTAATTTATTTCGTGGACGAAATCCGTAAACTCTGACAATTTCGTCCACAAAATTGTTAAGTATATAAATTTTGTCCACAGAATCCATAAGTTCATCAATTACGTCCACGAAATCCATATGTTTATCAATTGCGTCCACAAAATCGTTAAAGTCTACCAATTTTGTTTGCAAAATCCTGTAAGTGTGCCGATTTTGTCCACTAAATTAAAAAAAAACCCTTAAAGATTATGTAGAAAATCCATATCGTTCTGTCAATATAACTGTGAATCAATTTATCAGTTTTGTCCACGAAATTCTATATATAATTCACAGAATTGAACCAGTTTTAACGAAATTTTTTACATTTTATAGGCCTACGATTCTGTGGACAAAATTGGAAAAGGAAATCACGAAATCCTATCAGTTTCACACAATTCATTAAAGCCTGTTGTTTCATTTCCGTGCGCATAGTTTTTAATTTCGTCCACAAAATGGTATAAGGTTTTCACTTTTGTGTGCAAGTATGAAATTTTCGTCCACGAAATCGAGTAACTTTCAATTTTGTCCAAATGATTTAACGAAATTTAAATCATCCGATCGATTTGATTTTGTCAACGGAAACGGTATTCAGTTCACAAAATCCTATAAGATTTATCCAGGTTCGCGCACAAAATTGGAAGGAATGACATTATGTGCACAGAATCACAATGAAATTACGAGATCGTATAAAGCCACAGAATCGTTATCATGGTCATTTGTGTGAGTTCCTACAATAACTTGTAGAGGGCATCGGGCGCCACGTCTCGCAAATAATCATGTGCCTCTCTAATGATAGGCCTATACATATATACTAAAACACGGACGCGGATACGGACCGTGGAGCCTATGCTGAAACGTGGGCCCCGAACTGTATAGTTTACATGACACTGTATTCCTTGAAGTAAAATTTATAGACTAGCAAAATTTAAGGCCTTAAATTATGCTTATTTATCAAGAAATTTGAAGTTCTGCAAATTCTAGCTTCTTCCATTACTCCGGTATCACGCTCACCATTGACCTCAGTGACCCGAGACCCGGGGTTTGTGACTGCACAGGCTACCGCGGCCCACCTAGCAACACCGTGGAACAGATGATGGCCAAGTCGATAAGGTGAGTTTATATGACTGTTAGTTTCCTTTGTAAGTGTAGGTCTAGTGGACCGTGAGGTAGGCCTAAAACCTGATAGTTTCAAACTTTGCTGAAAAGCCCATTTCTACGTTTGTTTGTTTGTTTCCCCCTTGTCTGCGAAGCAAGCCTTCAAATTTCAGCGACATAAACTTTGTACTCAATAAAAGTCGAGTCTCTCCTCAAAGGCACGTTTCTTTCAAGAGGTCTATGAATATAGGAATGTGTCGACCTAGCTCAGACCGGTGATATGAGGGCCTGCACTAAATTTTGGTGATTCCTCGGTCTTGTGCTTCCTCGCCAACACGCAAAAAAAAGTTTTTCTTTCTTTCTTTCTTTCTTTCTTTCTTTCTGAATTTCTTTCTTTCTTTCTCTTTCTTTCTGAATTTCTGAAAAAAAGTCAGTGGGCCTACACTCTTTCAGGCACAGGATGTAATAAAAGTAATGAATAAGAGCACTGGGTGTAATCCCTTAAGATATCTGCCTGTCCGCCATCCTTGGCCATCATAGAAGAAAAACAATGGAAATGACGTAACGCTGTCTACACCAAAAATTATTTGTCTCCATTTTACTCTACCACTTTATAACATAAATACAAAGGAACCTCCAGACAACTGTTCACATTACAGAAAGCATAATACACGACGCGTAAGGTTTAAATTCATACTACCACACAATCTCGTTTACGTTGCTATTATAGTTTTAAAGAATTGGGATAATGAAATGACGATAATAGGATTGTATATATCATGTATATAACGTTAGGCCTTTAGCGTTACAATTTACAGACTTTTTTCAAGTCAAAATTTTCTTATGTCGTATTTAAATGTTCACATTTTTCCACAAGATGCGTTCAACACTATTTCCACAAACAAAATTTATCTTGGGGTAATTTCTATAGGCCTATGTGATTTCAACCCTCTCCTTTGCAGACTGTTGTTTATCACAATGTCGAGAGGTCCGGTACGTTGGTACGGAAAATAAAATGCCCAAGTACGCCAGCACGGAAATTAAAAAACCGTACCCCTCCCCTCAAGTTCAATCGAAGAAAACGGGGGCAGAAGTTAAAGAAAAAAAGAATAAATAAGCCTGTATATTTAGGCTAAGATTAATATATATAGGTAGACAGGCTACTTTAAACAACTTTAAGTGATCAATGCTGTAGTAAATTAAAACTACCCTAGCGTATAAAGATTTATAAGTGATAGATCCGGTTTTTTTCGGTCGTTTTGCTCCTCACACACTTCCAATGGTACAAAGCTGAAATGAAGAGTAAAAGTACGCAGCGTTTGGACGAAACATAACACACACACACACACACACACACACACACACACACACACTGCAGAGGCCAGGGGAAGAATGACGAAACATTAGTCCGGTAAGTTTCGGAGAAACAATTAAATGGACCTTTCAGCAAATTTTGAAACTGCCAGAGTGTAGCCTATATTTAGAATAGAAACTGCTTTGATAGTCAAAACAAAACTCATGTTGATCGACTGAGAAGTTTTTCCCCGATGGCAAGCGGGCGCTGGCTGAGCACTGCAGTGCTCAGTGAATGTGAAGCATGGTGGGCGCACGTGTACGCGTTACGGGACTCCACTTAATAACCCACAGAGACAAGCTAGGATTTGTGGAGCTTTAAATATCTGGATAAATAGGAATATTTAAAGCCTGGAATTTTGCTGGTTTACGAATTACACTTCAAGGAATATATTGTCGTGTGTAAACTGTGCAGTTTGGGACAGAATGGATGATATTAAATGTGCTCAGTTGCGGTGCGCATTTTACCATAGATTCCGCGGTCCGCATTTGCATCTACATCCGCATCCGCATCCGCGTCTGCATTTTAGTATGTACCGTCGTGACAATTCAGCAAGCTGTGGATTGACCTGCGACAGGAGACTGTCAGCATTATGTACATTGCAGACTGGCCTATATTGAATGAAATTCTAAATGTTGATTGTTTTATTTTTAGTCTATCATTTTTTTCTTTTAGACCTTTCAGGTCTTTCCTTTTTTATTTTTTAGCGCACCAAATGGTCAAAATTGAAATATAGACACACGCGCGAGATTTGGTGGTTTGTGATAACGTCGTCATGGGTCTCTGATGCCACGAAATTCTAAGCTGTTACACTTGGCACACTTCAAAACGTCACATTTTACCGATTTCGTTGACAAAATCAATAAAGTTTTTCATTTCCGCGTGTTTAAGAATTTTGTGGACAAAAGTGAGGTAGCTTACGCAATTTCGTGTACGAAATCGAGAAACTAACTGATTCTCTTGACAGAATTGTGTCATTATCAGAATCTCGGGAACAAAAGTGTTAAACCCTTACAATTGTGTGGACAAAATCGATTAAGCTATGGATTTGGTGAAATATTCTTCCAATTTCGTGCCAAAATTGGATAAATTATGGATTACGTGACTTGTTTTCGATTTTGTGCACAATATTGGATCAAAAATGGATTTCGTAGACGAATTTGGAACGCTTTTAAGATTTTGTGGACGAAATGCAAAACCTTACCCAATTCTGTTGACGAAATTGATAAATTTAAGGATTCTGTGGACAGAATTGAGCAAGTTACCGATGCTGTGGACGAAATCGATATCTTTAACAATTCGGTAGATCCCATTTTTTTCGTCTGATTGCCATAACTTCTTTGATATAAATGGTGAAATTTCTTATCACTTCATAATCTGATGATTCCATAATGAAGATAATTTATTCCAGATCAGTATAACCAGAAAATTATGGAAACATGTCCGAAATTGAGTTTGACATTTTTTCTTGGGGTTCACAAAACTTTTGACGTGGGACAACAAAGTGATGCTCGTTCTCTATGAGATTACATAGCTCGCAAAGTCTTAATTGCATGGGTAATTTTGATGGACGTTTGTGCCTTCCTTTTTCGATTGCCAAATTATGTGTTTTGATTCTTAGTCTTGAGATATTTTTCCTTATGGTAAAATCTTTGATCATAAGCATGTAATTTTCGAATCTAAATTCTGTTTTGTATAAAACATTGCTTGTCAATTTTTCATCTTTTGCTTCATTGTTATTCATGTCCAGTTTCCATTGTTTCGAAAATAAAATTTGGGAACGTTTTTTTAATATATTATCCGGAAAACAACCCCTTTTGTTTCCGCAGTTGTCCCATAAATGTTTCATGTCCATAGCATGTAGCGTGTCCGAATTAGTTTGCAACCACGTACTTTTCCCTTCTAATGACATCGTGACATTACAAAAATATGCGTCTTACAGAAAGCTATTAGTTGGTAAGTTAACAATTCTCAACCAGTTCTTAGAGACAAGTCTCAACACTTTCAGTGACACCGGTTATTGGCCAAGTTCACCAAGAACTGAAATATTTGCACACGGAGACAATGTTTTAAAAAACTGGCATTGAATTTTTCATAGCCTTGTTAAAAATAGCTTGCAGAAGAGTCAATTCATAAAATTTTTGATGGGAGGGCAGAGTAAGGACGCCATATTTCACAAGCATACATAAAGATTGGCATCACAACCTTTTCAAACAGATTGATAAGTTATTTAGTGCTCACTTTCCCAACAAAAAATAATCTTTTCTGTCGTCCCAGTGCTTTTTTGGCTTTATCACATAGTCCACTTATAGCATTCAAATGAGCCATTTGCTGATATTTCTATACCCAAACACACATAGTTTCTGACACATTCGAACTCATCTTTGCTTAGAACAAAAGTTCTTTTCATTTACTTACCCGTCTTATTAAAAATCAAAACCTTAGACTTATTAATATTAACTTTCAATTTCAATTCATCACAATACGCCTTTAGTTTATGCAAACATGTTTATAACCCATATTCGCACTTGATAATAAAATTAGATCCCCAGCATATAATAAACTGCTAATTTTCCTGTTGTATAATACTACGGGATCGCACGAGGTATCAAACTGACAGGGTAATTCATTTATAAAAACATTAAACAAGGTTGGGCTCAACAAGTAACTATGTTTAACGCCTCTTTTCAGAAAAAAATGATCAGAAAGGCCAGTATCATGCATGCTGGATTTTTTAAACTCGAATCAAGATACATATCTTTTATACAAGCGCCTTTGGTGATTCATAAGGGATGTTGTACTCTCAATGGCAGGGTTTTTCTTGGCGAAAGAAAAGCTTGAAAATGCCCAGTGCACGTGTCCCCCTTTTATTGAGACATGCTGGCTGTATAGCCAGGGCCCTAGCAGCATACATTCTGTGCAATTATGCCATATGACAGTACCATTTTTTTGGGGGGGGGGGGGTCAATTTTCTGACTTGTTAAAACAAAAAGCAAAACTATTTATTACAGGAATAAAGCACAGAAGTTACACTTTAAGCAGTATTCGTGCATTCTATTTTGACTAACAGATGGGCCAGAATCGACATACAGAAAAGTAAAAATGAGGGAATGCAGCATATCCAGATCACTTCAATTACTAGATAGTGGAATAAGCAAGTAAATTGCAAAAAAGGTTATATGCCATTCATTAACATTACCAACAGAATTTGATCTGGACGTACTGTTTTCATGCTGATCAAAATTTGGAACTTTTCTACCCAGTGACACTGAAAAATTTACAATTTTGATTCCCATTGACAGACAGTGTCAATTAGCTAAAATTGGTTAAATTTAAAAACATGCAGATCTTCGAACGTGACCTTGGCTTTGGAAAAAAATTATGAACCCGCCTACCACTATAGCAGTGCAGACAAAATGATGAACCAGCCACAGGCGCTCGTAACGTTCAGTCTGTCGAGCTATCGTGCTAACATAATAAACCACAACGTCGTCACATGGAGCTCTTACATGTAGGACCAGGAGCTCCATGTGACGACGTTGTGGTTTTAGGCCCATTCGCCACCATCTTATTAGCACAAATAATTGACTGCACAGATGAATACACAATATTTTATTGCAGCTATGGCCCTATTTGGGTCATTAAAAGCATAGATGTTCCAGGTTCACCCTCTTTACTCACTCCCCCCCCCCCCGTACATTAGCAAGAAAGCTCTACTGACTGAACGGCATTGACCCAAATGATTATAGCATATCATTACGAGCGTCTGTGGAACCAGCCTACCACTATAGCAGTGCACATTGGATTACAGCCGAAAACACCTCTGAATAATTTCCCAACCACGTGTAGCGACATCAAAGTTGCTGAGCTGCTTGAATTTACCATATTGTCGTAATCAGGGAACTAAGTTGTATTGTATCACTGTATAAACGGCTGATACGCCCTCTGAAATCGAAACCAGCCATCTAGATGCTCCAATGCGAGACGAGAGCTCCTGGTGGGCTTTGTTTACATATGCGCTTTGAATGTCAGCACCAACGAGTCATGCAAAGGAAGGTCATTATTCTTTCAACCTCAAGTTAAAGATTTGTGAAAGTTGATGTTCAATGGTTTGAAACACATTTATATGATTCAGTTATCACAAAAACATCCGTGCTTGCCAGGTCCTAATTCCAAAACCCCTATCGGGTCCCGCTTGGTAATGTTTCGGAGAAATGACTGGTTCGCATTGTGATTGGCTGAAAATACGATGGCTGCCACATGACAGCCCACTAACGCATGTCTTTCCGTGTACAAATTTAATTTTCAATCACTTTTTATCACGCTCTCCACCTTTTCTGGATGACTAATACAATAATATTAACGTATCCCTGCATATTGCATTTATAGTTTCGAAAGTTCTCTAATCACTTCAGTGTGTGCGGCCGTCAAACTGTTTACAAGGCTATCCTGCTAACCGGAAGTTCAATGATTGACAGGGGGCCGGGTTAAAGGAATGTTACGAAAAGCAATAAAAATGAGATAAATTAGTCTTTGAAGCCATTTTCACGAATATAGTCTGATAGACTAGCCAATTCACTATTTGGTAGGGTGGTCACTTGGTTGTGGGAAATTTTCGTTTACTCCCCCCAACGTCAAATGACTTCTGTGGATAGATTTGAAACCTGAAAATATGAAAAAAAACCCCGCGTACTCAGTTATATTCGGGGCGTGCCATTATGGATTTGGTCATATATAGGTAGCAAAGAGTGTTTGGGGGCCAGAATATGGGTCCAAGCTTTAGGGGGAGTGGCTTCATATTTTCCAGAGATTTTTAAGTATGGTGTAAATATTAAACATCTTTCCTTTGATATCGCTTACTATAAATTTATAAAATAAACCTTGGTTCCGAAATGTATCAAAAGATTTTTGAAAGTCTAGGGAACACGAACATAAGAATTTGCCCTTGCTTATCAGTATTGTATATTTTTCGATCAAAGTTCTGAGAAGAAATATGTAGTCGCTAGTTCTACAGTTTTCCATAAATCCTATTTGAGTTTCATTCTTTAAATTATTGTCTTTAAAATAACTTCGTATTCGTTAAAATAAAATAATACAAAACAATTTTGAGACACAACTATTAATAGATATGCCCCAATAGTTATTTGGATCTGATTTCTCGCCATTTTTATATACCAAAACTAAAAGACTAGTTTTCCATATCGTTGGAATAAACCGTGAAGAAAAAAATCATGTTGAAAATCCTCAATAACATTGATTTCAATATATCGTAACTAACCTTTAACAGTTCATTTAGAATTTTGTCTTTCCCAGGAGATTTTTATTTTTTTAAATTCAGAAGTGCCTCTTTTAATTCGGGTTCGGAAATTTCGTAATCCAATGCAGCCTCTGGAAGATCATTGTCAACTGCCAAAGCTGTTTGCATTGCAATCTGTTTTGGGTGATTTTTCACCACGGGATTGTTTGACATTAACCTTGGAATATGGCGAAACCATTGTGCAGGGTCAATATATGAGTTCAGGCTGTTTTTTTCCCAATGCTACATCTTCCAGCCCTTTTATCAAATCCCAGTTAACCTTTGGACTTTTGTCATGTTGTTGGAAGGCAGATAAAAACTTATTTACTGAGGGACGTCTGGCTAAAGCCATTAAATTTTCGAGTTTAAGGAAATGTCTTTCAAATAATAACACCTTTACTGTGTTCCATTTTGAGTACATCTAAAAGTACACAGCCTTTAATCCAGAGAAATATTCACAACCCGAACTTGGTGCAGCACCACTTCTCCGTTCAATATAATGGCAGTTTCACAAAGTACCTAAATCTGAACTGGCAGAGATTCTGTAGGCGGTCGTCCCAATTGATGACAAGTAAAGTTTGTATTCTCTGACCATGGGCGCTACGAGCTCTCCCACTACATTCAATGACTGAGTTAAGTAAAAATGTAAAGGTTATGGCCAGAGAATCAAGGTATTTGTAGAGTGGCTGTCATATTTGACAGGTATGACAATACAATTAGTCATCTCCTATGAGAGCTTCAGGCATGGTCAACATAATGCATCCTATGCTCTATCAAGCTTCTGCATCGTGTGCCAATACCACAGGCTATTGAAAAAATAAGGAAAACAAAGCACCTTTGACTGATGTTCTCAGGGTATTTAGTCCAGCATGCACATTCGCATCTTGTTGCACACAGTTCGGTTATTTGTTGCCGTGGTTACCACAATGGTGACTAGACTACAGTGCAACTGCAACTAAGGTCAAGAAACCCAACCACTATATATCATCAAGGTAAAGCAAAAGCACGCGAATCCTTCTTTCTGTTTTAAACCACTCACATGTAGTTGTTCAGTGTGTTGACAATGATGACCTAGTCTTATGGTATTATTAATCTACACTTTATTTTGGCTTATATTTTTATACATCATGGGCGTATTCATGGTTCCACAAATTGAAACAAAATGATTCCAGTGCTTAAAAGTGTTGAAGAACTCGGACTAAACATCTGCCAGTAATTACTAGCAGTGCATTCACTGACCAACAAGAGCATTGTAAAAAGTTTATAAATGCACCGCTTTCAGTTTACCAGATGAAACATTGACCCACCTAAGCTTCTAGTCACAGTTGGTGTGTCTGACTCTTACAGAAACATGCTATCTGTCAGTCCACATTCTGCTATGCTTTATATGGGAAATGTAGGAATTAGGCAAAGACTATTGTAGATTGACGAACTTTAGTTTATCCTTGCCACCACGCAAAGCAAGCCAACTGCAATATTGTCACCTGCTGATGATGCCCGTCAGTAACAAAGCATGTGGTGCTTCTATCAGACTGGAATTCAGCTTTGCAGACATAGTCGAAACCCAAAGGCTGCCAATGGTTGGTAAGCGAACAAGACGCCAACAGACATGGGCAGAAACTACAACCAGATATGCTCACAGAAGAAACACATTCTATCAGATACGTGTACCATACATGTAGTGATAGAGACTGAATTTCCTCGGCACGCTTTTATTGTAAAGCAACAAGGATGACATGTATAAACAACAAGCCAACAAACATAGACAAGAACTAGAACCAGTTTAGCTCACAAAAAAGACACATTCTATCAGATACAAATACTATGTCGATAGAGATTGAATTTCTGTCGGACAATTCTATTGTAAAGCAGCAGGGATGACATTATTGTCGTGATATTTGTGGTCATATGGTACATACCAAATTTAATAGAGAAGATGACAATCACGGGGAATATACGTCTTGCTGTATAAACAAATCAAAACGGAAACAGGTTCAACATCAAAATCCATTAACATATTTGTGACATCAACCTTCAAACTTTCCCTTTCTCCAGAGTCAAACAGTTCCTGTTTTCCTGTCATGTACATGCCAGGTGCATCATGAAATATTCAAGGACTTGCTAGTTTCTTTTATTTTACACTCAGGAGAAATGGACAATTTGAGATCTTTGTAGGATCTTACATTATTTCAATTGTGTGACAGCAGGTTATATGTTATCAACATGAGATATGCACCTCTGATCTTTAGATATAGGTCATGGTCACTACAGATCAGACTCAATCATCCAAGATATATACGATTTATGAGCTGTTGGCGCCAAAAAAGTGTCAGTTGTACACAGATATTTGTGTTTGAGAGATAGATTTATAATAACACCATAACTTGTTGCACAAAGTGCACAGGCACATAGATATATGTACGAACTGAAAATATTCGTTTCCCTACATTCAGACAGCCATGAATATATTACAAGTGTAACATTTAGCGCTTCCCCAAATTAATAAATAAAGGTCAATGGTGTTTATTTAATCACTAAGGACTTGCAGCCAACTAGAGAATAAGAATAAACGTTTGTGTGAGATGTCCACGACCTGTAATTGTATCAATAACCGGTTGGGAAGCGAATGAAGGCAGTTGTGGCTTTTCTCGGTAAGGAAAGGCTGGCACAGTGAGTAAAATTGCAAGCAAGTCACCTGGGAACATAAAACAATGGACATTATGACTCGCCCAGGGTCCAATACAGGGACACTCACGCAACTTGAATTGTCCTTGACCTCAGCCTAACGGCTTCTTCAAGGCCAAACCAGGATCCATGAATGCCTGCTAGGACTCCTGGTCGAGTAGTAAAATCTGTAATAACAATGCTTTCATTTAGATCGGAATAGCGACGTTTATTTTGGATCACTTGTGTCTGTTATTTGGCCAAGTAAATAGTTTGAAAAAATTGAACTGACCAGAAATTTTGAATGATGCAGAGTCTTGTGATTCAGGCTTATGTTTCAAAAAGATATGTGCACAGGTTTTCACGACTTCAACATGCGAGTGAATTGACTATATGCTACTTTGATATTGTTCGATGGATTTTACATGAATCAAACCTGCTATACCAATTTTGTCAGATACGATATAACATAGTCTGATAAGCAGGGCGCATATCTGATGTGGTGGCGCTTTAATTGATTACTTATAAACGATAATTTATAAACGGTCTTCAAATTCCCAGCTTATTTGGAACAAGTTATAACCCAATGACATGGTCAACACCCACAAGATGCCACTTGATAGTTATTTTAACGCTTTGAAATATACAATGATGTAGGATTAACTTCATCATGCAAGCAACCTGCAGTCAAACTCGCTTCTAGCAGTAAATGTCCTGGCTAGAATGGCCTCTACACATGTCAATAAAAAGTTATTTATTCATGTAAAGACCTCTGCTAAAAAACAGTTCTCGTGTTATTCCCGTGCAAACGTAAGGTCAGTTTCATATTTTGGTCACTGAAAAACAATTTTTTAGATTACAAGACTTTTTAGCGATCAGAATTTTCTTTTGAAATATAGTTCGCTTAATTCTCACTTGTTTTGTACGACCAACTTGTGTGATTAAATTAATATTGCACCAACTTTATTGCATGTTTTATCTCCTGAAAGTGCATTTTGATCACATTGGAAGGAACCACATACATAGCTTTTGTCAGATCCAGGTATTTATACTAGAGAAATATAAGGCATACCCATTGTTATCAGAATGACCGATTGCATCTACAGGATTTTACATATTGTTGGGATGATGTAAGTTTGACAATAGAAAGGGCCTTTAATGAGTGGTTAATATTATTTAAAGCCATCTTAGCAAAATAATGAATATTTCATCCGTATTTGCATCCATGAAATAAGCTGGTGGTAGATACAAATATATAAAGCCGTAAGAGCAAAGAACGACGACATTAAGGTGTATTTTCTGTCGTGGTCAATAAGAAGCCATTTTGAGGTCTGAATAAAAATTTTATATCATAATATGCCAGGAACATTTTTAGCCCGCACCAAAAAGTGCCCAGCACAATTCAAGCTTGTTTTAATTCCCCTACAGTGAATGTCGATCATACTAGAAGAAACAAGGCATACAAATCACCATACATCCTTTGCTCATATTAAATAATGTTAAACCTAAGCAAGATTTGAACACTTTAAAAGATGGTACAAATCTGGTCAATTGGAATCGTTGTTTTAATATAAGACAAGGAAAACATTATTCTTAGTCATATTTACAAAAGAACGATTACTTCCATTTACGTTGCCTTTAATAGGTAACATTGTGGCAGGTGAACGCTAAGACGATTTGAACCGGTTTGACTTAGAATAAGAATTAGAATTCCTATGCGAAATAGCAGGTGAAGTAGAAAACAACCGATCAATACCGCCCGTTTGGAGGTATCTTTCATTTAGATACTTCTTTTGAAACCAGAATAAAAACCAGAATTAGAGAAAGCATTAACGTACAAAGCATTAAAAGGTATATGAAAACAATACTCGGGCTGTTTCGATTGCAACACAATATATTCCAGTAAAATACAATGTTTGGAGATATAAGCACGGGTTTAATAGCTGCCCCTTTGGGACAGTATTTGAATTTGTTAATTGATATGCATTATTGATTGTTGAGGTCACAATAACAATCATTATATTATAAACAATAAGAAGAGAGCTTCTTCGATAAGGATGTGCTTTCCTCGTGTTGCTGGCGTAATCAATGTGTATCCCAGCTTGGGTTACAGCTGAATGTTCTTTCACGCCCCAGACGCCCAAACGCATATAACATTGAAAAGGACTTAAATATCTAGGTCTTTGACCAAAAAAGTCACCATAAATGATTTTTACCGGCAAGCAATGTAGCTTTAATTTTAATGAATTTTAAAAGTGATAATATCCTATTTCTGTAATAAGATATAATGAGTATTTGGTGCAGAAAATAACAGTTTTGTTTTAAATTGAGCTTCGAATTTTAACTGGTTTACGCCTCCAAAGTTATTTAATGTGAATATGGATGACGTAAGTGTAAAACGATGGACTACATTTACAAGTTACAACATGAAGGGTATATGGACTAATCGTTCATTTTACACAGGTGATCTGACGCTGCAGAGACCACCAGTCAAAAGTTTACAGAAGCCAGTCTATATTTGTGGTGAGTATGCTGCCGATATTATGATATACTGTGTTACGGTGGGAAATATATTTGCCTTTACTTTGAATGTCGTAAGTTGGAGCTCCATGCTGTCGGTAGCCTGAAACTAAATAGAGAATCAACAAGGTACAAAGATAACCATAGCCTAGTTGTCAGAAATAGATAGCTCTTATTATGACGACAGGGACATTTTCATGGCTTGAACAAGGGGCTTGTTCCGAGCTAGTATGTTCGTAAATTTCCAATATGCTTACTTAGAGTGAAGGAAAATATTTTTGTATCATAGTGCACAAGCGTGTATTGTGCCCCTCTTGGCAGAGATTTACATTGGGACGGATGCAAAAACGCAGAGTAGACTATAAAGTTTTAAATTGAAGGTTGTTTTAGTTGCCACCAGAGTGAAGCGAAAGTGAGATGTTTGTGTACACTAATGTTCCAAAATTTGATATGCTAATTAGAATATTGGTTTACCGCCTGCAGCGATGATTGCTGAAAGGTAAAAGCACATGTAGTAAAGGTGAGTATGCACAGCAACGTCAGGCAGACCCGTAATCTACGGCATCGTGGGGATCCATAACTGGGATAAAGTCATTTGATGTGTACACTTAGTTCGTGGGTTGAGGATTATTGTCCTCACAGGTCGCTTATCATACATTTTAAATGCTGGTAACGCTTTATTGTGAATAAACATTTTATCTCTAAGCCTCGAGGTTGAAATAAAAACATTTATTAAGTAACAGAATTCTAACCAGGAAACAACCTGCAAGCGGAACTGCAAAAACTGTGGCTATGCTTAACACAGAAATGGTGAGCTGTGACGGTAACGGTCAAAGCATGCCAGAAAAAAAAGGATCCAAACCTGTTCAGAGATGCATGTGATGGACTAAAAGGTCCAGTGCACAAAAATGTATCGCAAGTTTAGACGAAATAAAAGAAGGAAAGAGAGAAAAGAAACAAACTTAAAAGATGACTATAGCTGTTTGTCTTTAATTGTACAGCAATTTTCCTAATATTGTGAATTAGGCAAGTAAATTCATACAAATGAAACCGTTTACAGGATAGGTGCACTCTTGTAGGCACACATTAGGGTGCACATTGAATCCTGGATGACGGTCACAGAGGCGCAAACAGCGCAATTTACAGCCTCCTTGAACACTGCGAAATCTCATACAAACACAATCAAAATGGGGACGATGGTTGTGAATCTTTGTGACAACATAAACTTTCAATTAAGCCATGGACCAAAATTATTAGGTTCGATACCAGTGCACAGAGTACATGTAACACACACACACACACACACACACACACACACACATATATGCATGCATATATATATATATATATATATATATATATATATATATATATATATATATATATATAAAGTGTATCTGGACTTTAATTAGAAAAGTTCAAATACATAATCCTCAATGTGTATCGAAAGTGAAGTTTTAAGCCTCCAAAATTCATACTTGTAATGGCCATTGCTTCATTTGATTTCAATTGTTGCTTGCGAGAATGTAATTTTGAGGACACAGACTGCAAATTTTTTCTTAATCTGTGTAACCTTGCAGCTCAAGATTTTTATTTCATAGAACTTACAACTGATTATAGTCAATGTATAACCTAACATATTATTTACTTTCTACCCTAGCTACAATCTGCCATTTGTATCGAACTTAAGCCACCGTGCTCTCTCTCTCTCTCTCTCTCTCTCTCTCTCTCTCTCTCTCTCTCTCTCTCTCTCTCTCTCTCTCTCTCTCTCTCTCTCTCTCTCTCTCTCTCTCTCTCTCTCTCTCTCTCTCTCTCTCTCTCTCTCTCTCTCTCTCTCTCTCTCTCTCTCTCTCTCTCTCAGTTACCCGTATGACCAAGTGTAAATACGTGGTGTGGGATAACAAGAAAGCACAACTCTAGGCCCTTAATACTGAAGCTCTACTCGGTGCACCTTATCGGAGCATGGTATTTGACCCTTTGATTCCATAGATGGCATTTACGCCTCATTTACGCCCACAGCAATAATCTTCTCGAAAAAATGGTCAACGATTTTCCACCCTGCGACACGATGTTTGCATACAACTGGCCAAACTAAAAAACTGATCTACCAATAAAAGCTTGTAAACACAGAGGTTTGGCATGAGACGTTGTGAACGCTCGGTAAATAAATATTATGGTTCTTTGGTTGAAACCCAGTGATTATTTCAGCTGTACAAATATCTAACATACTAATCAGCCAACGTAAACAAAAGGGCCATGCGATCTTAGTATTCAAAACTTCGATCAGCCTTAGATGATAATGAAATCAATCTCAAACATTGGTTGTGTGTTGGACAAAAAAACAATACTTGGCTGTAAATTACGCCAGGAATTTTGTCTTCTGATTCAGGAATTCGAAAGTAAAAATAATTTCCGACAATACACGAACTTTTCGAAATGTTTAACTTGTTATGTTAAAGAGAAAGCTTAATTACGCGAACATTACTCTTCTGATTTCCCGAATATACAAAAAAGAAGGACCTTCATGGAAGTTGTATTTTTCCAATAATACACAAAACCAAGTATTTCATGATCACAACCTTGGGTTTGGTAATGCCAAGCACACGGTTTTGTGTTCAAATCCTAGGGTTTTCTTATTTTGAATCTTTACAAAACCCAGGGAGTCGTAACATAACCACGGAAATTCCAAACAAACCGTGAAATTTGTGCTTGCAACGTTCAGTTATAAACAAAACCAAAGGTTTTGTCAGTTATTTGACCAAGAATTTCATCGTGCTTCTGTTATTTCATTTTTCAACAAAACCCAAGGTTTTGTCGTGATATCTCGTGGTTTGGTGCTTAAAATGTTCTAAATCAGTAATTCATAATACCTTGGGTTTTGCACTCTTACAATACCCTAAGCTTTGCATTTTTACGCTTAGATACCCTGAGCTTTGAGACGTCACATTAGCCCGGGTTCCCTACATTTCACGGTTCATCTCCAAAAGAGTGAATATGTATTGAGCAACCAATCAGAAATAACCTATTTTTCCTTGTGCATATCCTGGCCATTGATTGGAAGTTGTCTGATGTAAAATCTTGGATTTTGTACGACAAAACCAAGCGTTTTGTAGCAAAAGCCATGTTCCGTCACAAAACTCCGGGTTTTCTAACAAAACTCACGGTTTTGTGACACAGCTGGTAGTCTAACTTCCGCATGTGCTGATCGGTCTTAGCAAAAGTCGGGGTTTTGCTTCTCATTTACGATTTATGAATCCCAAAGTTTTCACCTCAAATCCCTGGTTTTGTAACAAAACGCAGGATTTTTTAACAAAACACATGTTTTTTTGACACAGCTAGTAGTCTAAAGATCTCGTGTGAAGTGTGTTTGAAAAAATCAGGGTTTTGTCTCTTAAATTAGAACTTACGTTGCCCAAGTTTTGCCACGTCACAATGCCCAGGGTTTTGTAAAGTTTCAAATCCCGGGATTTGCGCCGTTGTTTCAAAATCCATAAAATCCAGAGTTTTCTACTGAAACTCTGAAATTTGGCAAGGATTGATGGTGGTAAAGACTTTGATTCACACCCCCTATGGTTTGGGAATAAGCATGCAGATTTGTGATTTGCTCAGTTATTTACATCCTGTAAAACTGCGGATTTTGTCACGAAACCCAGGGTTTGACGTCTTAAACCCATGGTTTCATAACAAGACTCTAGGTTTTGTATCATGAAAGCGAATGTTTTGTACCTGAAACCCTGGGTTTTGTCAATTATTGGACAATGAAACTTCCAGAGAATTTTGTCTGCTTCAATAGTGAGTATCTATCTATCTATCTATCTATCTATCTATCTATCTATCTATCTATCTATCTATCTGTCTGTCTGTCTGTCTGTCTGTCTGTCTGTCTGTCTGTCTGTCCGTCCGTCCGTCCATCTATCCATCCATCCATCTATCTATCTATCTATCCATCTATCCATCCATGCATCCATCCATGTATCTCTATCTCTCTATCCATCCATCCATCTATCCATTTATCTATCTATCTATCTATCTATCTTTCTATCTATCTATCCATCTATCTATCTGTCCGTCCGTCCGTCCGTCCGTTCGTCTGTCTGTCTTCCCCATCCAACCGTCTATCCACCCATCCGTCCACTGATACATTCATCCATCTATCTCAGCCTGCAATGTGTGTCATTCAAGCAAGGTGAAAAAAATAGAAGACCATTCGGTAGAAAGATGTCAATCATCGACCATATTCCGACGGTATTGGGATCAAAGCATTCCACAAGTCGTAATTACGACTTTTTGACATCGTTACATCTCTTCACATAGTTGCACATTTCACGAGTTTTGAAAAACAATGGACTCTACAGCAGATAGTCTGGGCAATAGGTAACATACTTGAAAGCAATGTGCACGATATGAATAATACAAATTACAAACAGACAATCTATCCAAATATTATTAGGGCTTGGGGGGGGGGGTGAACAAGCCCTCAATTTCGATGCAATCCGACTTTTTAAAAAGCCGATAATGAATTATGTTTCAACATTTGCACATTTCACACAAAACATTTCTCATTCGATTTTCTTGATCCTAAGAGTTAATGATGATGATGATGATGATATTAATAATATTAAAATCAGGTGTATATAACGATTCAAAGGTTAACTAACAAATATGTCTTCCTAAACAAGGGAGAGACGCTGTAGATGTGGTTACAAATTTGAACTTTTAAAATTGTAAGTTTTTTAATATACCTAAAGCCACTTTATTCTATGCGCTTGAGGGTTTTTTGTATATCCTAAGACTGACACAATAGAATTATTCCTCTGAGACTTCGCATGTCATTGTTTTTAAAAAAATATCGAACGACGAGCAACGGCCTTTATATAGAATAGAAAATGTGCCCAGGAGAAAAATGTCAACGTCTAAGTTAACTTCTTTTAAAAATTGTCACATTGCTTTGTTTTCCACGAAAAATGATGGATCTGATTTCTTAAATATTTAGGCTATCTGAGTTCCCTTTCTGAAACAAATAACAAAATTCAAAGCCTATAATAATCCATGCCGTCACTTTTATGATATCGACATCCTGGTTCCTACCAGTGATGACATGATCCTGATGAGTGGGCTAGTTCACTCACGTTTAGACTAAAGTAATTCGAAGCTATCGACATTCTACTTCTTACAGTGAAGGACCAGAGAAGTTAAAATCACCAGCAATCGATGCGATGTCCATTTAATTTCTGCGTACGTTTGCTCTGTGGACGACAAAAGTCGTTCCATTTGAATAATGAAACGATTCTGAGGGAATGTTGGCGGCCAGCACAGGCAGGACCACAGACGAACAAAAGATGTTTCCTGTCATACGGGGCAGCTGTATATCTACTCTGGTCATGTAAACAGCTGCGATACTGCAGAATACACAGGATGTAAGATGTTTTAAGTATAATGGCTCCGACGACTCTGTTTCTAAAGTCAGCACCTGTTTGAGCCAAAATGTTTTCTGTAAGGTTTATTTCCTTCCTTGTGGCCACAATGAAGTTTTATTCAAGAGTGAAGCCGTCTCTCTGTGAGCATAGTATTTGGCCAATTTCAATGACTTGCATATTTTGGTATCTTTAAAACGTGCAGTGGTTTCACAATTAAACACCAAAAGGAATGTACTAATGCAGTTTCTTTTGGTTTTCGTTGGTTTTGATTTGGGTGACCTTGAAAGGTCACACTGACATATTCCCTTATATTGTGATAATAGTGGATCTTGTAAGCTTTTATTTCAAGATTGGTGACCGCAAAACTGTGTTAATGAAGACTGATAGTGCAAAGTCATGGTGAGTAGTGAATATGGTCACTACTACCGTGGTCATAAAAAATGTAGCTTTGATATTATCGTGGAGGTCAAATGACCCCTTCAACCTCTCCATCCAAGTTCAGCTGAGGACAGAACAGTTAATGACCGCTTGTTTACTGAGTGTTTCTAAATCAGAGGCGGAAGACGATACGAATATATTTGCCCATTGTTTTGACATTTCATTCTTAAAATTCTACTATACAGTAACTTTCACATGAATGAAATTTGCCAAAAATTGAGTATCTTTGCTTCAAACTCTACATATGGAAGAGCTTAATCCTGCATAAAATTAAAGTTGTAGCTGATATTTGATTTTAGCTATCATGCACATGAGGACCCGATCTGCCAAACACGGTACCTCACGCGATTGGTTTACGAAGCCACGCAGTCAGTCGTGAAAGTCGAAATGCCGAGAAAAATGTGAACTCATCAGGCCGCTGCAGCAATACAGATATTGCTTAAATCTTGTACAATTTTAACCCTGTAGAGTAATTTGCATGCTTGCACGGGGAAGCCTACGGAGCCCCAGAGAGGACATGAGAGAGAGAAAAAAATTGTGTTCCCACGCAAAACTTTTGTGTTCCCTCGCAAAGCGTTTGCGTTCCCTCGCAATTATTTTTTCTTTACTAGTATGTCCCTTGGGCAAAAACATGAAGCCGCAGACGGGTCACGAGGAAACACATCCTATACTTCTTTCCCTCGCAAAAGTTTTCCGTTACCTCTCAAAGGTTTTGCGTTAACTTCTGAGTTCCCTCGCAAAAGTTTTGCGTGCCAACGCAAAATGTTTGTCAGGAAAAAAAAATTCTTTTCATGATGGGACATAAATCTTTATCTAAGGTAGCGCCTCTGAGGGTCTAGTTACTGCTTTTTGCTGCGAAAAATTTTCTTTTGGGTTCCCACTCAAAAGTTTTGTGAGGGAACACAAAACTTTTGCGAGGGAACCCTTTTTTTCCCTCATGTCTCCTCCGGGGCTCCGTAGGAAGCATACATTATCATTTGGTGGTAACTGCTGAAGTCCCTGTGTCAAAATTGCATTGTGTAATCCAGTGCTTGTGGCCAATTTTGCTGAATTTCATTTGTACTTGGTGTATGCAGGTTACATCACATCCTGATGATGATAACT
Organism: Hermodice carunculata; assembly: GCA_964020975.1. Classification (NCBI taxonomy): domain Eukaryota; kingdom Metazoa; phylum Annelida; class Polychaeta; order Eunicida; family Amphinomidae; genus Hermodice; species Hermodice carunculata. The sequence goes on from OZ026613.1 coordinate 23,599,849, forward strand.
CCATACATATATACACGTGTACTGTTGCGTGCTAGTGTATGAGGGCGCAAGAAAACTTCTGCAGAGCAGCGTCATTATAGCGAAAATTACCAGGCTGTTGTCATCCCGTCATGTCACGATGTGTAATTGGCTCCATTATGAATCGGTATATAATTGATTTGGGATCATATTGATCAGAAATAAATTGGATGTTGAAATAGAGGCACTGAATGCCATGTGAGGCAGGACCGCTGACAAAAAGTGTCTTCTTTGCCTTTGAATTCTTTTCCTGTGTATATCTGTGTGTATACATGCGCCATCCCAAAGGTTGAGGCAATTTACCAATCGCTTTTTATTGCAAAATAAATAACCTCAGGTCATAGTGGTCGAATGTGCAGATAATATATAGTGGCATTTAATATCTACTCAATATGCTTGGAAGCAAATGGGCACCACAATTTCAACGTTTATTGTATCGCACCAAAATAATTTGGTCGCAATTTCCAATAAATCTTGTCAGTGGCGTATTGTTTTGACCCACCCTGGACAACTGTTGAGGGTCTGAAAATTATACCTGCTATGTCAAGGACGCGGAATTAATATCATCACCTCATTCTGTTAGTTTGAAAATTGCATCCAAGGTACGTTAAATATGGACAATCATTCTTTCCTCGCCAATGGTAACCCTCCCCCAGCCAATAAAAGTGATGAATGTAGTATTATGAACTCGTTAACTGGCTTTCATGGCAGTACCGACTCATTTGTTGAATGCCTAGCTAATGAGGATGTATCTGACTTTTATCAAGTGGCGGTTCTTCCTGTATCCCAAGGATGTGCTGGCCTGTCGTGTCCTGAGAACAGTTCGTGACATCTGTTCCTTACGTTGTCGTTGAAACACCATATAAAGAATGTTCATTTTACGATGATCACATGGATGAACACGAAGTATTAGCGCTCAACATAATCCCAACATTAGGACATCCTATATTACTTGCTTCAATTGGTTGCTTCAAGCTTTGCTGCACTGTTCCTTTTGTACTAACATTTGTGGTTAATGCTACCAATTTGTGCGTACCTCTGGTAAAAAAGGTTGCTCCAAGAACAACATAAAACAATGTGTGACTGCTTGTGTCAATTTATCCTGACATATCGATCGTGGTCAAAGTCGTCTGAAAGCACTGGACAGATATTACATTGAAACTGGAGCACCCGTCTATTAGACCTTCTTATCAACATGTGCTTATTAATGGCGGGCCTGACGGTATATCATTGGACATCACGATTAGGCGATGTATTATACACATACACTCTGGGCCATTTTTCGGGGTCTAAAATTTGAGCCCATGTAAAAGCAGGTTAAAAATCACCCAATCCCACGGACCCACAAGTAACAGTGCACGTGACCCTCTGCTATGCTTTTAGACCGTGCCGGTTGTTTATTCCTCAGGACTACCATGGTGTAATAAAGACGAACAAACCCCATGGATGATCATGACGATCAAACTCTACCTCCATGCGTTAGGGTCAGCGTCCGGTCACTGAAACAGCGTACAATATGTAATCGGTTATTGTTTCGTTGGGGCTCTTTATTGTACATTGAATTGCCACTGAGCAAAATATAACTTATATAAGTGAGGGACCTTAAAGACCTGTAATCTAATCACGACAGTACAGAGCAATAATAGTAATCGTTACTTTCTTTCACCTCTTATATAATTTCCCTCCTGTTAAAATTCTTCTTAGAAATCTGTTCTTGAATATCATGGTATACATGTATGTTACCCAATATACTGATTGAGCATGTAGCCTCAACGAAGTACATGTAAGATATTCAAAAGCGTGACATATTTTTACATCATATCAATGTGAAAGGGACACATAGCAATATCAGCTTGACATGGTAAATACCATATTGTACACTTTGAATTCTGCGTGCAGGTAAATGATTCTGTTGAGTGGCCACGGTCAATATCCATGTTTTCAGAGGCACAGTGTCAACAAATGCCATCGGTACGCCAGTCTGTACACGAGGAACATGATTTTATCCTTGCAAGTATACCCTCCAATATATGTATTCAAACATTTGAGAAAGTCTCAGGGCACATCAAATATAACAAGTGCACAGTGATCCAAAGGATCTATGTCCTCCGCCACAATATGTTTTAAAAGTTGGTGCACTTGTTGAAAGGCTGCACAAAAATTGATATGTTCTTGGGCCCTGTGACCTTGAAAATAGATCAAGGTGAACAATAATACATGGTGCACATGTAACAGGGGTTTAACAAATCAGACAACATGTGGTTTTAAGTTCAAAGATCGACAGGGTTCATTTGAACAAAGTCTTGCGGCACATCCAGTAAAGCCAGCTGGCTTTGACTCGGACTCGGAGCATGGGGTGTAACAAGCTAAAAAAACCCACAAAAAATCGTGTAAGCTGTACAAAAACAAAAAACAAAACAAAACAAAAAAAAAAAAAACAAAAAAAAAAAAAAAAAAAAAAAAAACAAAAACCAAAAGCAAACAAACAAACAAACAACCCCCCCAAACACACACACACACACACACACACACACACACACACACACACCCGGAAAATATTTCTTACTCTTACAATAGTAAAAAAATAGGTTTATTCTGTTAAACACAGCGCTAGTTACTGCGCACTGCAAACAAATTCGCACTGTATTTTCAACCTAAGACATAGTTAAGACTTCATTGTCTTGCACTTCCACTATACAATGTATCCAATAATCATTATGGACAACTTATTACTTTCAAAGGGCTACAAAATTATCAAACAACGCAAGATATATGTATGACATTGCCTGTGCAAATGTACAAAATTTCAGTGAAATTGCTAAAGAAATTTACCCCAAAAATACCCCTTTGGAGGGTAACAATTCAGATGGTTTCAGAGATGTGTTTTTGGACTTGGATATTCAGGTCACTAATGACAGGTTTTGTATTAAAGTCTATCACAAATAAGATGAGTTCAACTCTGAAGTAGTTAATTATCCTTTTTTGGATACTATTGGATATAATACATTTTTGTCACAGATTTTGAGATATGGTCGTATTTGTTCGAAATTGCAGGGCTTTGCATCTAGAACCAAATTTAATTACAATAAACTTGAGTCAAGAGGATTGAAAGGTGTACTTTTGATCAAATATTTCTATAAATTTTGCTGTAAATATCCCGAGATGGTTAGAAAGTTTGGCTTCAATATTTTTAGAGATTTTAGACTTGCCTGATTTGCACATTACTTTTATCTTTTGACATCATTCTGTTTAAATGTTCACCTTTCAGACATTTTAGGCTAGCTTGTTTTCTGTTAGGTAAACCCTCAGGGGCTACAGGTAGCAAGAAGCGGCCTACGACAGTTACAAGCCTGCCTAATTGTACTTGATATCTGGTGAATATTTTCATTACATTCTCTTGACATAAATACAAATGACTTTCATTCTTTTCTGACTTGCCTTATAATTCTACTGTTAATGTCCAAAGATTTTTAGAAAATTTGGCCACAATAATTTACAGTTTTTAGACTTGTCTGTTTTGCCACTTAACTTTTTCTTTTGGTATCTTTCTGTTTTAATATTCACTTTCAGACATTTTTAGGCTTACATGTTTTGTGTTAGGTAAACCCCCAAGGGCTACAGGTAGCAAGAAGCGGCCTACGACAGTTACATGTTTGCCTAATTGTACTTAAAATCCTGTTAAGAAAAATTGTTTTGATAGCATGTTTTTGGCATAAATGCTAATGCCTTTCATTCTTTACTGATATGCCTAAATACACATTTACTCAATATTAAAAAATTACTCAAAAAATTGACAGTATTTTCTCAAATGTCACAAACCTGCCACATTAAGTTGACACATTGACTCAGGGTTGGCAGTGAAATAGAGCTGAATTGTTTGAGGAGTAGGTGTCATCATGGAGTTTATTTTACATCTCTGGTGCAGGATGTACATTGTTGCAGTCCTTGTTAGGATTTCCTTCGGTTTATACAGGTGGTCTCCAACTGAAACTGTTTATTTTACAATGACTGGGACTGAATATAATGCCCCAGCTTGTTTCCACTTCAGTTAAACATTGGCGGATGGTTTAACTTGGATCAGCTGTCCAGCTGGAAAGGGTACATATTGGTTCAGGGGTAAGTCAAATTGTTCTTATTTGAACCTGTACTATACAAATTTAATACTTGTGGTTTGTTTGACAGGTATTCTTCTTTCATAATGAAGCTCTGCATTTATAAGCAAAACGTCAGGTATTTAGCTAATTCATCATTTGCCACGTTCATATTTTTTCATTATTGTATGGGTTGTCTTTCTTGAATATTTAGCTTAGACAAGGAGCTGCTCCTTAGAAAGACATGTACGGGCAATAGGTTCCGAATCATGTTGAGTAGTTACCCGCTGAAGACCCTTTAATTCATTTGGGCTGATACAGCCTATGTCAAAATTTTACAGAGGAATGTGTGCAATATGGACAATAATAATTCCATATGTATGATATTTCTGTCTTTTTGCCCAGAACCACTTCCTAGTAGTCATTACCCTATTGCGCAGTTCAAACTCTTTAATCTCCATCAGCTAACCTGTCCCTGTGTAACCTATAAACATATGGAATTACTAAATGATTGATGCCAAAAGATAAAGTTCAGAAGCAGAACAGACAAGTCTAAAAACTGTTAATTATTGTAGCTAAACGTTCTAATAATCTTTGGATATTAACAGCAAAATGATAGGGCAAGTCAGAAAAGAATTTTAAAAGTCATATGGATTTAAGTCAAGAGAATGCAATGAAAATATAATGTTTCTTAACCAGATATCAAACACAATTAGGCAAGCTTGTAACTGGCATCAGTAGCTGCTTGCCACCTATAACCCCTGGGGGTTTGACCTAACAGAAAACAAGCTAGCCTAAATGTCTGAAAGGTGAACATTTAAACAGAATGATGCTAAAAGATAAAATTAAGAAGCAAAAAAGGCAAGTCTAAAATCTAAAATAGGTTAGACCGGGACAGGTTAGCTTATAGAGAGTAAAGAGTTCGGACTGCGGAATAGGGTAATGACTACTAGGAAGTAGTTCTGGGCAAAAAAACACAAATACAACCATGCCAGTATTTATGACTCCTTTTACACAAAAGCACTTTCCGCTGGTTCGTGCACATTTGGAGATCATACAATGTGATTATCAACATCAACAGGCAAATTATTAGCATAGAAACATTCATTAACTAGATGAAAACTATTTTTGTTCTGTCTGTAAGCATGGTCATGCATATTTTGTGTTTGATATGATTTGATTTAGTAGACAGCACTATCACAACATCAAACAGTGTATAATATAATATACAAGTACATACAATAGGTGTTGTCTGCATCGAATGACCGTTCAAAGTCAATAGAAGACGTATCACAAAGGAGGCCCAAATTAACAGGTCAAGTCAAGATCATTAACTTATGTTAAAAATAACAGTAGACTTAAGAGTGTTTGGAACATTTACTCCATAAAGCGACGCTTCCCATGGGGACGACCCCTGGTGGTCCACTGAAGGAAGTCCCTGAGCACCAACACAAGTGCTGTGTTAAATAACTTCGAGAGGTGCCAAATTAACATTTAGAATCATTAACATATATTAAAATAACAGTAGACCTAAGAACGTTTGGAACATTTATACTTCACACGTTTCTGTGCATGTAATGAGGAAAATAATTGTCAAACATAATATCAATATTTCAATTTTTTTTTTCGCAAGGATTATGGGTGACTTACGGATGTAGCCTGTTCACTAGACAGACTCTCTGTTCTGATATGGCTTGGCTGGTGCTTTCGAAAGCTGGGGTGTAGTGGGGTCAGGGGTCTGTTCAGCGGGCAAGCCCAGTTCATACCATATGTCAGTGATTGTTTCAATTCATCAAATGAATACTCGCAATGCTCATTAATTCACAACTAAATTACTTATAAATTGGGATTTCAAAGTTATTCTGGAAAGTTTTTGAGGGACTAAGTGACTGGCTAGAGTGATGCTAACACAGGCTGCCAGTCACAGTTACTCCTCGGACGGTGGCAGATCCAGCGTGGTGACCTGTGTTTTGGTCGTGGCTGGGAGTATGGTTGGTCTCCGGGTCTGAACTGGTCTGGGCGAGACTCTCCTGCAACCCTGTTATTTGTATTCCCATCTGATCAAAATTTGAGTGGTGCATTGCTTTATCAGAACTTTGGTCCTCCTATTACTGTAACACGTTTTGTAAACAGCTTAATTGTAATCCTCTACCTTATCGTTAGTGTGGAAAATCTATGAGTGGCATGCTTTTCTCCATAAAATATAGTATTTAGCTTTATTTTTTTTCTCTTTATGTAGGAGGCACAGTAGATACTTTTAAAAGTAGGTCCATTTTTCATCAGTTCAACAAATAGTGTATGTGCGTGAAATGCATGAGTGAACATGACTGGGCATTTCATAATTTAAGTATGTAAAGCACTAAGTGTGATTGAAAAACTTTATTTTCAGCATTTATCATACAAAGTGTATCCCTGGTATCTGTGGTCAGTTTTTAGGGAAAATTACATATTCCTAGTGTATTTCTTTGTAAAATACCCACACCCTTGCAGGATATCAGGCAAGACCACTGGGGCGTGACATGTGTATTCAGTTATTAACAGGCCAATTAAGCCATTGTTCTTGTATATTCGAACATAGGTTATTACACCAAGGGATTTTTTTTACAAGAAAAACGACGGCAGTCCTGAATTAGAACAGGCGTGGAAAAATGAATGCAGAGCTCCTATCTATTCACACGGAGCCACCAACAGTAGAGGTGTTGCAGGCTAGATACCGAATAGTATAGACCATAATATTAATGATATAATTGCAGATGAGGATGGGAGATTTATCATCTTGGACATCATAATTGATGAAATTCGCTATATTCGTACAAATATCCGTGCCCCCACAAAAACACGCATTGTGAACAATGTGAATTTCTAAATAATATATTTGAAAAGTTGTCAGAATTTTCTTAAGAGAATATTATAGTGGGTGGCGACTTCAACATAGTATTAGTACCTGAGTTTGACAAACGAGGTGGTACTTTTGCTCCACCTTAAAAATGTACTCAAAGTATTAAGACCTATTACTTGATGAACTAGATCTTGTTGACATATGGCGTCTACCTAACCCTGATACCTTTATGTTAACTTGCCAATCTAAATATGCCATGTTGTTCATAAATCCAGAATTAAAAACATGGGTTTAGTTGATTATGAAATATGTGATTACTGCCCTGCAATAGACTCCATTATTCTTAGATTTGTAGAGTGTAACTAGATACAAATATTTTGGACAAACTTTCATGATTGGCGGAATACTATTCACACCATTTTGAACAACTTCATCTTACAAGCAAAGTATTTTGTTCATGCGAGACCCAGTAAGCAAAATGAGAAACTATTTGTACATTTTCTATCATACTTGAAATATAAATTTAGAATTGAACAACAAGTATCATACGATCAATCTAACCAAAAATTGTTCACAAAATGCCGGGGTTGTATGACGCCATCTTTATCATAATTGATGCAATGTATGTGTAACATGGCATTGATGTGTGTTTAAACGGAGAACAAATAAAGATGAATTATAAAAAAGTTTGGAACTTTTACTTCATCAAGTGACTCTTCCCATAGGGACGACCCCTTGTGGTCGACCGAGGGAAGTACCTGAGTACCACTACAAGTGTTGTTAAATAACTTGGAATCTCCGAAGAGAAACTAAACTGTTTTAATTTTTTTTGAATTGCAAATAATAACAAATTATTTATTGGAAGGGTATACATCTAATCGCATGGAAATAAAGCTTATGCACTAGAGCTTTGTTATCTACACTGCCAAAGGCCTTGGGCAAGTCAATAACAAACCTAATGCATACTAATGGCTATCGGAGGGCCTCGAAAAATGTGTCTTTCAAAACTGTAAATGTCGTTTCAAATTTGTTTGGTTTTCAAAACCCGGCTTCAGCTGTCTTAATGAATATTGCAATGTTGTAATATTGTTTAAGCCACTGGGGATGAAGGCCATTGCCTGATCTGGCTCTTGTTTCTCTGAAGAAATCTCAAGTGGCAAAGTTTATTTTTCTATTGCAATGCAGATGGGGCTTCCTTGTGGTTTGTTGCATAGCACTTACATGTCCACGGAAAAAGGAAATAGATCAGAAATATATGTGTACAAAATGCAACTTGTGCATGAAAATGAAGAACAGTTTATAATAAAGACATTGTCTGTGACTGCAGATAAGGCGTCTAACTTTAAAATATATCAGACATGCACGGTCACTTGAAAGGATCTTATCTTTCTGGCAAATTATATCCTCTATATAACATTGATAATAACATAAACCATTGATAAACTGGGACCGAGTCCAAGAATGGAAATCAGGATCTGAATCACAAAAAGCAGTGTTGACTACCTTATGTTGAAATCCAAATGATATAAAATAATTGCCGATAAAAGTAGAAAACCCAACGGTTGAGAGTATATTCCAGTAATCTGAAATATTAGTGTAAACGAAATCATCATCATCATCATCATCATCATCATCATCATCATCATCATCATCATCATCATCATCATCATCATCATCATCATGATTAAATGGTGATGATGATGATTGTAAGGAAAAGAAACAAATTTGAAACAGATTATGTTCATAATTACTACCATAAACGTTCAAGTGAAAAAAGTGTTTACAAACGAACACTGATTTAAAGAAATAGTATGTACATTCTGGTTGCATACATAATATTTAAAAGCTGTCATTCGTAATCCTGGTTGTAAACAACGCCATTGAAAACAGCACCACGTCAATCTTGCTAATAGCAATATGCGTCATGTAGAACATTGTATCTATGTTTAGAATTATACCGCTAAAAACATGATGTTACAATGTCGAACCCACCTAACCCAGCTTAGTACCAAAATAAATTATACATATAAAATTGTAGCCGGGAACAAAACACAAAGACAGGAATTTTGTTGTATATAAGCATGAATTGATCAGACACTTACAAATAAATTCACAGTTTAATGTACATACAGCACAGCTTCCAGGTAGGGTTGTCCTGTCTTTAACACTGTATGGGCCCCACTTGGTTTGCCATCAATCAGTGTGGGCTGCAACTCTAAACTGAAGCTCAGTTTCAGGAAAGGGAAAATATGTCTACAACTTTTGCCTGTTTAATTTAGTTTAATAGATATTTCTACATATATCTCGCAGAAACGAATATAGAATTTTCATTCTTACGTCTTCAAGCTGCCAAACTTAAGGCATATTGAATTTAGGGATATACACACAACAACAAGAACCAGACAAATACATATCAATTTACAACATAATACACATAAAAATGTATTTACATGCCTCACAACCTGTCCTCAGAAAAAAAAGTTTATATCAGTGAACTTTCATGCATATCCAGGACGACCCTGGAACAATGAAAGCACAGTTAACAAAGCCTTTATTAGTCAAAAGAATAGAGAAGCTATCCCATCACACTCGGTTCCCTGACATCCTTTTTTGATTATGAGTGACACTCTAAGTATATCATGAATTATCACAATGTCTATTGAGAAAGGCAGATATATTATCTGTACCTCTGATGTGACTTATTTCCTGATTATATTCCTGTAAAACTAAGCTCCAGCTAGTGAGTCTTTGCTTTTCATTTTTTAACCTATACAGTAATTTTATTGGGTTGTGAGCTGAAAACACCTGCTGTGGAAAACAACCTGTTGACACATATTTTTCAACATGCTGTATGGACAAAATCAATGCCAAAGCTTTGTTGATGCTTGTTCATCTTGGAGAAGTATGCAATTGGATGGTCGATATGCTGTCCTGCCCTCATTGAGTTATCAAACTACCAACTCCAATATCACTGGCATCTACAAAAAGTCTGAATGCCCTACTGTAATCTCTGGGACAACCAGAACAGGAGCCTGCATCAACAACTGCTTCAAAGTATCACAGGACTCCTGGCAATCTCTAGACCATTTGAACTTCACATCTTTCCTTAACATGTCTGCCAATGGAGCTGACATCTCTACAAAATTTTGGCAAAACTTTCTATAGTAGCGCATGACACCCAAAAACTGTGTAAAATGCTTTTTGCATGTTGGCACTGTAAACTGCTCAGTGGCCCTGAACTTAACGCTATTTGGAATCACTTCCCATTCTCTTACAGTGTAACCTTAATATATTACTCTTGCATGACCAATGTCACTCTTAGCCAAATTCACAGTCCGCTTTGCTTCTCTGAATCTTTGTAAGAGCTGCCTGGTCCTGGTTACGTGACCAGGCAGTCCTTACAAAGTGTAGGAAAATCAAAAGTAATGATATTTAACAAAACTGGTAAATTAGTCTTCCGTCATTTTAAGTTTGGCAAAAGAGAAATTGAAGTTGTAAAAACATACGTGTATCTGGGAATAGAAATTTTGCAAAATGGAACATTTATTAGTGCCAGTAAATACTTATGTGATAAAGCACTGAAAGCATTGGGCAGACTGAAGAATGTTTTTCTGTATGTCACGTTTAGTCCAAAGGATAGGGTTGTAACCAAGTAAAACACGGTCCTTAACTAAAAAGAAAACTCCAAGTCCAGGTGTGAATGAAAATATATATTGATTACGACATATAAACACAAAAGAAAAAAAAATATGTGGGTAAAGACTTAACTAAGGATACCCAGAATACCTATGGTTGTGCACAACCCTAAATAACACCACATGTCTTGTCTGTGTTCCTGGTTTGACAATGGCGACGCCCGTTTGTAATGCACTGGTGCACAGTCTTATGCAAAGTTACTGCCTGGATAGCAGTCCTGGCACTGAAATACAAGGTTGCACAGTCTACTGTACGTGTGGCACTTTTTAGAGGCTTGCTTGCACTGGACAACTGCAACACTTTTGTTCCTGTCTTAGGCCCCTGTCTCTCACTGTTTGGAACAAACTCACCAAATTACAAAGTCCACTGTCATGCTCTGCATGATAAAGTTGTGTGGGCTGGTATAAGGCATACACCATGACCACCTGTCAGCGTGTGTGAAGCCACTTCCCTGGACCACACCAGTTGCCAATGTTTTATCACCCCTGTGAAAGTTTACAAAAAGAGAAACCATGTCTCACTAAAATGTCCCAATGTGGTCAATATAAAATGTCATGCCACTTTGTAATTTCACCAATACCATAATTTTCATTTACTAGCTGACCTGTGACACCCCACATTGGCAATACACTGCACTTTCAACCTGTGCCCCTCACTGGGCTGTCCCTACACAGCTCCACTCTGTGTTGACTCAGTTGAGAAAGACCAGCCATGTGGCAGTGCAAAATATTTATGTGCACATTTCTCATTAACACAAAACCACACCACGACTTTTACTCTTAGTTCCACACTCGGCTCATATAATTTGCTCCTACGTTAAATTTCCCTTTGATTGCACGGATCTGGAAACGGTAGGACTGCAGAAACAAAGCCCATCTCATGATTCTACCGTTTGTGTATTTTGCAGAATTTATGTACACCAAGGGCTGGTGATCTGTTTGTCACTGGAATTCCTGTCCATATAAATACTTTTCAAACTTTTTCACTGCCCAAACCAATGCCAAGCATTCTTTCTCTATTGCCGAATATGCCCTTTCACGAGGCAGTAGTTTTTTACTTGCAAAGGCTACTGGGAACAATATACCATCATACTCCTGCCCTAGCAAACTTCCCAGACCAGTGTCACAAGAATCAGTTTGTAAAACAAAAGGTCTGCTGAAATCTGGTAACATTAGTATGTGACTACTTGCTAGCATAGACTTGAGTGTTTGAAATACTTTCTCTTGTGGCTCATCCTATTTTACTAAATTTGACAACCCCTTCTTTGTGAGATCAGTCAATGGAGACGCAATTGCTGCAAAGTTTAGAATAAACTTTGAAAAGTATCCTATCAGACCTAAAAAGCCCTTACCGAAATTAATGGCGGGTTTTTGGTGGGAATAGGGTGGAAATATGATGGCACGTGAAACGGTGGTCATATGGCGGGAATATTTGTATTCCCGCCATGTTTCCAGAAAAAACTTTGAAAAAGGTTATGGAGTTTTGATCTGCAAATCAGACATCTTTTCCGCCAAAATCCCATCATTGTGGTGATGACGGTCTTGTGTCGGCCAACAGGAATATTGCGGATTAATGGCGGGAAGATAGCGTGCTTATGCCACCCATAGGGGATTTGCGGGACAATGATGGCTGTATCCACCATTTTTCCAATGTTGGGAATATAGTGGGTTTATGGTACCTGGTCTAATTAAATTCCCACCATAAGGCCACCCTTTTCCCGTTAGTGGAAACATGGATTTGTAGAGGAAGGATGATGGCTGTACGTCCACCACAGATCCACTAGCGGGAATATTGTGGGTATGTGGTGGCCCAAATCCCCACCATTATTCCGCCCTTTTCCAATTTGTGGTGGAAAGATGATGGCTGTATGTCCGCCATAGTTCCACTAGTGGGAATATAGTGGGTATATGGCTTTACGACCACCATAGATGCATCAGCGGGAATATAGTGGCCACAGTTTCCGCCCTTTTCCTGTTAGTGGAAACATTATGGGTTTGTGGTGGAAATATGATGGCTGTGCTTCCGCCATAGATCCACTAATGGGAATACAGTGGATATATGGATGTACGTCCACAGTAGATGCATTAGCAGAAATATAGTGGGCATGTGATGGCCAAAATTTCCACCATATGCCCGCCCTTTCCCCATTAGTGGAAACATGATGGGTTTGTGTTGGAAGGATGAAAGCTGTGCATCTGCCATAGATCCACTAACGGGAATATGATGTCCACAATTATGGCGGGAATTATGGTGGCTCTGTGTTTGTGGCATATATACATATATATATCCATCGAGTTTCACACCACCTGCAAAAACTATAAGAAAAAAAATTGAATTTGCATGTGTGTTATTTATAGCTATGATCGACTAATCTTCATGTTGAATATCCAAAAGAAAATTCAGTATTGTCTCATAAGTTTGACAACTGGCACAATAAACAGTCCTCCAAGAATTATCCATTTTACTATTTCTCATAAATCATTTATTTTCATTGCCCTCAAATCTCCTTAAAATATTCAAGGATATTTCCACACTTTTTTCCCCCAGCAAGAATAAGTGTATCAATATACTGTAATCCAAGAAAAAACAGGCATGAAACTCAACGAGTGGCTGAGAAAAGCAGAGGACCAAGAAGAATGGAGAGAGCTGGTTGCTAATTCAGCAGTGACGCCCTTAAAGTCAAGCTTACTATGCCGCGATGAGATGAGATACTGTAAATTCAACCTTATTTCACTATTGGCATTGGCAAAAAACTGAAAGTTAAAATTTAGTGAAATATTATTTGACCATGGGTTAAACCAAAGGATTGTTCAAAATAGTATTAATTTAAAACTCAATCAAATGTCTGAAATGCAAAAAACAAGAAAAATCATGTGAAATAGGTACATTCACAGTACATATACATTGTAATAATATACACACACAGGGCCGTATGTGTGCACATTTCCAGAATAACACAATACTTTTGCTAGCTGGATCAAGCATGTTATTTATTCAGACTTCTATATCAAAAGATCTTGCTGGAATGCCATTTAGAGGTCGATATATCATCAGATGCTGTTTCCCTTTAATGTAATTACTTTAATTAAGATCATTGAATAATATACCAAGTCCACAGTAAGTTACTTGAGCCTTTCAGTCTTGTATACTCAGTTGGGTTGTACCAGGCAATGTGTGGGCAATCAAAAGTCCAGCACAAAACAATCAGAGCTAGGTTTCATTTCTGCTATCACTTGAAGTTTGCTTCAGCCACCAGTCTTTAAAAAAAAAAAAAAAAAAAAGTCCAGGAGTTTCAGCTCGAGATAAGATGTGATGGCCTGTCTTTATCTGTTAATTGATGACCTGTGTGAAGTCTTTCAGGCATATCTTCAGTTTTGTAGTTGCCATAACTGAAATAACAAAATTTATGTTTCAGGCAAAAGAACATCCAATATTTGAAAATGTTTACCTAGACATTACTTCATTGGACCCATTTTTCAATTAAAATGATCTTATCATCAGGGATATATATTGAAAAACATCTTTGTGAGAACTACTTACATGTACTTTCCTTCAGTAACACATGATACAAATGTTCAACCCTTGGTCTTAATCTTATCTTCATGACATTATTATTCCAATAAAGTGCTTCAGTTTACCTCAATTTATGTCTACAATATCAGGAGAAATGACATTGCTAGAGGGAGGGACAAAAAAAGGTAAAAACTTCATGTCTCCCACTGACAAGAAGACTTATCATGGAATTTCACTTCAAATTTCATGTTCGCAAACCAATCATCCATTTTGCTAAGTTTCATTAATTTTCTAATTAAACACCCAGCAAATAATTATTTTCAGTATCAGGTATATGTATTTTCTGGTTTTCAAGTAAAATCTGATGACATATTGCCACAAAATTGTGCATACATGTACATATAACTGAAATTTTGCCAGAAAGAATTATGTTCATATCTCACCTTCAGGTGTTTCACACACAGCCTTTTGTCTCAATCCCATTTTTTAAAAATCCTTTGCTGCCGCCTTTAATGCCATACTTGTGTGGCTGGAGCAGTCCTCCAAGTAACTTTACCACAATGACCGATGGTCTGGAATTTCTCAGTCTCCTCAATGTTTTCAGCAGCACTCTTCTGGCATGACGATAGCAAGCAGCTTGAGTTCAGCTGGAATGGGCTGCCCTTAATTTACATGTAGGACAACCTGCAGATCCAGACAAAATACACAGCCAACTACATATGGCAATATGTACTATGTATGTATGCCACTGAAAATTTTTCAACCATTACTAATAAAACTTGCAGTGCACTATTCAATACCAACGTACACTGCAAAGACTGTTTTGTGATCATGTCTGGACCATTTGCGCCCACATAATCTCAAAGTTAACTGGTCCTTTTAAAAAATTATGAGAACCAGTTAACTTTGTGATTATGTAGGCTCAAATGGCAGACAAATTATTTAACTGATTAACAAAGCTTACATTAACTGAACCATTAAAATGAAGTTTGGGGGAAGCAAAACATGAAAATGTACTGGCCCAAATGCCATGTCAGGAAAAAAATAAGTGGTGGAGAAGACTACAAAATGAATAATTTATAAAAGAATGCTCTTAACAGCTCACCACAAAACAAATTGGCCATTAATTTGCATGAAGTTCTCATGAAAAATGAGAAGAACAGAAACAGGGATGAAAGTGACTTTGCTGAAAAAAAAATGAAACCATAGCTCACCTCTTCATTATTTACCTGAATAAGGCTTTCTGGGCAAAAAGGATATTATTTTTTCTTTGTCTTGGGAAAAAAAACTGAATTCCTAAAAAAAAAAAAAAAAAAAAAAAAAAAAAAAAAAAAAAATTTGAAAACAAGCTTTCATCCCTGCAGAAAGAAAAAATTAAGGCAGAGGGAGAAGAGCAGAAATAGTGAAGAGACAGAGAGAGAGAGAGAGAAGAAAGAAGTAGAACTTTTTTAACTTGGCAAGTTCTCCACACACTAACTTATAACTGCAACTACAAGATCTCTTTTCAAAAAGATTGCACACCAGTCAGCTGGATTCCCTTTTTAATTTAAGGAAACTAATTTACATTTTTAGTCAATATTCTGACATATAATCTAATCAACATAATTTAAATGTAAATTTTATCAGATAAGGAGGGACCGTTTGATATGGGGGGGGGGTGGTGGTGGTGAGTTTTTTGTTCGGCCAGTCCCCAGATTTTTCGTAGGCCTATTCTATGCGGCCAGATTATATTTTTACAGGTCGGTCCATGCAATATTTTCTTCTCTATGTTTGTAATGATGAGGTAAGGAGCTGTACATGTATACTCATGCAGGGCTGTCCAACTGGAGCATTGTAGCAAAATAAGTGTTTCTCCTGCGAAGAAGTTGAAAAAATGCTCCAGGGCATCTAAATTTTACTACAGAGATTTCCAGTTGGACAGTAGTGATACTTCAATTGTAGCCATATAGGGTCAGTAAATTTAAAAAAAACAAACAAAAAAATAATGTACAACTACAAGATGCACAAGTAGAAGAATTAACATAGTTAACGCTGTGAAAAGTTTTGACAGTTTTCTGTACTTCTATTAGTATTATCCCTCAGACGGCAATATGCAAACCCTTGCAGTTACCCACCTCAGCTGGGACTTGGTCCGCCACCTTGGCTGGCCACTTGACAGCCGATTCCAAGTTTCAACAAAACATGATCAGTTGGATTCACAGGCTTCACTGTCGATACTGCTTGCGTGATGATGGACTATCACCATCATAAAATACTACAACCCACTCTGCATTCATCTTGTGATCTTCTCTTCTATATTTTAACAGTTCAATAGAATCCATACCCAATTAATCGATGAAAATTCCCGTCTGCAGGCCAGCTGTCATTAAGTCGTTCACAGACAGCAGTTAAAAATGGCGCCAAAGGGAAGTAGCAGAAGTCTTGCACCAATTCGCTACCGAGCAGTCTTACTTGCACTTAAAAATCTTCACATTATCAATTAAAAAATCAAATATGTTTTTATAATTATCCTGCATGTTTATGATAACATTTTAAGAAGATGAAATAACAATTTTCAGTAATTAGATAAATATAAACAGACAAGTCAGTGCGCTATGACATGCTCCGTGCGGAATACGGGATCACGTGATACATCATCAAAACTTGCATGGTTCACAGAATTTTCTGTTGATCAGTTGTTAATACCTGCGTGCTCTGGATCCATTGCTCATCCTTGCTGTTGTTTTAATGGAAGGCATATGTTTACAGAATAGACTAGAATTCGCCAGGTTAGTTGAACGTATACTCTGTTGTTTTACAGTATGTAGCACAGTGTGTATACGCTAGTGGGCGATAAATGGTTGTTTAAGGAAACCTGTAAGAACAGCTGATCGATAAACAACTCTGAACAATGCGAGTTTTCGATTTGGGGAGTAACTATAGATATACAACAACAAACCTGTACTTTGCTGGTGAAATAAAAGCTGGACTTTCATGGTTGGATTTGAGTACCAAGTTTCTGACGGAACGGTTCAGTAACTTAGCCTCATATTTAAACATAGAACTACTATTTGAAGCCGTGTGTGCAGTGTAGGTACCTCCACACGTGCAAGTGGCAAGACAAAAACTGTGACCCGTTGAGTGTGCCTCAGGTCAGACCCCAGTGCAAACTAGGTCATGCACACAGAGCGTTACATAAGCAGTCTGCATGAGCAGCGTCACTTGCAGCTGCTTGAGTTGTTGATTCAGTCGATGTGTGTCTCTGCCCTACCCCCTCCCCTTCAAAATGCCATAACAATAATCTAAGCCCTTTTCTTTGTCACAATCTTCTTTGTGTAATTTCTTCAAGCTTTGGTGGAGGTTGAAACTTCCTTTCCAAGCTTTTAGAACTCTGTTACTTTAAAAACTTTAAACAGGGGAGGGTAGTACATAAATAAACAAGATGTCAAAAGTGTAAGTTTGTGTGTGTATGTGTTTAAAGGCAAAGATAAGTATATTTGAAATCATGCACTATTATAGTTACAATGGAATTTGTTCATTTATGTATTTTATACATTTAGTATATGTAATTATTCATAGATTTATTGTTTGGTAACTTTTAAGTTTAATTTATTTGTTAATTGTGCAAATAAATGACTGAAAATTAACATCTTTGTATAAAAAGGTGTCAGAATGATAACTCATGTGCTTCCAGTTTAGATTTTGATTATTAGCTCAGCTGATTTATCAGTCAGCCTAGTTTATTGAGGATGGTCAGTCATCCGTCGTCTGTCCGTCCACAATTCACATTTTCCACTCCTCCAAAACCGTCAGCCAGATTGACTTCAAACTTGGCAGGGATGTACCTTTGGTGGGTCTCTAGAAAGATTGTTCAAGTGGTCATGTTTCAGTGATTTTTGAATTTTTCATGATTTTTTTTCTGTTCTTTTGGGGACAAATCCTAAAAAAATCTCTGAAACCGCTCACCCAATTACTTCGATATCACACAGGAACACTCCTAGGGACTCTTTACTTCTTAATTTGTTTACTAGGTGGTGCCTCTTTTTTCTTTTTTTTTTTTTTTTTGGTGCTTATTTTTTTGATGATATTATGTGTGTTTTTGCTATTTTCAACTTCTCCAGAATCGTCTCTCAGATTAAGCTGAAACTTGGTGGATATGTTCCTTGTGGAAGGACCAAACACAGTTGTTCACTAGGTAGCACTGCTGTGGATTCCTGATTTTTAATGATTTTTTTCAATCCGGGCACTTGTTGGTAAATGCTCCTAACCTATTTATTACTATGCAAGTCAATGGGCATTCCAATGAAAATTCCAATTTTCGACTTTTTCTCCAAAACCGTCGGTCAGATTGACTTCAAACTTGGAGGCAATGTACCTTGGGTGGGTCTCTAACAAGTTTGTGCAAATGGTCATGCTCCAGTGGTTTTTGGATTTTTTTGCAGGAAATCTTTAAAAAGTTTTTATAGGAAAGTTTAGCATGAGAATTTCTTGTAATGGTTATAACTTGAAAAATTTTGACCAGATTTGTGTGAAACTTGGTCAGGGATGTACCTTTGATGATTGTCTACCTATTTTGTCCTATCCCAAGTTCACAGAACCACAAGTGTGATGAATCTCTAGGTCAGCTGAGCTTTGGACTGTTCACACAGCCCACTTGTTTTATAAGCTTTAAAGATTAAAGTTAGTTTCACCAATGTACTATCAAGTGTTTTTTATCTCGGCTGACTTGCTAGTCAGGCTGAGCATTTTGGAGGCTCAGTCTTCAGTCCATTCACAATTACATTTTCAACTTCTCCAAAACCGTGGGCCAGATTCACTTCAAACTTGGTGGCAGTATACCTGGTGTGGATCTCTAACAAGTTTGTTCAAATGGTTACGCTCCAGTGATTTTTGGAGTTTTACAGATTGGATTTTTTTCAATTTTTTACTGATTTTTTGTGTGTTTCGCTATTTCAATTTCTCCAGAACAGTCACTCAGATTAAGCTGAAACTTGGTGAAAGGGTGACACTGACTTGTTAACTACATGACACAACAGTGGATTCTTGATTTTTAACGATTTTTCAACTTGAGTACTTATCTGTAAATACATCATTATTGATTACTATGCAAGTCAATCGGCATTCTAAGACTAATTCGTATTTTTATGAATTTATGAATTTTTTTTTCAGGCAAATCTTAGAAATAATTCTAAATGTCATATGCACTCAGGTAGAACTCGACACAGGTCTACTGAGTTACAGCTTTAATTTTGTGAACAAGCTTTGGTCAGCTGAGCATGGGCTGTTCAGTCAGCACTCTAATTTTATTGTAACTGAGATGAAAAATATGATTAACTGTGCAGCAGATATAAAAACGTTTTTGCTTAGGATACTTTACACATGTGTATAGAAGAAAATTGTTATCTGAGAAATACAGGACACCCCCCCCCCAATAAAACAAACACAAAAAGTAAAATGCTGTAAAAGCATGTGTAACTTTACTCTTGTTGGTAAAATATAATCATTTTAGTGTTTGAAACTAGATTGTTCTAGTGATCACTAATGCAAGCCATAAATCCATATTCACCAATATGCAAAGAAGAAAATTATAAAATACAGAAAAATTGTATTATGCAACTGTATTTATGTTTGTTAACAAAAATGAGAGTAACTGAATTATACGAATTCAGAAGTGAACAGGTCTGGAGAAATTGCCCATGCTCTGTATGCCTGACCAGCCGATGTCACGCGTGGCTTATCACACCCAGTAGGTCACCGCTTTGAAGGTGCTACATAATGCAGCTACTTAATGGGAGGGTGTGGGCATATCAGGAGTGCAGTTAAATTGCAATATTTTCACTAGTTGTCACAAAGACAAAATTTTGAAAGATAATGTATTTTTTTCAAGATCTACAAGATGACATTTTCTTCATGATATTCCAATTTTAAAATTTTGTGTGCAGGTCCCTACTCTATGGACTAAAGGGGGTATGGACTATGGTCATAGATTTTGGTAAAACAACTTAAATACAACAAAACAACAAAAATACATGAACAAATACATATTATGTGTCAAATTGAAGTGCATTCTGTCAGCCCCAAGGGACCTCCATCCCTATGTCGCCCTTAAATAGTGGGGGAGGTCCCTTGGAGTCTAGTATTCAGTGAGAAATAAAACAGTATATATTTTTTCCTTTTTACATCATCTGTATAGTATTTAATGGGCTGTCAAAATTGCTCTTTTCTATGCAAATCTGCCCAAATTATTAATTTAAAAGGGATACAGGGTTATTTAAACTCATGAAAATACAGATGATAAATATTTTCCCAGAATGATATCAATTATTTTGTCAATTATGACTATTTGCAATTGATATCTCTAATATTTATAAGAATACAACCCAGTGGACATTTTTGTATGTATTATTATGTTTGGCTTTGTATTTTGTATTTGTTTTAGGTTTTGGGGGGTTTTTGTTTTGTTTTATTATTGTATAGGTTATTTGTTGTATGAATACACCATGGTAAATGTTATGGTGTATTTCAGTAAAGTTGATTCATTCATTTACATTACTGCTCCAAGACTTTGCTATTTTTTTGGGGGGGGGGGGTGGTCACCAAGATTGTGCCACTGCCATATTTCTGTCATTATGTGGACCAAAAAAATAGCATGATTTTGGATTTCTGCCATTGTATATAATATTTTGACAATGTACATTGCCAAATCTTAATTCATAAAACAGCTGTCATATTTCTGCCAATGTGTTTGAACAAACTTTCTTCACTCAAAAAAGCCGCCATATAACCGCCATGGTGTTTGACCAAAAACATGATACCAGTAAATTTCCACCATAGGACTTAAGAAATTTTCTGAAGTGCCACCAATTTTAGGTTCACAAACCGCCATATTTCCGCCACTGCCTTTGACCAAAAATGCAATGCTGGTAAATTCCCGCTATAGGACTTGGGAATTTGGCATATAGAAGCAAACTTTTTTCTCAGTCGCAAAAAAAGCCACCATATTACCACCATTGTGTTTGACCAAAAATGTTATGCCAGTAAAGATCCCCCTTTGGACTCTTGACATTTCTACATGTGCCACCATATTTCCGCCAATGTGTTTGACCAAAAATGTTGTGCCAGTAAATTTCCATCATAGAGTTAGACATTTTTACAACTGCCTGCAAATGTTCTTTATAGTTAAAGAACAAGCCGTCATACTCCGGGCATTTTGTTTGAGGAAAGAAGCAGATGCCGTTAAGTTCCCGCCTTGGAACTTTGGTTATTGTACAACAGTCCGCCCTGTTCCCGGATTGATCCATGAAATTCCCATCATGACCGCCCAAATCCCGCCCTTTTTTGCCCACCGTTGCCACATGGCCACCATATTCCCACCATGGTGTAAGAAACGTCCGTCAATTTTACACCATTGTCCACCCAATTTCCGCCCTAAATACGCCATTTTCCCGGATTGTCCACCACGAATCCGCCATTCCATCATATTTCCACCATATTCCCGCTAAAAAAACGCCTTCAATTTCGGTAAGGGAGGATCTTACTTTTTTTTGTCTTGGGTCTCTCTACCTGACAAATGCTATTCACTTTATCTTTTGGTGGTCTCAGTTCACCTTCCTTACCATGTGACCCAAAAACTCCATGTCTTTGTACCCGACAAAACACTTTGTTGGTCTTATGGTCAGCTTTGCATCTCTGATGTGTGTGAAGAGTTGCCTCAGCAACCTCACATGTAGCTGCCAAGTAGACGTATGTGCCAGCACGTCATCTATGTAATTTTCTGTACCTTCTAGGCCATCAAGTAATACTCTCATCATGCGGCAAAATGTCATACTTGCCCCGACTAACCCAAAAGGCATTTTGACAAACTGAAAAGCGCCATCTGGCTTTACAAAGGCTGTTTTTTCCTTTGATTTCTCCTCCATACAAATTTGATAGTACCCTTTGGAAAAATCAACTTTCGTTAGAAAGAATTCTCCATGCAACTTTGCAAATATTTCTTCACCAGTGACCATAGGTTCAGTGTCGAAAACAGTAACCCTGTTCAGCTTCCTGTAGTCAATACACACTCTATTTGTACCATCTTTCTTTTTAACTATGACAGGACTTGAGCAATAAAGGCTTACTGCTTTTTCAATTACTCCCATTCTCAACACGGAGTCGATTTCCTGTTTCAGTTCTTGTCTAAGTGCATAAGGAAGAGGATATGGCTTTGAGCGAACAGGTTCATCTGTAGTGACACTGATTTTGTGCTCAACTAAATGTGTTGTCCCTGGCACATCTGAGAAAATGTCAGAAAATTCCTCTAACAGTGCATGCACATCAGCTTTCTGGCTATCAGTCAATGCACTATTTACATTGACATCTCTATATGTCTCTTGCCCTAAGTCACCATTTTCCTTAAGGGTATATTGGAGCAAATCTTCATCATTAATTGCCCCTTCATCCTCACCTTCACCTGGTTCTATGACAGCGGCTGAGCTAACATGTAATATGCCTCCCACAGCTTGTGGTTTTGTGGCACTTTCTCTGTCTACATACATCTTCAGCATATTTGCATGGTATGTCCTCCTATGACCTGCTACAATGATTCTATAATCATGCTGACCTACAACCCCATCTACTACTACTACTTACTCAATTCTTCCTGTGCTAGTTTGCAATGTTTCTTCTAATCTTTCTCTCAACTCTAGCACATACTGATATGTGTTCTGAACATTAGTGTAAGGCCCTTCTTTTGTGAACAATTCTTTCAGGATGGACATAGGACCTCTCACTGTCCGTCCAAACAGTACCTCAAAAGGAGAAAAACCTGTGCTATCTTGTGGTACCTCCTTATATGCAAATGAGAGAGCATTGATGTACCTATCCCAGTCTTTAGGTCTCTCTTGACACATGCGTTTCAGCATGGTCTTTAATGTACCATTATACCGTTCTACCAAACCATTACATATTGGATGGTATGGGGTAGTAGTAAGCTGTCTGAAAGACAACAACCAGCTGACTTCCTTCATCAAATCAGATACCATTTGTGTCCCCAGATCTGACAAATTTTCAGATGGGATTCCTACTCTACTGAATGTATCCAAAAGGGCTTCAGCAACTGTTTGGGTATCAATCTTTTTCAGTGGCATGGCATCCGGGTACCGGGTGGCATAATCAACCACTGTCAATATGTACCTATGTCCTCTATCCGTCATTGGGTGTATGGGACCCACCAAATCTATAGCTACTCTCTGAAAAGGAACATCAATCACTGGCATTTGTCCGAGATGTACAGTAGATACTTTACCTTTTGGTATGGTTCTCTGACATATGTCACATGACCTGCAATATCTCTGTATATCACCATGCATCCCAGGCCAATAAAATACAGCCTGCACCTCGCTACAGTTTTGTTGATCCCCATGTGACCCCAAGTATAGATTCATGTGCAAGTGACATGACTTTATCCTTGAATTTTGATGGAACTACCAGTTGTTTATTCATTTCACCAAAGTTTCTTTCAGGGTTCTGATAATTTCTGTACAAAAACCCTTTCTCTACTTGAAACCACTGTTTTGTCCTTCCATTCCTTTTCCAACACTTGTTTTTTAGCAGCATAATCCCATTGTCTTGCCAAATCAGGATCATCTTTCTGTGCCTGTCGGAAACGTGTACTGTCAATACTTCCTAAATCTACAGAGTCATTCACTTTTAAAGGTTTAACCTTTTTCTCCTGTGCTTGTGACCTAGTCATAACAGATGCGACATCTGGTTTGATTGGAACTTTTGACTCATCACCTATTTCTGACAATATCCTACTTTCCTGTAGAATGGGTTTCCATTCAGGATTCGGATTATTTGGTTCACATGCCCCCTCAACATTTCCAATTATAACGTCAAATACTGGGTCTTCCATGCACGTAGCTTCTACATTTCCTGTGAAGTATGGAGTATCCAAATCAATCTGAGCTACAAGGAACTTCTTCACTGTACCGTCTATCAACACACAGTAATGAGTCTTCTCTATAAACTGATCTTTGTTCACTAAGGACTTCTTCACCACTACACCACTACATCCACTATCTCTAAGGGTTTCAACCTGTGTGTTATTTATAAACCCTGTCGTTACTGGCATGTTATGATGTGTAGGGAACTTGTTGTCTTTTAATGCTCCACTAATAAGCGGTAAGGTCTTACCACATTTCAATGTCAAGAAGTCACTGAATACACAGTCACAGACCACCCCTTTACATTGTGAGCATTCACCTGACCTTGCCTGCATTGCAGCAGCAGGTTTTAACACTTCACCTTCTCTACTTTACCAATGCTAGGCTTTTCTTCTGTAATCACAGCTAACTGCAGTGCCTTTCTTTGTCTACAATCAACTGCGACATTGCCTTTTTTCCCACAAAAGAAACACGACTTTTCAGCGTTTTTTGACTTTTTGTTCTCTTTTTTCACAGTGGCTTTACACTCTGAGGCTATATGATTGTCTTTACCACAGTTGAAACATTTCTTAGGCTTGTTTTGTGCCTTTTTGTGTTGGTTTTTACTTTGTTGTTTATGCATATCATTCTGAGAAGCCAAATTATCCCCATGGGCTTCTAAATACTTCTCTGCCAGCTCTGCCATTTCATGAACATCGTGCGGTACTCTTTCCTTCAAGAACACTGCTAGGTTCTTAGAACACACATTAAAGAAGTGTTCCCTTAACATCAAGTCTTTCAAACCTTCAAAAGTATGTTCTACTTGACCAAGTTCCAGCCATCTCATAACATAATTGTCCATCCTAGTTATGAACTGTGAAATGCTTTCACCTGGTTCAGGTTTTGAAGTACGGAACTTCTGTCTGAATCCATCTTCGTTTAACCTATATCTCTTCAACAAAGCTTCCTTGAGTTTGTCATAATTTCCACTATCCTCTACAGGTTACCTGGTACTAAGGTGTGTTGCCCAGTCAGCTTTGTTCTATGACTGCACTACAACAAATCTCTCGAACCTGAGTAAATATGCATCTAAGTCATCTGTGCCATCCTTAAACACAGGTAGCCTAGGAGCTTTAGCTGCCCATAAACGACTTTGCCCTGATGCTGAATCTGCAGCAGCTGAAGAATCTGTACTTCTATTCTGTACTGTAAGGATTCAATCACTCTGGGCTGCAACTCAAAACCAAAGTATCAGAAAAGGGAAAATACGTCTGAAACTTAAGTGTGTTAAATTTGTTTTAAAAGATATTACTTCATATATCTCGCCAACGAATTTAGAATTTTTATTTTCACTTCTTCCAGCTGCCAAACTCAGGACGTGATAGATGTAGGGAGCTGTGAAACCACACAACAAAAACAAACGGAGAAACGCATCTGAATTTACAACATAATAAATTATTTATATACATAGCGAAATTCAATTTAAAAAGCCGTGATACACTCGTGACATTCAACGCGAAACTGTTATAACTACTCTGATATAAACAATGCTGCCATATATTGTGACGTACACATACACTGACATAATTTTAGATGTACAGAATTTTAAAACATAAAATTTTGCAATGTAACCAACGCATATACAACATAGCTTTCTGTAAAATCAGGGCAATACATATTTAGAGTATTTACTCAGACTTGATAGCAAAAGTATGGCAATAAAGAATACAGAGAAATGTTCCACTTGGTTATGGAAACAATACTAGAATAAATACAGAATAGTGGGTCAGCAATCATAGTCCTACAAGAGAAGCTCTGACTTGACCCAGTAAAGATTTATGCTTTTTATTTTCACTCGGAAACAGATTTAATTAAGCGCAGTTCATCCCTGGTCGCGTGTATTTTATTTGACTAGCCTTTTATCAGAGTTCGTCCATGCGTAATCCATGCATTGTACATTTTCCGTTGCCATGTAACTGTTTTTGCCTTAAACAGGAGGAAATCTCTTACTCTTCTCATGTCGTGGTTTATATACATGTGGAAACTCGTATTAGCATTCGCGTTGGCCGTTTTTTCCGATGTAATTTCGCGTTTTGTTCAGTAAAATACGAACTTGAGTAGGATATCCTGTGGCTCCCCAGTCAATGGTTGCTCAGCCCGATGACAGCGAGTAGTTTCACTGGGAAATAAAGGTACATCCAGCTTTGTCATTTTCTTGGTTGATTAGTTTTCTCTTCCACATCCTCCGACAACGTCTCCTACCCTATTCTTTTTTCACTGGGAAAGTATATGGGATTAAAATAGTATAGATTTAAGACTACAAAATGGATGTATTTTTGAGGTTTGTTTGTTTGTTTGTTTGTTTGTTTTTTTGCCATTCACTGGCAGATACATTAACAAGCGAATCACGTATGAGTAAACCATTTCACATTTGTTAGAACTACATTCAATTTAACCTTCCTTCCTCAACTTTTTTTGAGTTATTAAGGTGCAGCTGAATACCGATATGGCAATATCAAAAGAGAGATATATCTTTGCTATTTCTAAATTAACGCTGTCAAAGAAACGTTTCGGAATATCATCAAGATAATTTTCAAATACGTTTTGCTGGTCTGATTTAAATTTCAGGTAGGAGCAAATATTTGGCGACTAGATCCACCATACTTGCTTGACATGATAATTTTAAAGGGAAGTAACTTATAAGTGCTGCTGTTACCAGACCTCCAATTGATATATGCAATTTGTTTTTGCATTACTTTTCTTACCATTCTGGTTATTGAGGTCCAGCGCTAGGTGGAAAACTTCAAATTTTCCCCTCACGATTATTTTGCTTTAAAACATATATTGTAAGCAAAATTACCAAATCCTATTCCAGCCATTCAATCACATTTTGAACCATAGTTCTCTGTAAAGAGCGTTAGCCCCAAAGTGTGGACCCCGTCAACATTTTCTATGCATTCCATGGAGGGAACATCACAAGAGAAATGGATAGTGGCTGACTATACTACAAAACCAGAGTGCTGTCTTCTTGTATTCTGGTCTCCTTGTAAACTAAACACTGGGAGAAAAACAGTTATAATAAAACAGATTGAAGTGTTGAGGCGATACACTACAATATATGACAATTATACACTTGTTATCTGTGAAGCAAGAATGCTGTTGTGGTCGTCTTGCTGGTATCAATTCGCTGTTAAATTCATTGTACACGTAAAATTGATTATAACTTACTGGTCAAATTGTTGTCATTACTCTGTTGTATTTTGAAGGCATTATGATGGATAAATTACTGTAGTTCACCCGTATAGTGCCAAATATTTACGGTAAGAGTACAGCGAAATGTGTTGACACCAGTTATTGTAAGCACTGATATCAGTAACACATTTTGGTTTTGGCATGATTTGTTGACCGTTCTTAAAATACATAAAAACGGGAAAAGGTCCCTCAATGTACACTTTTCCCTCCTATACTATTCTGAGGTACAGTTTCAATCGTGGTAGAAAGATAGATAGACAGTGGATTTTTAAAGGTCTCTGTCTCGACAAAACACCCAGCCACGTGGAAAAACGTAGGGTAAGACATCGTAACTGTTGTGCTTGTTAAAGAATCTGTGAAAAGTTCGTATTTTTGCTAGCTGTGCATGAACATTATTACGAACCTTCACACTGCCCAATGTTATCAAGTTTACGATTGGAAAAGTTGACATTTTGATAAATAAGGAAAATCTACGTGTACATCAAAAGAGAAACTGCATATAGAGATTTCGTAAGAAATATGTGTGAAAGACAGAGCTAAAGAAGTGAATGAAATGACAATATAGAGCTTAACTTTAAAATCAGTTCCATGCATGTTTATATAATGATGCATATATTTTACTATACATTTTCCTACTCTTCTAACTGAGACAAAAAATTGTACATCGCCAGCCGGTGACTTATGTTATACTATTTTTTGCTCTCATTTCTCCCGTGCAATATTAGACAATGAGACAAACTGTAATGCTAAAATGTCAAATGCCTGCAGACGACAATTGCCATATGAACAGTAAAGGCAAAGATAAAAGGGCAAAGGTGAGGAGAATTGCCATGTGTGGAAACGGCTGTTGGCAATATGATCTTGAATAGGAAACAATTTCCAATTGTTGATGTGAGATTGGTTTGTAAATTCAAAAATCTTGCCTGGGTCACTGTCTATTTCTCCTATTGTCCTGAATATTATCTCATGTTTGTATTCGATTTCTTTCTGACAATCCGCGCAACTTTCTCATTAAAGCTTGTTTTATGAACTAGCTGTAATTCTTCCAGCCTTTGATTCAAGCACATTTAGCTGGTATTCGCTTGCATTTCTACGCAGGTTGTCAGATGTATGAGGTCCACAGACATTGTAGAGACATACAATGAAAGGCCCCGTACCTGACGTGTCCTATCGCATGACGTATTACGGCTTTATTCGTGATTGTGATTGGGTCATGAGTTCTTTTGAGCTTTGTGTTAGACCCACAGTCTCGTTGATTAAAGATGATGATACACGTGATTCCTGTTTTGCAGTAGGAATTGCACGGTGTGGAGAGGCCACGGTGAATACACGCTGCACAGCCTTCTTATCACAAGAGTGTTGTAGTCCACAGTATAAAACTTGATAGGTATTGCTTTCTTGTGATCTGCATTAAAACTAAGAACACGCTTCACTTTTTCTTTATGGCTTTTTTTACGCCTTTCATATATCTGGCCTCAAATGCAAAGTGGCCATATTTCATTTCTAAATCTTTTTGCAAAACCCTGCGCTAAGTGGAAAATCTGGAATGTAAGAAACATGAAAGGAACGAAAGAAATGAATCTACTGTGGGAATGTCTGGCTCACTTTGTCACAGGTTTACAGATGAGGTCGAATTTTGCCGGGAAAATGATTGCGTTTCGACATGCAAGAACTCAAAGGCTCTCTTGATCTGCTGGCCTTTACGTAGTGCTGTCAGGGTGAACCAGACAGTCTTTTCTGTACGTTGACATTTTTTGTATTCCAGGTATGTACCTAGTAAGATATAAATCGCCACTTTGGATCAGTAAAATGCATTAGGGGGCAGTAATGCCCCAGATGGATGAAGTGCCCCGTACCTTTATGTGCATCAGTTTCCCATGTGAATGAACAGCGAGAAATACATTACTGGCGAAAAGCATGTACGGTATCTCTTTACAAACTTGATAACCTGTCTCATATATATATATATATATATATATATATATATATATATATATATATATATATATATATATATATATATATATATATATATATATATATATATATATATATATATATATATAAAGCCGCTATTACTAGATAATACACAGCAATGCGGTTTCAAATGCAGAGATAAAAAGTCAAGGTAATGACCATCGGGACAAAGTGACTTTACTTATAAAGCGAATATCACAAATTTATGCATTCTTTCCATCATGAACCTGTTACCTGTTCACTCAATTGCATCTGCAAAAAGTTTTTGCATTGGATGTTCTATTGTTTCATAAACGCAAGACAAAATTAATGTAACAAAGTGTTTTTATAGCAAATTTTGCAGAACTCTTCTCATCTTGCACGAATTTTGAAAGAAATGATCATATTACAGAGAATCGCTGATAACCTTTTGCTCTCAATGATTTGTCGATTAAATTAAGTTTTGTTTGATTGTACTAAGAGAATTACTGTAGGAGATATATTCATGTGAAACGGTCAATTTAGTGCCAATACATGTTGCCTGTGATCAAGATATCAAACACGCACACAAAGAAAAAAAAACGGTCCATTCACCACTGCCTTAAAATTAGTATTTTGTTAATTTCAAACATATATGTGTGTCAAAATGTCACATGAATAAAATTATTGACAACCGGTTGGACAGTACCTTGTGAAATTGATAGTAATATTAATTTGATTAACGGTCATCATCTACACAGAATATCTATGTTGACTAAACTTATAAAAAGGTGCTTCAGTTATCTTGTGAAGATACAAAAGGGACCATCAATAAATAATCCTGCTAAAGTGTCATAAAGTATCACTTATAAATACAACACACATATCGCCCGGATGAAATTTATCTGCATTTTAATTAGTTAATAAAGTGTTTTTTTCTGAAGTGTTTCGTCTTGTTGGAAATGCTTTGCCATAGGAATCAGATAAAACTGTTGAAATTTTGAGCCTTTGTATGGAGCTTTTTTGTGATGGAAACAAAATTTTGAATTTAGATCTGTCCAGCGAAATGGTGCCCTTTCTTTGGGTTTGGTATCTTTTACATCTGTGGCGTGGGTAGAAAAACTTGTAACCGCATATGGAGGCAACAGACTTTGATTGATGTGCATCTCTTACTAAGCATGGAATTCTGTCTGACAAATTATGTGCTTCAAGATGTATCACTTTTCCACAAAATTCGTTGCAAAGTGTACAGCTCATTATGATTTATAGTGACTGATGTATTCATCTACCATTTGTTTTAATATTTGCGCTTTCAGAGAATGATTTTCAGTTTCTTTGGCTCAACCTACGACTAAGTCCTAGTAAAAATGGGAATTATCTAATATTTGCATCCAAAACATTATCCTAATTCAACGGGAGGCACCGGTGGAGTGCGGTTAATTCCTCGGTGCGTCCAGGATATCAACAGTCATATCAATAACATAACTTTAAATGGTAGTAAGCTGTCCATGTGGTAAAAAGTGATCGGGTGCAACGACGTTCAGCTCAGTTCAGATTCGTACATAGACCACTCTGCACGTGGTAATTACAGCTTACTTTTTGTGTATATCAGGTTAAAAACTTCAATATACATTATTCATAAATATACGTTTCACGTCCCTGGAATTAAAACAAGAGATGTACCATTCAGTAGGGCAAAACTTCAGAAAACGTAGGTACATACAGAGTGCATGTTTCATATACACTGCAAAAATAGCATCCATCATTTGCATTATAGTATTTACAAACCATGCGTCATTTGCATTTTGTATGAGCTGACAACGCCTTTGCCATTGCAACGTAATTCTAAGTATCCAATCTATGAACACGCCTAGTTTCAATGCTTATATTACTCTCGGAAAACCAACTAGCTTTAAGGAAGGACACAAATGATTGCCTCCGATTTACACTGTTCAAATATCCTGAAAGTTGTGGTCATAGATTGATGGATGTTCAGTCCCCGAGGCCTCTGCCGAACACAAAAGTTCCGCCAGAAGATCTGTCATTGTACGGGGAATGAGTTTAGCCATAAAACCTCTTTATGGTCTTCATACATATATCTTTGGAATGGAGACCTCCTTGACGCTTTAGATGCTTTTTTTTCAATATATCCCGGAAGAGGGCTCTGGGACACTCAAAAAGGTCCTATCACCAGACCATATGCATCTGAGCATGCGCAATATTGAGAGAAAAAACACCTTGTTCCGTGATAGCAAATTGCATCTGCTACAAACAGTAAAATACTGTATGCTATGAAAAGTGCAAAAAGCTTGATAGCTGGTGCAAGTCCACGTTACTTTGTGGCCCAGCCTGGCAGTTATTGTGTGAGCAGACCCGCCTGATATGAATAAGCGGGACTAAGACGAGTAACTGTTATTTAAACAAAAAGATCCAGCACAGCTGCGTCAATAAAGGTGCATGGAAATACACCATATGCAGGCTACTCTATATGTTAAAAATATATGCATAATATTAACAGAGGCCTTGTTCTTTCCTTTTATCTGGTGCAAAAAAAGAAGAAAATGCTTTGAATCATCCTAATGCATACAGTATTTATGTACAGATTAAGTTTTTGTAAGAACTCTAGGCATGACTAGAGCCTCTCTGGTAAGGTGATTTGATATTCGTATAGGTAAGGGATTTGATTCATATTTAGATGTACTGTACGCACAGACACTTGTACCTCCCCCTTAGAACGTAATCTAAAACTTAGACTAGAATAAAGCAAAGGAAAAGAGACCATTCGTCGTCTTGGCTTTTGCTTGATATCCTTGTTTGTTGCGGTAAAAGGATGCTGGCACTGAGAGTAGTGCCAGCTTATTATATCACTTTTTCAAGCACGCTATACAGAAGCCGAGGGATAACGCGGACAAATTTACAGCTCTCTCTCTCTCTCTCTCTCTCTCTCTCTCTCTCGCTCTCTCTCTCTCTCTCCCTCTCTCTCCCTCTCTCTCTCTCTCTCTCTCTCTCTCTCCGTACGTTTTGGTGTTTGCCTGCACCTCTTATGGTGACAGAAAAATGAATGCAGCTCAAATCGCTTCAGGCGTATGATTCAACATATTAAATAAAGGGGATTTGAGTTTTTTAAGGACAGGTAAGACACCAAAAATAAATCGCACTTTAGTCAATCCTAGCTCAAACTGTATTTGCGTTAGGAAAACATATCATATATGTGTGTAATCGTCATACTCCAAAGAATTTATATGGCCCGTATTTGGGTGTCTGTGATGTAAATTGTTGAACAAACAATTGAAGGTTGACCGCAAAGCATCCACCCCATAAATGTCGAAATAAGTCACTAATTATTTGTCATAAAATCATAATTACACTTGTATCTTAATCCTGACATATTGGCAACAAAAAACAATCCTACGATTTTTCATGTTTGGTTTTGTTTTTCTGTTATCCATCCTCAAAGTTTGACGTTTCAATTTTCCCTTTGATTTTCAGGATGTTCATTTTCTTCATTTCACAGAAAAAGAACGAAGCAAAACTTAGAAAATCGCTGAATCTTTTTTGCAGTTTAGACATTACAGAATCAAAAGCCGTTAACCGGATAAAATTTCGCCCAGCCGTTTTCTTGGAATAACCATTCTTAGGTGGGGTTCTCGTCCTTTTATCCTTTCTGAGAAAACAAGCTTCAAAGGCCTTTGATGTTGATCATTTGCCTCTGAAACAATGCCATTTGCTCAAGTTGAGCTGATATTTGTACAAAACGTTGAAAACATCGTCCCTTAACATTTCAGGAGGTTGTCAATCAATTTTTGGCCAATCACATGAATAAAAGAGCCTTTGAAGTACGGAAAACATTATTCAGCGATCTGTCAAACGGCGACATCGACTGTCTGGTTTCAAAGCGTGACGTCATGGAGGCGGCCCTTCGGGCCCCGTGACCTCAAGCCTGGCAACGAAAGCTGTGTTGCCTTGCTTCGGTGGGCGGCCTACGGCCGCTCGTGGTCTGTGCACGGATGGCGGGTTTGGTCTTCCGCCCCCAACCTCTTCATCCCGTTTTTAGGGATAGTATTTTATTGTACTTACTCCTATCTGGATACTTTATGTAGTTAGCTTGTTAGACTTGTCCGTACACAAGACACTCAGTTAGCTTGTCATTATTTTGTAGTTATTTTGTCAATGAGTTTCAATTCTCTTTCCAACCTGAATTTTGTAACGTTATTTTGTGTGTTTTCTCTGCTGTTCTCGTTTATGGTTATTTCGATGTGTTTATTTGCACTTTTATTTCGTCATCCCTGGGTTTCGATAAAATATTATCATGTACGTGGGTATTGTTGATTAAAGTGTCAGTTTTTTCCCCGCCTTTCTTTGGTGTGCAGGACAACTGGGGTAATCCATCGCGGCACGGCCTTTGAAGGGACATCGTCAGACGATTGCCGCTCCTCTTGAACATTTAAAGTCTCCCTTCGTTAGAACACAAAACAAGCAAGATAACTATAAAGTGAACCACTAAGGCTATGATATGTTAGCATGTTTGCATCTTTTCCCTGCCCACAAACATACTTTCGGCATGTCGCCTTTTTGCGCATTGCCGCCCTGATACCACTCTCCTTTTGCCATGGACCGTTGCTATCTGCAGCCACGTGACAGCCACGTGACAGGCTGTTAAGTATGATTGACGGGTGGCATTGTTCCGTTTGGCGGTTGAAAACCAAAATAATGACACATGGACGTTCGGATGTCCACATGCTTTTGTGGTTTTGGGCGTTTTTCTCATATTTCTACTGTAGTTAAAAGCTTGAAATTTTGACAACTAATAGAAAGGATATTCATCTTGTAAAAACCGTTAAAATCTCAAACTCGGCCATGCAAAGATTTTTGGTGTCTTACCAGTCCTTAAAACGGGGGCCATTAGAAATGTGAACATGAGGAATTTTTTGGCCCGCTTGTGAATGGGAGCAATCTGCCGTCAGTGTGTGGATAGGAGGAAAATTTCTCCAGTGTGTTATAGGGAGGAGAGGGATTTATGTCTAACTTTTTGGCGTCGGTGAAAAAAGTGTCGTTGTCACATGCAGGATGAATTTAAGGGTTACTTCAGCGGGTAGAGCTCCAGGGTAAATGAAACTAGATTTTTCACAATTGCTGAAGCCAAG